>SJYO01011465.1:0-10000 GCA_006410555.1 Capra ibex
CAAGTGTCCTTTCTGTTATTTTTAAACAGATAAAATAATCTACCTCAGATCAGTTCAGTTCAGTTTATTTCAGTTGCTCAGTCGTGTCCGACTCTTTGCAACCCCATGAACTGCAGCACATCAGGCCTCCCTGTCCGTCACCAACTCCGGAGTTCACTCAAACTCACGTCCATAGGGTCAGTGATGCCATCCAGCCATCTTGTCCTCTGTCGTCCCCTTCTCCTGCCCCTAATCCCTCCCTATCCATCTATAAATCCATCTATCTATCCTATTTATTTGGCTGTGCAATTTTATGTTTTTTTATTATTTATTTAAATAAATTTATGTATTTTAATTGGAAGTTAATTGCTTTACAATATTGTATTGGTTTTGCCATACATCAACATGTATCTGCCACAAGTATACAGGTGTTCCCCATCCTGAACCACCCTCCCTCTTCCCTCCCTGTACCATCCCTCTGGGTAGTTCCAGTGCACCAGCCCCAAGCATCCAGTATCATGCATTGAACCTGAGCTGGCGACTCATTTCATATATGATATTATACATGTTTCAATATCATTCTCCCAAATCATCCCACCTTCTCCCTCTCCCTCTCCTACAGAGTCCAAAAGACTGTTCTATACATCTGTGTCTTGTATTTATACATCATTAAAACCAATTTTAGACTGTCTTGGCTACCATTGATGACACCATTGGGTGGACAAGCCATTTGATTATTTATTCTCTGATTATTAGACATTTGGGCTTGTATGCTGCTGCTGCTAAGTCACTTCAGTCGTGTCCGACTCTGTGCGACCCCATAGATGGCAGCCTGCCAGGCTCCCCCGTCCCTGAGATTCTCCAGGCAAGAATACTGGAGTGGGTTGCCATTTCCTTCTCTAATGCATGAAAGTGAAAAGTGAAAGTGAAGTCGCTCAGTCGTGTCTGACTCTTAGCGACCCCATGTACTGCAGCCCACCAGGCTCCTCCATCCATGAGATTTTCCAGGCAAGAGTACTGGAGTGGGTTGCCATTGCCTTCTCCGTTGGGCTTGTATGTTTTTATGCAAATAAATGCAATTTTGAAAGAAGTAAACCAAATTACTTAAAGAGTTTATCTTGAATAATAGGAAATGGGCAAATACGATCTTTGTATTAAAAAAAAAAAAACCCAGATGTAACAAAGATATTTTAGCTAACATAGCACCAATAATAATGTAACAATAATAGTTCACATCTGTTCAGCACTCTTGTACACAGCACTGTGTGAAAGAATAAGTCTGGCATGCTTTTTGTTCTGGGCTGCTTAGTTCGCCAAAGGCCACACCATGAAGCCTATACTGTTATCAACCCTCTTTGACATGTAGAGAAGAATTTTGTGTTTCAAGAGAAAATAATAACACACCCTTATGGCTTATCAGATTCTGACTGTTTCTTGTCTTTGAGCTATTTTGAACGTCTTTGTAAATTGCAGACAACAAATGGATGCAAACTCTAACTTCTCTGGCAGAGATTTAGTTAACTTCTCTCTGTGTTTTTCTTGTTGTTCAGTTGCTAAGTTGTGTCTGACTCTTTGCAACCCTATGGTCTATAGCCTGCCAGGCCCCTCTGTCCATGGGATTTCTCAGGCAAGAATATTGGAATTGATTGCCATTTCCTTCTCCAGGAGATCTTCCCACCCCAGGGATCAAACTGCTGTCTCCTGCATTAGTGACCCAATGGACTGTAGCCCGCCAGGCTCCTCTGCTCATGGAGTTCTCCAGGCAATAATACTGCAGTGTGTTTCCATTTCTTTCTCCATCCTGCATTAGTAGGCAGATTTTTTACTGAGCCACCAGGGAAGCCCCTCTCTCTGTGTTACCTGCCTACAAATTGAACTGTGTCCAATCATCTTGCATAAATGATCAATCCTTACTTAATTTTCAGTTCTTCCACTTTATGCCAATATATGGCTTCAAGCTTCCAAACTAACATTTCTGGAACCAAGCAGGACCCTATGAGACTTCTCCAGGTACAAAGGCCCCTCTATGTTCCTGACTCTTGCTTGTAGAAAAGCTGAAATCTCTCATGCCTCCCAGAGTCACAGAAAAGTAGGCTTGAGCTATTAATGATGAGGACAGTAGAGTCACAGACTCGGTGTCTGATGAAAGAGTGGGATTAACACCATTGGTCATGATAATCTATATCTTTATGGCATCAAAATAACTTTAGCTTCACTGCCTGTATATGTAACCAGGCAACTGAAATTGTCAGCAAAGGGATGATCCAGACTCATGTCAATATCTTCCACTCTAAGAATACAGCTCCTTATGTCAGCATGGAGAATTTTCAGAAGATGGACCTTTGCCCTTAATCCCATAGAAATGGAATGATGTCTGACAAGGGGGGATTTGTAAAAAGCTCTTTTGCCCCCTTTCCTGCTTGTTTATTTCTGTTCCCTTTAAACCTTAATCCTAAAAATAAGATCATTAAGCAACAGTTAACCTAACTCATAAATTTTCTTTACTGAATGTACTCAATGTCTTGCCTAACATGTTGATTCCTTTCCTGGATTAAAAGGAGTAAGAATAAAGAATTAAGTCGTTAAAGATTGATTCACTCTCCATTTGGGCAAAACAACATTCAAAGGAAGATCAGGAGAAGTCAGCAGATCTATACGTAATGAAAAAGTGGCAAGAAATTTGACCCCGTACATGAACAATTAACTGAGATTGTTTCTCCTTTATCCCTTTAAAAGTTGTTTTAAAACTTTAAAATTGTTTGTCTTTATCCCTAAAAGCCAAGCAGAAACTTTGGTGTTGGTCTCTGGACATGAGTCCACCTTCTCCCCAGATTGTCCACGTTTCTGAGTAAAGAATCTTTCCTTTCTACTAACACTTGCCTCTTGATTGTTGGCTTAAAAGTAATGAGCAGCCAAACTTGAGTTCATGGGGATGACCCAGAGAGATGTTATGGGGAGGGAGGTGGGAGGGGGGTTCATGTTTGGGAACGCATGTAAGAATTAAAGATTTTAAAATTTAAAAAATAAAAAAATAAATAAAATTAATTAAAAAAAAAAACCCAAACTTGAGTTCAGTAATGTTTCCAATTTTTTCTCTCTTTCCTCTGACTTGGAGTCATCAAGACCTAAAACCTGGGCACTCAGATTCCCATCAGCCATCTAGGTGGCCTTTCCAAGGATTTGAATAACCTCTGTGAGCTGAAGCCTGATGATTTGCTGTATATCTGGAAGGACTTCTCACTGCAGTGAGCCATGCATGAAGTGGATTTCTCCATGGACAAGCCACTGTCTGGGCCTTTATACTCAGGTCACAAACCAACAGATAACCAAGACTGCTCATTATCAAGAGCATTGAATTGTAGCTTCAAGAAACTGAGTGAGCAGTGCTAGAAAACTGAAGTATATCTATCCATCAACCTGTTAGAATCCAGTGGGCTAGATCCCCTCAGGTTTCAATTCCTTACTGCAACATCTTATACTAATATTTATTTTTCTTTCTAGGCACTGCTCTTGAAATCCTACCATATAGGAAATTAAACAATGGATTTTTGTCATCACCCCTCAATAGCTGGCTGAACCACTTTTGCAGGAACAATGACAGCAAGAGTGCTCAGGAAGCTGTTACTTAGACCCTGGTTCACTCTCTATCTATGCTGTGTTGTTAAGTGATGAGCGATATTCATTTATCTTGAATAAAGGACAGTTTAACAGTGTTGAAATTTACCTGAGCCCCATGATCCTAGAAAACAGGGGGGCTAAGAAATCTCTTTACTCTTTTGTGTTCTGGATAATGGCTTACTGCCAAGACCCACCCTTCTCCATATGGCTTAGATGAGACTCAAAGGTGAACCCCTTGTCTAACCTAGGAAAAGCTCAGACAAACCCTTCTGATCATTATTCTTTATCTTATAAGTAAATGAGTTGAAATACTTGTCCTCATTGACCAAACTAAAGAAAACATCCATTGACTTGATGTGACCAAACTTGGCTCAAGGTTCTTTCCTTCTTCCAGGCTCCTGAGCCTTGGCCCTTCCTTGAGTGCTGAAACATGGTGCACCCTCTCAGTTATCCAGTCAGGCTGCTGCTCCTCTGAACTTCTCACAATCAGCCCTTCCAGCCATTATTTACTTCTTCTATAAAGGAGAAGTCTTTGTCTGCCAGCTTATGTGATGCTGCAGATATTGTGGTCAGTAAGTAAGTAAGTGTCAGTCGCCCAGTAGTGCCTGACTCTTTGCGACCCCATGCACTGTAGCCCACCAGGCTCTTCTGTCCATGAGATTTTCCAGGCAAGGATACTGGAGTGGGTTGCCATTTCCTTCTCCAGGGGATCTTCCAGTCCCAGGGATCAAACATGGATCTCCTGCACTGCAGGCAGATTCTTTACCAACTGAGCTAATAATCATTTTCAGAGATTCAGTGACCCTATCCTTATTCAAAAGTCTCTTCTCTCCTTATTGCAATGTCTTTTGGGTGAAGTCATTCCTAACTTATGTCTGGACATTTTATTTTTAATAGATTCTATTTCTAAGAGCAGTTTTAGATTCACCACAGTCTTGGACAGAAGGTACAGAGATGTAGTATATGTCCCCTCTTCCACACACGTGAGAATGCCTTACCCTTACCCATGGGTGAGAACGCCATCACCCATGAGAGTGTACACTTGTTTCAGTGATGAGCCGACATGGACACATCATTACCACACAAAGTCCATTCCATAGATCATGTTATGGCTCACTTATGGTGATCTTCCTTCTATGGGTTTAGACAAATGCATAATGACATGTTTCCTTCATTATAGCTTCATACAGAGTAGTTTCAATGCCTTAATAATCCTGTATTCCACTTATTCATCACCCTGTTTTTCCTAACCTCTGTCAACCGCTGATCATTTTACTGTCTCTATAGTGTTGTCTTTTACAGAATATCATATAGTTGAAATAGTACAATATAATTGGCCTTTCAGATTAGTTTCTTTCACTTAGTAATGAACATATAAAATTCCTCTGTAATTTTTCATGGCTTGATAATTTATTTCTTCTTAGTGCTGAATAATGTTCTATCATCTGATGTATCGTAGCTTATTCATCAATCCATCTACTCAAGGACACCTTAGTTGCTTCTAAGTTTTGGCAATTATGAATAAAGCTTCTGTAAACATCTGTGTGTAGTAATTTTTGTGGGCATAAGTTTTCAACTCCTTTGGTAGATACCAAAGAGACTGATTTCAGGATTGTATGATATCAGTATGTTTAGTTTTACAACAACAACAAAAAAAAACCATCAAACTATTTTCCAAAGTGGCTATATCATTTTCATTTCCACCAGCAATGAATTAGAATTCCTTCTGTCCCATATCTTTGCCAGCATTTGGTGTTGTCAGTGCTTTGGATTTTGGGTATTTTAAAAACTGTGTAGTGGTATCTTGTTACTGTTTCAATCTGCACTTCCCTAATGACATATGATGTAAAACATCTCTTGGTGTGCTAATTTGCCATCTGTATATCTTCTTTGGTGAGGTAACTGTTGGTATGTTTTTAAGGTATCTGCTGAGATTGTTTACTTTGTTGCTGTTGTTGAGTATTAAGAGTTCTTTGTATATTTTCATACCAGTACTTTGTCAGATGAGCTTCCCTGGTAGCTCAGTGGTAAAGAATCTGCCTGCCAATGCAGGAGACATGGGTTTGATCCCCTGGAGAAGAAAATGGCAACCCACTCCAGTATTCTTGCCTGGGAAATCCCATGGACAGAGGAGCCTGGCCAGCTACAGTCCATGGGGTCACAAAAGAGTTGGAAAAAACTTAGCGAATAAACAACAACTTTGTCAGATATGTCTCTTGCAACTATTTCTTTTCTCCAGCTATAACTTATTTTTCATTCTCTTGATGACTTTTTAACTTGGTAGATATGTTCAGGAAAGACACTGTGAAAGACAGTGAAATGGCCGAACCCCCACCTTCACCCCGATATTGCTGAATGTCCTGTTGAGTATACTCTTCAGAATTATCTATCTTTCACTGTCTTTGTGTGAATTTACAACTGTGTAACCTTCAAAAAACAGACAATAATTATGATTATTCTCCTTAGAAATGCAAATAAGCTGTGTCCAAAATAAAACTCCTTATCGCTTTGAGGATAGACATATTTGCCTCTGTTAATTCAGTTCAGTGATTCTTATTGCTTATATAGATGTAGTTCTTTTAACTATCCTTTGAGATGACTGTGATATCTTATTAGTTTCCTCAATTGATGTCCTAAATAAGCTCTTTGATACACATTCACTTTGTATTCATTTGTGTGAGAGTCATGATTATATCTTTTTAAAAAATTATTCTTCAACAGAGAGACGGTATAACTTAGGTTACGCAGCTGATGGAGATGTGTCTCACAGACGAGACTTACACCACAAAGCACACGCTCTTCCTCACCAGGTTTTGCTATTGTTCAGTCCCCAAGTCATGTCTGACTCTTTGCGACCCCATGGACTGCAGCACGCCAGGCCTCCCTGTCCCTCACCATCTCCCGAAGTTTGCCCAACTTTGTGTCCAGTGTATCAGGTATGCCACCCACCCATCTCATCCTCTGATGCCCTCTTCTTTTGCCCTCAATCTTTCCCAGCATCAGGCAGTTTTCCAACGAGTCAGCTGTTTGCATCAGGTGACCAAACTACTGGAGCTTCAACTACAACATCAGTGCTTCCAATGAATATTCAGAAAAGAAAGACTGAGTGGTTTGATCTCCTTGCTGTCCAAGGGACTCTCAGGAGTCCCGTGTTATACTTGGAAACAAAAAGATAAAATGGAGGAATGAAAGTACGTTGCCAATGGAGACCAATGTGCTAATGGTTAAAGCCATTGACTCCCACGTGGAACTCATATTGAAAAGAACAGATAAGTTCATTTATTAGGAGTTGGGAAAATTACATTTTGCATAGTCTTCCAAAAAGCCCCTCCTTGCATTTGGGAATCAGAGCAATTAGCAGAGAAATCGGGCTGCTCTGCTGGGCTTAAGGACATTTTCTAACAAAGCCTAGTGTGAATATGAAATTCTTAATCAACACTCCAAGAGCGTGCTCACATGGGGCAGTGTGCGCAGGGTGTTGGAGGAGCTGCTTTGTTTGAGTGAAGTCTCCTCATATTAACAGTTGGATATTTGCAGATTAAGTGCAGACAATACTTAAACAGTCGAAAAAGTAATTTTTTAATGCTTTCGCTGGCAGCTGCTTACAGATTAGCTGGGCCGTTATCCAGGTTCCTTCACTGTAGCTAATAAAACTTCATGAAAGAAGCACATGAGTTTCTATATTATTGTTAATTTTGCTAGGGAAAGAATTTGGAAACTCAGTTGCACTTCTTTTATGGGTTGTGAATCAGCTAGTCTAGGCTTTCCTTGCTAGACATTGCTTCTATTGGGAGGAAACACATTATTATAAGCAATTATTAAAGGAAAACCATACAAAATAATTATTCTAGTGTCTCTCTGGCATCCATTCTGTCTCATCTCATTTTGTTGGCCACCATGATCCACGTCTCCTCCATTGGGCTGTGAATAGCCAGAGCCATAAGGCTTATCTGATGTCCCCGCTACAGAGATGGGTCAGAGTCGGAATTTCTGATCTGGGTGGAAGCCAGATGATACGCCTTTGATTACAGGAGTTGGCCACAGGGATGATCCATTTAGAGTAAAGTTTAGGGGTTTTGTTCTATTGTTATGGGAAACTATAAAGCCTGAATACAGATGAGAAAGAATTGTAGCTCCTGTCTTATTTAGCAGTGCTCCTAGTTGATGAAAAGAGCCACCTTCAAGATACCAGTTGACCATGGTGTATGATTCTTTGAATGTATTGTTGAATTCCATGAGCTAACTTTTGGCTGAGAAATTTTGCATCTATGTTCATCAGGGATTTGATCTTTAATTTCCTTTTTAGTAAAGTAATGTCTCTACTTTTTAATATGCTATCTAGGTTGGTCATAGCTTTTCTTCCAAGGAGCAAGTGTCTTTTAATTTCTGTGGCTGCGGTCACCATCTGCAGTGATTTTGGAGCCCAAGAAAATAAAGTCAGTCACTGTTTCTCCATCTATTTGTCATAAAGTGATGGGACCAGATGCCATGATCCTAATTTTCTGAAAGTTGAGTTTTAAGCCAGTTTTTCACTTTCCTCTTTCATTTTCAAGAGGCTCTTTTGTTCCTCTTTGCTTTCTGCCATAAGGGTGGTGTCATCTGCATATCTGAGGTGATTGATATTTCTCCCAGCAATCTTGATTCCAGTTTGTGCTTCATCCAGCCTGGCATTTCACATGATGTACTCTGCTATAAGTTAAATAAGCAGGGTGACAATATACAGCCTTGACTTCTTCCTTTCCCAATTTGGGACCAGTCTGTTGTTCCACGTCTGGTTCTAACTGTTGCTTCTTGATCTCCATAACCTATAAATGTATATACATTATTATTTTAGGTTGATGATCTCTTAAGGTCTAACACATTCTAAAAAAAAACTGCATTTCTATATCTCCCCCCATGTTTAATGTTTTCAATATAATATTTTACACCTTTTTATTTTGTGTTACCCCTTAACTAATTATCGTGTCTATACATAGTTTTACTNTGTGCTTCATCCAGCCTGGCATTTCACATGATGTACTCTGCTATAAGTTAAATAAGCAGGGTGACAATATACAGCCTTGACTTCTTCCTTTCCCAATTTGGGACCAGTCTGTTGTTCCACGTCTGGTTCTAACTGTTGCTTCTTGATCTCCATAACCTATAAATGTATATACATTATTATTTTAGGTTGATGGTCTCTTAAGGTCTAACACATTCTAAAAAAAACTGCATTTCTATATCTCCCCCCATGTTTAATGTTTTCAATATAATATTTTACACCTTTTTATTTTGTGTTACCCCTTAACTAATTATCGTGTCTATACATAGTTTTACTGGTGGCACTAGTGATAAAGAACCCACCTGCCAATGCAGGAGTTGTAAGAGATGTGGGTTTGATCCATGGGTCTGGAAGATTCCTTGGAGGAGGGCATGGAAACCCACTCCTGTATTCTTGCCTGGAAAATCTCATGGACAGAGGAGTCTGGAGTCCGTAGTATCTCAGAGTCAGACATGACTGAAGCAACTCAGCATGCATGCATAGTTTTATTACTTTTGTCTTTTAGCTATTCTACCAGTTTTACAGGTGGTTGATATACTATCTTTACTGTATGCTTGCCTTCACCAATGAGATTTTTCTTTTTGTAATTTTCCTATTTCTAGTTGTGTCCTTCTTTTATTATTATTACAGAAGTCCCTTTAACGTTTCTTATAAAACCAGTTTAGTGGTGCATAAGCTCTTTCACTTTCTGCTTGTCTATAAAAGTCATTATCTCTTATATCTATCTTGCTGGTAGAGCATGCTGAGTGTAGGATTTTTTTCCTTTCATTATTTTGAAAATACTGTGACACTCCAGTATGGCCTGTAATGTTACAACTGAAAAATCGGCCGATTCTCTTAGGCAAGTTCCCTCTTTTGTGACTAGTTGCTTTTCTTTTACTGCTTTAAGAATCTTTTCTTAATTTTTTTTTGTTTTGTTTTAATAATATAATGTGTTGTGGCCTGAACTTTTTTGGGTTCATCTTGTTTGAGACTTTTGTGTGTTTTGGACCTGGATGTCTGTTCCCATTTCCAAGTTAAGGAGGTTTTCAGTTATTATGTCTTCAAATAAGTTCTCCGCTTCTTTTTTTATCTTCTCTTTATGTGACCCCTGTAATACAAATGTTAATATGTTTGATGTCCCAGAAGCCTCTTAACTGTCTTATTTATTTAACTGAATTATCGTTGATTTACAATGTTGTATTAAACTGTTCTCATTTAAAAACATTCTTTTATTTTTCCCCTTCAATTTGGGTGATTTCCACTACTCTTCCAGTTCACCACTCTGTTCCTGTGTACCATCTAATCTCCCGTTGATTCTTTCTGGTTTGTTTAATTTCAGCTATTAAAAAAAAAACTGTTCAGTGTTTTTTGCTTTTGTTT
>SJYO01011527.1:0-102273 GCA_006410555.1 Capra ibex
GTGAACAGCGCCTGAACGGGAGGCGGGCGCTACGGGCCCCTCCCGGCTGTCAGCCACGCACACAACACCGCCCGCCCGCCTGTCCCAGACACGGCGGGCTCGCGGCACTATGGCAAGGGGGGGCGGGCCTGCCAGGACCCGAGCCCCAGCCCAGCACTCAGCCGCGGGAACGACGCCGCCAACAGACTCGTCAGCTGCTCCCAGCACGCCCTGTACAACCCTCACCACCACCGAAGGAGAGGGTGCTAGAATCGGCCCCACTTTCCAGGAATGAAACCCAAGCACAGAGAGGCTGAGGGTCTCAGCCAGGCAGCCAGCCGGGGGCCCGGGGAAGCCTGCCCCTGAGCCCCGCAGCCCCGCCCTGCACCACTGGCTGGACGCACCCGGCTTGGCCATCAGCTGGCGCAGCTCCCCCTCGAGGTCCAGCTGCTGCTCCTCCAGGCGCTGGTCCCTGGCCCTGCAGAGGGGGTGTGGCTGTGAGCCAGCCGCCTGCGAGCACGCCCACGAGCATGCCCGCAAGCACACGTGAGCACACCCACAAGCACACCTGTGTGGACGCCCGTGTACGTGCACGGAGAAGGCCCCTCCAGGGGGCCACGGCCAGACACTCACTTGTACATCAGTTCCGACTCCAGCCTCAACAGCAGCTGCTTCTCGTGGACGAGCCGGAACCAGTCCACCATGAGGGCATCCTCCGAGTCATCTACGGAGAGGAGTGGGCTGGGCGTGGGCGGGCCAAGGGGCCCAGGGCCACGCTGGTCAAGGCCAGGGCAGGGTGCTGGGTGGCGAGGGAGAAGGGGGCCCGACGCGGGGTGTGGGGGGCGCTCACCCCCCTCGGCCGCTCGCAGCCGCTTCTCCAGCTCCACGCCCCGGAGCTCCAGGGCGTCCAGCTGCCTCTCAATGTCCTGCACTTGCCGCTGGATCTCGGGCGGCATGTAGTCGGGGTGTAGCTGGGGATGGGCGGGTGGTGAGAGGCGGGGGCGGCCGCGGGCCCCGGGGCTGAGCTTCTCACCCACCCCTACCCCAGCCCACTCACCGTGACTGGGGAGGTTGCCGACTTGGCAGGCAGAGCGGCTACACCAGCGGGGCCTGGCGGCCTCCCTGGGGAAGGGGCAGCACAAGCCTCTTCAGGCACCAGGCCCAGCGTGACCCAGACGCAGTCTGCAGTGCGGGCCACCCAGCCCTGCCCCCCGGGACACCCTGGCAGCCTGGTATGCCTGCCATGCCCAGCAGCCCCTGCTGGTGCCCGAAGAGCGCGAGCTGGCAGACTCATCCCGGGAGACCCCGTGCTCATCCGGGCCCTGCCCTCCAGGTCGGCAGCAAGGACGCCCTGCCAGCACCCCAGCCACCCTTCCCACAAGACGCGGGAGCAGAGGCCCCGTGGCTGCCAGGGTGACTCAGCCTCCAGGAGGCAGGCGGGGCCTCGATCCCGTCCCGCTGTCCCTTCACGTGGGAGACCCTCCAGACCTCCAGCCCCACCTCAGACGCGCAGAGCCCGGGCACGTCCAGCTGTGCTCGCCTCTGCTGGCACTGGAGGCTTGTCTCCCTCCATTCTAGGCTTCACGAGCTCTTACGCATCCTCCAAAGCCCCAGGGGGCATGTTCTCCAAAGGGCCCCAAGCAGGAACGTGGTATGCCCTGGACTCACCTGGTTTGCCTTGCGGAGGACCTTTCTCCTCCTCTTTCTGGCTCTGGGCAGGGCCTTCTTTCCTCGACGGTTCAAGCTGCAGCCAGTCGCCAGAAACATCCAGGCTGGCTGGGACGGCCAGCTTCCTCAGAGGGGATGCGGACGCAGACGCGGCTGCCCGTGGTGGGGATGAGCCAAGTGTCAGGCCTGTAGGCCCATGCCCTCCCCCTCCTGCCTTCCTGAGCTGGGCCCCCTTGGAGGGGCGCCCACACGGGTGTCAGGCCACAATCCACATCTGCCCGGCTGGCCACGTCCACAGGAGGGGAAGGGGACAGAAGGCTGGCCCTTGAGGGCACAGGGGACTTGCTTGGGGCGGCAGAACGTGGCTGGGAGCAGACACGCGCAGTCACGCCTCACACATGCATGCCCGCCCGCCTGGACCACCGGCTGCTCTGCCCCTGAGGAAAGGGCTCGCTAGGCCAGGGCTGCCTGCGGAGGAGGGTTGAGGGCCTCTGGCCGGCAGTACCTGGGAGGCTGGCCCCGGGGCCGGCCGCACCCGGCGTCCTGTCCACCCGCACAGAGGTCAGCGTGATCCGGATGCCCCCCTTGGAGCTCCCGGACGCCTTCCCAGCTGCGTCGCCTGCCCTCGGCTCTCCCAGGACCTGAGGCTCCTTTGGCTCCGGGGCCCTGGGCAGAGAGACAGGAGGTCAGCGGAGGGAGGCAGGCCTCCCCGCACCCTGCGCCAGCCAGCCTGGGGTGCACGCGCTGCTCTCGGCCCTGATGGTCTCACCTGGAGCGCAGACGCGCGTGCTCAGGTGCCCGGAGCGTGTACGAGGACGGGTCCCCTGCGGCTCACAGGGAGGCCGCCCCGCACCGAGGACCTGCAGCGGCCCTCTCCCTCCCCGCCCCTCTCTCTGCCAAGCCTGCAGTGAGTGGGGGTCCCGGGTCAGCCCTGGGGGGATGCACCTCGGGTGCTCTCATTCCCCGGGGCCTCCAGGCTGGTTCAGTGAGGATCCGACGGTCCTGGTGGACCCTCCCTGGAGCCGCCTGACCCCCCGAGTCCAGTGGCCCGAGGGCACATGGCCTGTCCCCGCAGGCTCCTGCTTCCACAGCTGACCCGCACGGGCCGCCGTGTGGCCGGCCTGAGAAGCGCCTGCTGGGTGCCTGCCCGGTGCCCACCCTGGCCGCAGGCGGGGGAGGCTTGGCACCCCGGGGACCCGCCGCACGCACCTGTCCGCAGGGCTCTTCTCCACGGGCTTCAGGCGGGCCCTCCACCCCGCCGGCTGGTCCTCCGGGCTACCCTGGGGGCTGGCGCCCGGGCCTGGGTGGGAGCAAGCAGTCTGCTGGGAAAGGCCGCCCTTCCTGATCCTCCCACCGCCCCCACCTTGGGCGCTCCCACGGCCAGCCTGGCCCCTGGGAAGGGGCGCTCCCTATGGGAGCTCCTGGGAAGGACGCCCCCCTGTGCTGTGTGCCTGGGGGGTCCCCGCCCGCTTCTCCTGCTGCCAAACAGGGTGCGTGAGCCCCGGGGACTCCATGCGGGTGTGGGGTGACTGCAGGACTCCTTGGCTCCGCCGGGCAGAGTGGCCTTCCGGCCGGGAACTCAGCCACGAAAGAGTGGGAAGAATGCTTTGGATCCTGCGTCCTCTGAGCCGCCCAGTGACCCCACGGGTGCCCTCAGGGGCAGCCCCGGTGCCAAGAAAAAGCCAAGTGTGCAGTCCTGGAGCACAAGGCCAGGGCAGTCGGGGGCATCCGGGCCTTCGGACAGCAGGCCCCAAGGCCAGTTCCGGGCAGTGACGAGGGACGCACGGACTGGGGGTGCACAACCCCGGGAGGGGGATGGACCAGGGGTGCACACCCCCCGGGAGGGGGATGGACCAGGGGTGCACACCCCTGGGAGGGGGACCCTGGCAGAGCGCCATCACTACGGGGCGGCGGGGCTGTGCGGCTGGACCAGTGGGTGACAGCCCCTGAGACTGGCCCCAGGAGCCGGGCTGTGAAACAGGACCACGGGCTGGGAACAGCGGCCACAACACGGCGGCAGGCTGGGCGCGAGGACCCCGGGGACCCCGCCACCCCCACAGCCCAGCCAGTGCCCCGCCCACACTGGGGGCTCTTACCCTTGGCCAGCGGGGCCTCTGGCTTCAGCCTGGAGCCAGCACCGGCCCCGACGGCCCCTGAGGAGGCAGCTGGGCCCTTCTTGGCCTCCTGGGATGGCCATGAGGCACTGCCCACACCCGGGGCCGGGGGAGGCCCCGTCCTTGTAGGGGAGCTGAGGGTCTGTGGGGACGCCGGCTGTGATGCCCTGGCTGGTGGACTGGCTCCGGGCCCCCCAGATCTGGGATGGGAGCTGGGAGCAGGGGTGGCGGCGGTGGGGGCCCTGTGGGGGGGCACAGGTGTCAGCAGGGGTGGGAGCCCCCTCAACCCCCAGGCAGTAGGCAGCCCCTCATCTCCCTGAGACGCTTCCCAAGGCCCACCCTCCTGAGGGCCGCAGGTGTGGGCATCGCGTCTGGCCTTGGCACTCCCTCCTGTGAGCTCTGGGGTCGGCTGGCACTGAACATCCCCCGAGGCACCACACGCAGGGCGTGGGCAGCACCCAGACCTCCCTCCCTGGCCCTCTGGCCCACCCAGAGCAGCCGGACTGCAGGGCAGAGTCTATGCTCCGTCCTGAGTGACATGCACGAGGCCCGCCCACAGCCACTTCGTCCCTGGGGGCGCACTCGCGCAGGAAGTGGGGCCCCAGGCCGCTCAGGCAAACAAGTTCTCTCCCCTGGGCTCCCCACAGGGAGCACCCTGGGGGCACTCACGCGGCCTTGGCCCCCCGAGAGCTCCGCACCCCGGGGGCGCTCACGCGGCCTCGGCCCCCGAGAGCTCTGGACACCCCTCAGTGCTGCAGGGGCAGGGGTCCGCCTGCCCATGCCCGCCCTGGGAGGCCCTGGCCCTCGCCGGCGTCAGCAGCTCCGAGCCAGGAGCGCCCCCGATGGGAGGGACAGCTCTGCGCGGTGGCTGCAGCCTTGTCACCGGCCTGGCGTGGACCCCCCAGTGTGTACTGGTGCCATGGGGACCCCCCTCATCCCCCCAGGGGCTCAGGGCGTGACCTTATTTGGAAACAGGCTCTTTGCAGGTGAGATCAAGCTACGACTTGCTCATCCTGGACGGGGTGGGGGGGGCCCTGACGTCAAAGACAAGAGGGAAAGGAGAGGAGGAGAGGACAGATGGACAGACAGGAGCCCGTGAAGACAGCAGAGACGAGCCGGGGCCACGGGCGCCCCCAAGAGCCGGACGAGGCGAGAGAGCCCCTGCAAGCCTGCGTTGGGGTGCGGCCCTGCCCACCTCTGGCGCTCGTTCCCGGGGCCTCCAGCTCTGTGAAGGAACAACGCCTGCAGTTGCAGCCCCCCGGGCCCCGCGTGTCCAGCAGCCCCAGGATGCGAGCGCGGAGACCCGCCTCTACCCACACCCCCGCAGGCCTAGGTCCCGCGCGCTGAAGACACTGGGCCATGCTCAGCCCCGCTGACGCTCAGACCACCCGTGGCCCCGGCCCCTCATCTGTGCATGGCGTCCTCATGTGGACTGAGCGTGGGCAGCCCCCCTGCACACACACGGCTGGCTGTACAGGGCCAGCCATGGCCCCCGCCTAAGGCCACCAGGCCCTCCTCAGTCCCCACACCCCCCGGTTGGGAAACAGGCCGGGGATGGGCAGCCCCGGTGCCACACGCCAGGCAGGTCCGAAGCCCCGCGCGCGTCCCCAGCTGCCCCGACCCCACCGGGCCCCAGGCCCCTCCTGCACCCACCTGCCGGGCGCCCCGAGCTCCGGGAGGGCCTTGCGGAGGAAGCTCAGCGCCTGCTCCCTGCGGCCGTCCATGGAGGGCGCATCTGCAGCGGGCGGGCCAGGGCTGGGGGCAGCTCCGGGGGTCTGGAAGAACCGCTCCCGAGCCTGCTGGGTCTTAGAGGATGACGGGGTCCAGGCCGGGGTGCTTCCTGGCACTGGAGATGCCGGCCTAAAACTGAGTTTGGTCTGGGGGGCTGTGACTCGGGGTGTGGCCCAGCCTTGCGGTGTGGCTGGGCAAGGGTCCGAGGCACACGGGGTCCCGGTGGGCCGGGGTCTGCCTGCTGGCGATGGCCATACTGTCAGGGAGCTGCTGGTCACATGAGTTCTGGCTTCACCCCCTGCGGGGCCCGCCATGAGCCTGGGCGCAGCTGGGCTCCCCACGGGGACTCGGGATGAAATGGGGGCTGGCGGGTCGGCTGAAGCTGGAGCGGAACCTCTGGCAGACGCGCTGCCTGCCGCGGGATCCCAGCCGGGCGGCCTGGCCTTTGGCCCCACGTCTCTCTGTCCACTTGCCTCCTGCATCTTCCTCAGGCCTCCAGGGGTCTCCGGGTCCCCGGACATGGCCCCAGGCCGCTTGGAGGCCAGGCTGGGCAACGTGGGGCTGGCAGAGGTGGTTTCGGGGTGATGGCTGGAGCAGACGAAGACGCCGGGCTCTCCTGTGGCCCTGCAGGCCCCCGAGTACAGCGTGCTGGGGCACTGCTTACACCTGGGGGGGCGGGGAAGGCTGCAGCCACATGCGTGTTCATTCCTTCCTCCCAGAGCACACGCATGTGCGTCCCGTGTCCCCTCGTGTGGCTGGCGAGTCACTCAACACCCCATCCCCCAATCATTGTGAGGCCGTCTCGCCCAAGGCCCTCATTAGGGGTGCAGACACCCTGGGAAGGGCCCATACCCATCAGCACGCACACAGACGCACACGCGCGTGCACGCACACGCACACAGGGGCGCGCACACATGCGCACAGGCCCACCTGAAGCAGCCGCGGTGGTACAGCCTCCCGTCCGCCAGGTGGCGCTGCATGAGGTGCACGTGCTGCCCACAGACGCCGCAGCTGCTGCTGAGGGAGCCCCCCGCGGCCTGGCCCTGGGGGGTGGGCGCCGCTGAGCTGCCTGCGCCACCCCCCACCTGCAGCCCGCCCAGCTGTCCAGGGGCCGGAAGATCCCAGTTTGCCGACCGAGCCCCGGAGCAGGCTCACGCCTGGACTCGTTCAAGGTCTCCAGCCTGGCCCAAGGGGAGGGAGGCTGGGGGCTGATGCTGGGGGGCCCCGAGGACCAGGACAGGTTCCAACACCTCCCGCTCCCACCCCAAGGTGCAGAAGTGCAACCCAATTCCAGCGCCCCAGGCGGGGAAGCCTGGAGTGGCCACCACAGCCCGTCCCGTGTGCAGCTCATCTTGCAGGGCTGGCCTGGGGGCAAAGGACACGCGGCGCGTCCTCCGGGCCCACCGGGCGGGGGAGGGGCTGAGGTGAAGCAGCTGCTTGCCGCCTGCCGGGCCTGCAGGGCCTCCCTGGCCTCCATGTACCCCTCTATGCGGTGGCATCACACCCCCACCATCACACAGCATTGAGGGAGCTCGGGGGCCAGTCGAGGGGGCAGCTGGGGCCACGTCTGAGTCCTGAGGGGCCTCCCCATCCTGGGCACACTCAGGGCCCAGAGCCCTGCTCGGGGAAAGCTGACGGAGAACCCGTGAACCACAGCGAGAGGCTGGGCACTTACAGCCTTCTGTGGGGGACCCTCCGTGCCCCCATCCCTCTGCTGGACCGTGCGGTTTGTGCTGACTGGAGACAGTGGCTGTCCCCGGGCCGGGCTGGGTGTGAGTTGGGACGGGGCCTTCTTTCCAGACGGCTCCTCACTGGCATCGGACGGCGGCCTTTTGACACCGGCCGTGCGCTCAGCTGGCATGAGACGCGGGGTCAGGGCCCAGGCCCCACATGCTGGCTCCAAGAGTCCAACCTCCCCCTCCCCACCCAGTGTGGGTTACCTGGAGGTGCCAGTGCCAGCGTGGGAGCCGGGGTGGGGGGTGTGGGCAGGGGCGGGGGGGCGTGGCCCCAACCACTTCTACTCGAAACAGGGCCTGGACTCCCCCACTCCCCTGCCCTCCCCTGCTCCCCTGCCTCCCCCATCCCCTGCCCTCCTCCATTCCCTCCCCCGCTCCCCTGCCTCCCCCCTCCCCTCCCCTCCCCCATCCCCTGCCCTCCCCCCAATCCTGTCCCCCCCATCCTCTCCCATCCCAGAGAGCCCTGCTCTGCGGGCAGGGAATAGGGACTTTCTGTTCCCCCACCAAGTGGGGCTCTAGGGCAGGCTGGCCCTGAGCCCAGAGTGATCCGGGGATTTCTGAGCAGGGTGAGGCAAGGCGTGGTGGGAGGTGGGGGGGGGCTGCTGCACAAAGCAGCTGGAGTGGCGTCTCCCGCCAGCCCCTCCCCTGCCCAGCCTGCTCCCAGCCTCGCCCTGCGGGGCCAGCTGACCCCCTGCCCAGCCTGCTCCCAGCCGCCCCTGCCAGGGCCAGCTGACTGTCAGCACCCAACGGGGGGCCTCTGTGTCAGGCCTGAGAGCCTAGTGGGTCCGGCCATGCCGCCCGAGGCGAGAGCTGTGGGCACAGACCCCCGGGGTGCAGACAGGCAGACCCCAGCCCGGAGGGGCACGGGGGAGCTGGGTGCGTCTGCCGGCGGACAGGGAGGGCCGCGGGGCCTGGCGGGGCGGGCGCTCACCGGGGGCGCCCCTCTGGAAGTAGTTGTAGTACTGGGACACGTAGGTCAGGATGCTCAGCCGGTCGGGGACCTTCAGAGCCACCATGTCCTCGGCGTCCAGCAGGGCCGGGATGCCCAGCTGCTCCTCCGCCACGCGGAAGGCCTGAGGGAGGGCAGGGGTCAGCAGGGGGGCCAGGAGACCCCACGCTTCCCTGGCCAGACCACCAGCTACCCCCGGAGGAGGGGGACGGGCCCGAGGCAGCAGAGCCGCCTGGAGCCCAGAAAGGCCAGGTTCTGGTTTGTGGTCTGCTCAGCCTTCGTGGGCTCCCTGGCCTCAGTTTACCCGTCTGTACAATGAGGATCACACCCCGATGACAGGGTTGAAGGAGCCGGGGGCTGGTCCAGGCCCTGATGCTCAGGGACTCTAGCCTGTCACCGTGGACGCCCCTCAACGGTCCCCCACCCCCGAATCTGTGTGCCCCTGGCTGACACAGGCCTTACAGGTCAGGGGGCAGCTTTCTCCATGGGAGAAGCCCTCCCCAGGCCAACCGGGACCCGTGTCTTAGGCCAAAGCCAGGGGCAGCGGGAAGGGCACCGGCAGGAGGGGCTCCCCACTGGCCGCGGCCTGTGCGTCTCTCCACCCCGCCTCGGGCGGCCTCCGCTGCCCGCACTCCTTTCCTCCTCTAAACTACCACGACTCCTCCAATCTCTGTGCATCCAACAGGCTCCTGGGCCCGCAGACCTGCAGCCCCCCAGCAGTGACGGCCCCTCCATGCCAGATACAGAAGCCTCCCACCACCTCTAACTCCTTCAAAACACAGGCCGGATCTGGCTCCTCCGGCTGCCCCCCTGCCCTGCACGGACCCTGTGGCACCAGGGGCAGCTCCCAGCACAACAGCCTTCAGAGAAGAAGCCAGGTTCTCCCCACACCCCGGGGCTGCTGGCCGCTCCAGGCTCCTCCCTCTGCTCCAGCCTCCCCTCCAGCTCTATTCCAGCCTCCTCTTTCTGTTCCAGCCTCCCCCTCCGTCCCTGCCGACCCCGCCTGCTGTCTCCCACAAGCAGGGCGCCCTCCAGCCCCGGAGCCTCACCTCCGCGGCCCCAGTCCCGGCCTCATCCAGGGAGGCACCCCCGTCCCCTCACCACACCTTGCACCTGCGCCTGTTCCCTGCGGCACCCGCACACACGCCCTCCGTGCTCAGGTGGCCTAACCACCCTGTCACGGTGCGCGTGTCCCATTCCAAGCCGTGCACGCGTGGCTGGGGAGGGTCTGAAACGTGGTCAGTGCCACTAAGGAACTGAAAATGCCGTTTCATTTCATCTCGATTAAGTTACATTTAAATTCCAATTGCTCGCGCCGAGCGGCGGCTGCACCCGGGCTGGGCCCGCAAGGGAGCGCCGTGAGCACGGGCCGGTGCCCTGGCATCAGCGGGCGGTCAGGAGCTCGCTGATCAGCAGAGACGCTGAGGCTGGTCCGTGGTGGGAGGGCCAGGCAGCAGTTGATGCCATTAGCCTGGGAGCAGGCCCATCCCAGGACCCGTGGGGGCCCCGTCCCACCCACTCCCCCTGCTCTGCCACGGGTGGGAAGGAGGGTCCGGGAAGGGGGACTGGGAGGGCCTGCCTGCAAGATCAGGGGCAGCTCTGGGAGCCGGGGTTGGCCCGCACGGGCTGACCCTTCCCCTGACCGCCTGCGGGCAGCAGCCACTCTGAAGCAACCCCTGGGGACGTTGCCCCAAGAGGGTCCCTGGGACACGGGCCGGGGAGGCATGAGTGGGCACTCACCAGCTTGTTGTTCTCGTAAATGTTTTCCTTCCTGAGAGCATCGAAGTTTCTGGAAAATAGGAACACTGGTGTTCAAAGTAGCTCAGGGTCCAAGAGAGGAGGAGCCAGAAGGGCTTGGGGGGAAGGGGGAAACCGAGGCCGGGGTGGGGGCAGGGAAGGAAGCAGGTCACACGGCCGTGAGGAGGGCAGGGCTCTGGCCCGGGAGGCCGTCCAGCACCTGCACTGACCTGGGCTCCGCGGCCCACACGGGCCCCCAGCTGCAGCCGTGACCTCTCGCCCTGTGGAGGCCGCGCCCGATCACCGCGCCGCCCGTTCAGTGTGGCTGGAAGCAGGCCCCGGGCGGCAGAGTGACCAGCCTGGCCAGGCCCCCACTCAGGGAGGGCGGCCCCCCGGCAGGGAGCTGGGGGTTCCCAAGAGGCAGCGTCCCAGAGCGAGTAGCTCCACGGACGGAGGTGCGCACAGCCCAGTGGTCAGGGCAGGCCGGGCCCCGCGCCAGCTCCGGGCTCCTCTCGCTCCCTGTATGAGTCCAGCGCCGCCCGCGAGCGCTGCTGTCCTCGGCTCCATATAAACACCGCCCCGCTCACAGACAGGGAGGTGGGAGAGAGGCTCCGTAAGTGCCCGAGGCCACACAGCAGGACGACAGGGCCAGAGCAGGGTCGAGGCCCCAGAGTCCTGGCGTTTGAGGTTGCCCAGCCGTCCTCCTAAGTGGGCAGACCCTCCAGGCTGAGAATGTCAGAGAGCCCCCACACCCACCGCAACCCTGCACTTTGCCGCCAGTGTGCAGGGGCCCCAGGCCTGGCCTGGAGAGGCCCGAGCACAGAGATCACTGCAGAAGGGGAGAAGCGTTGTGCCAGCTCCAGGGCCTAGGACTCCGCGCAGGACCGCACGGCACCTCTTGGACGGCGGTCCAAGCCGAAGACACAGCCGGGCCCCAGTAGGCAGCTGGCCCAGGCCTGGACGCTCAGCTGGGTGGCCCGACGCCTATGGGTGGCCTGGTCACATACGAGTCTGTTTGGCTGTCCACGTGCTGGGCGGCAGCCTCGCCACTTTGAGGTGAACTGCTCTGGAAGCCTCGGGGCACAGGAGAGAGCTGAGGGCTGCACCCCAGAGCTGCCCGACCCGGGCAGGGCCCTCTTCTCTTGGGGCCCCACCTAAGAGGGCGACCGTAGCTGCTCACGGCCATCTCAAAGCTGGGGAGGTCACAGAGAGGAGACCCTGCAGCCACCTGGCCAGGGAGTCCCTGGCTCCCAGCCCTGACTGTGCACTGACCCCCTGACCCCTGACATCCTGGGGAGGCCTGATACACAGATGAGGAAACTGAGGCCGGCCCTGGGCCACACGTCGAGGGGGTCGGCCACGGGCTTCCGGGCTTCCACTGCCCTGCCCGGCTGCTCGGGACCCTCCGGTCTCTGCCTGGACCCCCACCTCGCAGGTAACCAGTCCCAGATGTGAGACCACCCAGGAGAACAGAGGTGCTTTGTGCCGGGGATAGGGCGGCTGGCAGACCTGTCTGCGGGGACAAATGATGGCAGGGCAGGAAGGGGGGCGTGGCGCCTGGCCTCCCCTCCCCCGCAGTCCGTGGCCGGAGGACTGGCTGGGCTCCCGGCCAGGCTGGCCCTTCTGACCTCAGCATCTGGGGGCTCAGGAGTCCCCCTCCCGGCCGCTGCCCCCAGCCACCCCTTTGAAAGCCCAATCTCTTCTCCAGACCTGCCCTGGGTCACTGACCAAACTGGCCACGTCCTCAGCAAGATGCTTGGTGCCGCAGGGCAGGATAACAAGGCCTGTTTTGTCTCCAAACAAGCAGAAGAAGGAAGCCCTCTGCCCCCTGTGTGGGCCTCGGTCCACCCGGGGGGCTGCAGCGGCTCCGTCCTGCGAGGTGGGGGGCAGCCAGCTGCCCACAGGACCCTGTCCGCCTGCAGACCCAGAGTGAGCGTCTCAGAACCCGGGGCAAGTTGGGGCACCCATGACTCGGGGCCAGCCCCGCTGAGCAGGCTCAAGGTGTGCCAGCCAGAGGGTGCAGAATCGCCCTTCCACTCAAGTTCCAGGCCACCACCCTCAGCACCAAAGCCAAGCTGCCTCCCAGGCTCCCTGGCTGGGCTGGACCACCCCGGCCAGTCCTGGCTCTCTCCAAACTCCGTCTCCTGCCTCCGGGCCTCGGCCCACGCTGTTCCCTGCATCCAGAGCGCGCCTTCTCCCAGAGCCTGAGCTCATGGCCCCCTCAGCAGGGGGTTCGGCCGGCATCGCCCTGGTCCAGCGGGGTGGCGGAAACGCCAGAGTCAGAGGGGCCTTGCAAACCCTTTCAGAGAGCGCCAAGGAGCGCCCGCCCCAGGCCACCAGCCTTCTCCCAGCAGGCGAATCCCCGGTGGGATGGGCTGAATTATTCCCCCCCCAGGGGCTGTTTGGAGCCCTAACCCCCACGACCTCAGGACATGATCCTGATGGGAAGCAGGGACTTCACAGAGAGAATCAAGCTAAGTCAGCGGGGGCCCTAGCCCCAAACGCCTGGCGTCCTTCTAAACGGGAAACGTGGACGAAGAGAGGCCCAGAGTGGAGGCTCGCAGAGCAGACCGTATCTGCGTGTCTAGGGCGGAGGCCCAGAGGGAACCAGCCTCGCGGACACCCGCCCGGGGCTCCTGGACAGGCCGGTGGGACGGCTTCCTTCTGTACCTCAGCCGCCCATTTGCAGGACCTTGCCCAGCAGGCCCTGCGGGCTGACCCCTTGGTCTGACTCAGGGAGGCCCGTCACCAGCTCGTGTTTCAGTTCAAGGCCTCGAGGGCTCAGAACCTGCACACCTGTGGGCGGGACCCGGAGCACCCCCCTCCCAGGTAAATCAGACATGTTCCCGGACTTCCCCATCGGCCCACTGCTTAGGACTCTGTGCTTCCCCTCTGGGGGTGGGGCACGGGTTTGATCCCTGGTTGGGGAAATCAGATACCACAAGCCACTTGTTGTGGCCAAAAATAAAATAACCATAGCAACGATAAAATCATGGATGTTCTGTTATGGCTCCAAGGCACCTGCCTGGGGTCAGCACACAGCTGGTGCTCCGCAAACGCTGCTGACAGCTCCTCTGTGCGGTGCTCGCTGCGTGAGGGGCCCCTGTGGCATCTGTTCACTGCTGCAACGCTGGCTGAATGAATGAACTCACTGGGTCTGCATGCCCTGCCCTGGCCGGCGCCCAGCCCGGCACAGTGCCCGGGCACGCACAGCCCCTGCCCCCCGCGGCCACAGCTGAACAGGGCTGCTGACCTCTAACGCCCCGGGGGCTCTTGGGAGTGTGTCCCCCTTCCAAATTCCTGGAGGGCTGACCTCACACTGTTTATTTCCTGGAACTGAAAGCAGCTGTGTGGGGGTGGGCTCTGGGGCTGGGGCTGGGGGTGGGGAATGCCAGAAGCAGAGCCTTTTTTCCAGGTGCCTCCAGCACATCTGGGGTTAATCCCACAGGGAAGGGGAGCAGAGAGGGGGACAGAGGGACAGACAGGCTGAGGCACAGACGGAGGGACACACAGGCACCAAAGCACTGAGAGAGGAGACAAGAGAGGCCACGGGGCAGAGGGGAGTGCGGGGCGGGGGGGGCTGGTCTGGGGCCAGAGACGCNCAGACGGACAGACAGGCTGAGGCACAGACGGAGGGACACACAGGCACCAAAGCACTGAGAGAGGAGACAAGAGAGGCCACGGGGCAGAGGGGAGTGCGGGGCGGGGGGGGCTGGTCTGGGGCCAGAGACGCCAAGGCAGACACCCCGGAAGAGGCCGGGGGAGGGCGGGCAGAGCTGGGGGGCTGGGGCGAAGAGGCAGCCAGGGCGAGGCAGGGAGGGGTCCCCACGCGCGGGGCTGGCCCCAGGACGCCCCCCTGCTTGCCGTCCGGCTGCAGGCCTCCCCCAGGCCGGAGCAGACCGACCCCCACCTGAGCAGGCCCAGCCAAGAGGGGTCAGCCTGGGGCTCCTGCAGCGGCTGACAGGGGAGTCGGGCGGGGGTTCGGACCCGAGCCTTTTCCCACAGGTGTTCTGGAGAGCCGGCCGGAAGGCGACAACAGGGCTGGGCTACGGCTCTGAGGCCACAGCCAGGGCCTGGTCCGCATGTGGCTTCCTGCTGACCGCAAAGCCAGCACGGGTGCGGGGTCGGGGAAGGCCATCCCATGCCCGGGCCTGGCCCCTCTGCCCTGGCCCAGTAATTAGCTCTTGAGTGGGGGCCTCTGGGACTGGGCCTCCTGACCCCCCATGACTGGTGAGTCTCCCAGAGCAGCCAGGGAGCACCCCCACCACCACCCTTGCTTCTGGCCCAGCCTGATAGGAGCTGCAGGGAAAGGTCAGGTCACCCCCCACGGTGCCCTGCTCCCTGCCTCCTGACCCCTCCAGGGCTCCACAAGGCAGGGGCTCCAGCAACCCACCCGCCCGAAAGGCCCTGGAGAAGGAAGCCCTGCCTCTGGGAAGGGCTCCCGCCCTGGCTCCATGTCCGCCCGCCTTCCTCCCGGCCTCCTGGAGTCTTGGTCGCTCCAGGCCCAGCCCCACAGGTTTACTGCCCGGAGGCGGAACGGGCGTGTTTACTTTGAGCCACTCCTGAGCTCACCTGGCTGCTGGGCAGGTGTGGCGCCACTAGGGAAGCAGACCCTGCAGGCAGGCACCTCCGGGCCCCCCTGTGACACCTGCAGCTCCCGGGTGGGCTCGGCAGGCAGGCTGGGGGCAGGGACAGCCCTCAGGGTGAGCCTGTCTCCCCACCCGCAGCACGCACTGCACACCTGCCAGCCTGCGGGCGACCAGCGCAGGGCACACGGGAACCCCCGGTCCTGCTGGGCAGAGCCGCCGTGCAGACCCAGCAGCAGGCAGCCGGAGCCCCGCTGGCGGGCTCAGCGCCCGCTCCTCCAGGGCTGCGCTCCTCAGCTGGGCGCCAGGAGCAGACAGGCGGCAGGAAGGCCTGAGAGGAGATACAGGGAAGGCCTTCGGGTGAAAAGCTAGGAGAGGCCGAGACAGGATGTCCACTTTCCTGCTGCCAGGGGTCTTCACAGGATGGGGGGAGGGGGGGTCTCACCCAGGTCTGACCAGGAGGACAGCCATCCTGCCAAGTTCCCACGTGCTTCCTCCCCATCCTGCACCACTCAGAGCTCCTTGGGGAGGCCACCCCCTTGGCCAGAGGCGTGGCCAGAGCCAGAGGTGGCAGAGGGGTGCTTAGGGCACAGACAGAGGCCCGTGACGCACTTGGGCCCACACTCATGGGATCCCAGCACTTAGTATCTGTGGAGTCCCTTCCAGGCCCGCGCCACACACAGGAGCCTGATGCACCGCCCACAGCCGCGTGACAAACATCCGCAGACGGGGCGGCTGGGAGTAACAGACGTTCACTCCCTTCCACGCTGGAGACGGGAAGTCCAACATCAAGGTGCCGGCAGGGCTGAGCTCCCTGCGGAAGCTCCGCGTCCCTCTGGCCTCCTGTGGCCTTCCCCGGCTGCAGCCACGTGCTTCCACCCTGCCTCTGTGGCCATGGGCTGCCTCTGCCCTCATCTGCTCCTCCCAGGCGCCTGCAGAGCCCTCACCGGGCAGCAACAGTCTCGCCTGCTGGGCCCCAAGCACCAGCCACATCTGTTGACCTCCAGCTGCGTGCTGTTAGCTACTAACCTCCTGGCATGTGCCAGATACTGTCCCAGGCACTGGGGACACAGCAATGCATAAAGCGGCCACCCCCCACCCCCTGGAGCTGGAAGTCCGTGGGGGCAGGTGACGGGCACCAAGCCAGCAGGAAGGGGCTTCGCCATCCCGCACTCAGAGGGAGGCCTCCTCCTCCCCCAGCAGCCCTGCCCCACCCTTACCACCTCCTGGAGCAGCCTGGAGCTTCTGTCCAAGTGCCTGTCTCTACATCACTCCCTGCCTGAGGCAGGGGCCAAGGCCACCTTGCACAGTACACAGTGCTGAGTATACAGCAGGCACTCAATAATGGTTATCGGAACTGCTGTATGACACCAGCTTGCGCCAGGACGCAGACACACCCACATGTGCACGCCTGTGCTCACCTGTGGGCAGTGCATGCCGGGAAAGGCTTGCGCGCGCGCGCGCGCGCACACACACACACACACACACACACACACACACACACACACACACACACACACACACACACACACACACACNCGCGCGCGCGCGCACACACACACACACACACACACACACGGGCCTCCAACCCCAACTCAGCTGAGAACAGTTGGGCACTCCTGGGGCTCGGAAAGGCCCCAAATTTCCAGTTACACCCATGTGGTGTCCTGAGGCTGCGGGGCTGGCAGAAGGTCGCGCCCGCTGGTGTTGTCGCCAGTGGCAGACTCCTCCCACTGACCCAGGTTTCCTGGGCTCAGTCACCAGCCAGCCTTCCCCAGGACCCTGCCTGCCCCAGCCTCCAAGATCCCAGCCCACCCCTCAAAGCCCAGCTTCAGGGGTTCAGTGTGGAACCCTCGCTGCACCCCCAGGCTGGGGCTGGGGGCAGAGAGCATGGGCTCCACACATGCATTTCACAACCCCCGGCTGCAGGAGGAAATCCTTGCGGGCCTCTTTCTTAAGACCAGCTTCCCTCTAGAGGGCCTGGGGACAGTCCCCGGGGGTACAGCGGACATCTGGGTGCGGGGGGTAGGGGGGGCACGTGCCAACCCTGGTTCTGCTCTGTCCCAAGCAAGGATGCCTCCTCCCTGGGCCTTGGTCTCCGGGTCTGCAGACCCGAGGGCAGCACTTGCTGTTGGAGGTGCAGCCTCGGGCCTCTCCCATCTGCGGGCTCCCTGGAAAACCTGCCCCACCCCTCTCTGGCTCCACCCACGACTTCTTGGGAGAACTTTGAAACACCCTGCTTTTCCTGAAGGCATCTTCTGAGGACACACTTCCCGAGCCACCATCTGACCAGCCCAGGCACCCGCCCGGGGAACTTTACTCATTGTGAATTCTCACGATGCGGGGGCCCAGGGCCTCACGGCACAGAGCTTTGTCCCAGCCAGCTGGGTCCCAGTCAAAGAGTGCTTGCTGAGTGCGTAACAGATGGAAGGGCCAAAATGGGGACACGGCCTGGCAGCAGGGCAGGGTCCACCTCCCAGCCTCGGCTCCAAGACGCTCCTGGGGGGAGATGACCTAGTCCCCAGACCTCCCCACCGCCCAATGCTCCTGTCTCTGGCCCTATCACCCTAGGGTACTGAGGCCTAGCCAGTGGGACCTGGACCCGGGTGGTCTCAAGCCTTCAGCTCTGTTGGCCCCTCCCCTACAGTGACCCTGGGCTGCATTCCTAAAGGTGCCTAATCAGGCTCAGGGAGGGGCAGTGCCCCGCAGTCAGTCCGATCAGTAAGGGCCCCTGATCTGGTGGCTAGGTCTCAGGACAGTGGGGGGTCTCAGAGGGCCCGGAAGGGCAGCTGTGCCGGCCCTTTCCCAGGGAGGCCAGCCAGGAAGGCTGGCTGTGGCCAGAGCCCAGGCCGCTGGCCTGAGTCACAGATTTACTAAGCCGGCGGGGGCGGCCGGAGGTCCTGGCTCCGGCCCAGCTCCATTTGGTGGTCGGGCAAACTGAGGCCGCGGGGGGCAGCCTGTGGAGCGTGCCGCCGGGCCGGGGGTCCTGACCGCAGCCCACTGCCCCGCGCCCGGCCCGGGCAGCCCCGCGCGGGCGGCGGCGCACTCACATGAGGTCCGGCCGGTGGCGGTGCAGGATGGCGCAGAAGGCCAGGCCGTCACGGAACGACGTGGTCATGTCGGTGATGCTCACGTCTCGGTAGCCCTCGCACTGCTGCCGGCACCACTGCTGCAGAGCCTTGATGGCCGCCATGCGGGCGGCGGTGTCCGCCCGGCCGGCGTCGGAGCTCGGACAGCGCTTCCGGGGGGCCGCGGCCCGGCCCGAGCCCGGGGGGCGGACGAGAACCCCGATCCCGAGAGCAGGGAGGACGAGGAGCCGCGGCCGAGGAGCCCCGGGAGGTCAAGAAGCCGGCGGGAACGCGGCCGGAGCCCGCCCGCCTGGCCCGGCCCCCAGCTAAGCCACGCCCCCTACCACCAGGTCCCGCCCCCAGGCCCCACTCCTCCAGTCAGGATCTGCCCCCGGAGAGGCCCCGCCCCCGGGCCCGGCCGGGTCCCGCCCCCGCCTGGCCCTGCAAGGCTTCGGCCCNCCGCCCCTTTCCCCTCCCTCCCGGGGGTCCAGCGGAGGCGCTTCGACGCGTTCTTTCCAGCCGCCTCCCGCACCCTTCAGTCACCGAGACTGAGGCCTGACCCGGGTGCCGCCAGGCGGGCCGGCCGGTGGCCCCCACGCCCTCCCGGCGCTCAGCAGGAACGGCCCTCGCATTTCCGGCCTTTGGAAGGACTTTCCGATCCGGCCTGTCTTGCCGGCCGGCCCGTGAACCTCCCGGATACAAAGAGGCAGCGGAGGCGGGGGAAGAGGCGTGGTGTCGTTGGCTGCCCTGCTGGTGGGGCGACGTCCTCCAGGAGTCTCCCTGCCCGAGACCCCTGGGGGGTCTCGGTGTTCTGGGCTGTGTCCCAGTTTTCCGCTACGAGCATCTGAGCCCCAGGTTATTAAGGAAAGGGTCCCCGTGGGGGCCTCAGTTACGGGGCTGCTCCCGGAGGTCCGCGTTCTCTGGGAACCCTGTCTGTGTGCAGGAGGACAGCCAGCCAGAAACACATCAGACATGTGCGGCGACCCCGCCCACCCGGCCGGGCCCAGGGCTTGTCCAGACAAGGCTGCAGCGGGCAAGAAAGAAGGCGTTTTCCCGATAGAGCCCCAGCAAGGGGACTGGGAGGCTTCTGTGCCCACAGAAGGAGTGGAGACAGCCTTCCCGCGCAGAGGCAACTCCTTTCTGCAACTGGGCCCAGTGCTGGTGAGCTTCCCATCATAAGGGGCAAGCAGGTACTAGACAGGGAGCACCTGTAACCTGAGCCCGTGGCGGCTGCCCTGACCTGCTGGGGTTTTCCAGATGGGGGACAAAGGGTGATGTCCTGCCAGCTCGGCTGGGCTGGTGCTTAGTGTTAGAGCCAAGTGGGTTTTCCTGACCCCAGGGCAGAATTTAGAACTGGAAAAGCCAGTGAGGCAGGGGAAGGCCAAGGCCACGAGGGGCAGTCACAGGGCTGGACGAGGCTGGGGGCTCAGAAGGAAGAGGGAGGTGGCCGGAGCGCTGACTCGTAGCAGCTTAAGCTGTCCCTTGCCTGCGTAGCTGCCTCTGGGGACAGTGGCGTGGCAGGCGGCATGTGTTCAGCACCTCACAGAGAGCGTGACCTTCTACCTTGGATACCCCCAGGCTGCCCATACCTCCCCGCCGCGGCCCCTCCCGTCCAGGCCACGGACACCTGGCCCCTGACCTCAGGCCCCTCCTCCGGCCTAGGGATCCTTCTAGAAAGCCTGCTGCAGGAGCCCTTCCCTGCTTGGCCCCTGGAGCACTCTGAGTGAAGTCCGGCCTCTTATCAAGTCTCCTGCTGCTGCCTGGCCCCACCCTCCCACACCCGCCCTGCCCCTCTGGCCTAGAGCCTCTGCCCCAGGGCCCCCTGCACTCAGCCACTCCTGAGCCTCCCAGCCCCCAACCAGCCCCACCCACAGCCGCCGCCGTGGTCCTGCTGCTGGGGCCACAAGCCTGGGCATGACCCTCACCTCCTGTCTTCCCCCTGCCCACATCCAGTCCAGCCGGAAGCTGACCGTTGCCACCACCTCCACAGCCACCAGCTGCTGCAAGCCTGGGTTTCTCCAGGAATCTCCTAGCCAAGCCTCTGCTCCTGGCGTGACACCTTCAGTCTCTTCTCAGTACAAAGTCTTCGACAACAGTGGGAGCCAGAACTTGCCCCCCAACTTCTCAAACCCCTCCTCCGACCCCTCCGCCCCCACTCAACAGAAAAGCACTGTCTTCAGAACGGGCCATCCAGCCCTCACTGAGTCACCTCTCCACGTCCCTGCCCACCACCGCCCCTCAGACGCGCGCCTCTTCCTGCCTTTCCGGCTGCCTGGAGCCGTGTCTCCAGCCTCCCCCGCAGGTCAGGAACTGTTGTGGCCGATGGAGGCGGTGGGTGCACTCCGTCTCCGACTTCTCCATGGTCTGCTGGCTGGGTGGAGAGTTTACCAGATGATGGGGCTGCAGATGGAGGAGTTTGGACAGTGCAGGCCCGGCAGAAGGTCATCACTGAGCAGGCTGGCCTCTGGGTAGTGAGAAGCACCGGCGGGCTGGATCCAGGTGCCGGAACTTTGGGACGTGTTTGTCACAGCAGCTAGCATTCCTACCTGACTGATACACGTAACACAGACAAAGGCAAAACTGACCCCGTGACCGTGCCCCAAGGGGACCCACAGTCCCTTTAGATAGTGAACGAGGTGCCAGAGGCAGGAGATGGCTTCCTTGCGGAGGGGACATGAGAACTGAGACCTGAGGGTAAGTGGGAATTGGCTTGTCACAGAGGAAGGGGGGAGTGGCCCAGGCACAGGGACTGGCGTGCTCGGAGCTCGGCAGCAGGGATGAAGCCAGGGGAGTGCCTGAGGGGTGGAGGAGCTCCCGAGGGATGGAAGGACCCAGCTGTGGGGGTGGCTGGGGGGGCTTGGGGAGGCAGCAGGGCCAGGCCGGCCCCACTCCAGCCTTTTCTAGCATTTCCACACCCATTTTTCTCACCCAAAGTGGGTTGACCTGACCTGTTCTGCAGCTCAGGAAAATGAGGCTCTGAGGGGAGAGGGGACCACCGGGTCAGCAGACAGAGCTGAGACCTCGGAGCCCCAGCCCTGGCATGGGGGAGGGCCGGGGGAGCCTGGGTCAGCCCGGCCGGCCTCCTGCCCGGGTGGCCACCTTGGTTCTGGGCAGGACTTCCAGGCCAGATGGTCTCAACCTCCCCACTCCTGCTTTCCAGACCTCTTGGTGAGGCTGGGCGCCCTCCCTGGGAGGAAGGCTGGCAGGCACAGTGCTGGGGACCAGGGACACTCGGGCCACAGGCAGCAGGTTCGCATCCAGGAGCCTACTGGGCCCCTAGGCAGGCTCGCGGTGGGGGACCCTGGAGTGGGGGGGGGGTGGGGTCTGCAGACCCTTTAACGGGTAGATTGAACTGCAAGCAACAGATCTGGTCAAGGCTGACGGCCTGAGCTGGAACAAAACCGGGGGTGCCTGTCCAGACTCAGCAGAGCTGGCAGTGCCTGGAGCCTTGAGGCGGAGGGCGGAAACCAGAGCGGGAGTGAGGGGCGGGCGGAGAAAGAAGGGAATGGTACCCACCCACAAGGCCCCTCCTGCAGGGCTTCTCCGAGCCCCCGTCCCCTGCCAAGCAGCGCGATGCCCAAGGGAGCGGCCACACTGCACAGGGGTCCCCAGGCTGACCCCCACGGCAGGGCTGTCTCGGCTGGGAGCCTGGGCTTGTGTGGAAGACACGCTCGGACCCCACCGGGCGGGCCCGGGCTGACAGCCGCGCTCTGCACAGCTTTGCCCCATCCGTCACCCCCCTTGTCTGAGCCTCCTGAGCTTCACAGCAAGGCGGGCGGCTTGTCCCCAGCAGCACCGGGGCTGACCCGTGGAAGTGAGGGCAGCTGCGGTAGTGGTCGCCGGGTGCTTCGGGAACAGCTGAGCAGAGCACCCCGAGGGGAGCCAGAGCCACTTGCAGGGGTACCCAGAGGGTCACACGGACCGCAGCAGAGCATCCAAGGGGCATCCCGTCCACCCGGTTCCCAAGGCCGTCATCAGTTCAGCTGGTGGCTCACACAGGCGGCTGTGGATGCCGGCACCCCAGGCAGGAGGGAGCTGGAAGCTATGACACCCCATTTTAGGGGGCCACCCATTAATTAATTAGGCCCCATGAATAACGCACGCTGCCTTGCGTATATTAATAGCATATTTATACGCCGCGCTATGGATAGTATACGTTCTCGTCCGAACACCTCACGAATAATTCACGACCCGCTCCTTCCCCGGGCTCCGGGCAAACCCGGCCGGTGCTTTGGCTGGGGCTCACGGTTTGCTTCCAACAGCCGAATTTTACATTTCATTATAAACGGCTTTGCTGGGCATGTCGGTAACTTTTACATTTCCATCCACTTTATTATTAATGGCTTTCCCGAGCTGTAGCAGCCCAGCGCTGTGCACAATGCATTATGAATATCTGATCCGGCATCTATAGTCCGCCATCTATCATTTATAACGGGTTACAAAAACATTATAAAACATTAACCGCACATTTATAGATCATTTTCGGCTACCACGACGGTGTTATAAATACATTATTAATTCTCCTCATGCCATTTATAGGAACCCCGTGTAATGGGGCCCAGCCCTCTAGTCCTGTTAACAGCACGCAGGGGCTGGTGAGGGCACCGGGTGGCGGGACCAGGGCGGAAGGAAGCCGGCCCTGCCTGCAGTGATGTGCCCTTGGCGAGGCTGCAGCACCTCTCTGTGCACAGAGCAGAGCATGGGGCCCCTCACTGAGCACTCCTGTGCTCACAGCCCCCAGACCCAGACGTTGTCACATTCCACCACATGGAAGCGGGGGCTGTAGTCAGGGATGCTGAGCTGGCCGTGGAGGCCTGGGGTGCTCCGAGCCACCTGCCCCTGGCTCGGGGCTAAGAGTTCAGACGCGGCTGCCCTGGCCTTGAAGAGGCCAGGCCTGGAGGACCCCGGGGGTGGAGCAGAGGTTCAGGGCGAGGGCACCCAGGCAGGGGCGGCGGGCTGATGGGGCAGCTGGGGCCCGGCGTCCCCCAGCTCCTGCTGCCATGGCGCTTCCATCCCACGGGCTCTCCTGGCCTGTGGGCGCCAGGGATGCCGACGGTGATGTGGGCCAGGGATGCCGGGCTTGAGGGCCCTTGAGAGCCCCCCGGAGACTCGCCTGGGTGCGCAGAGCAGGCGGCAGTCAGCAGCTGCTTCCTCCGCTGCAGCGGTCAGTGGGGCCCAGGGCTCTGCCGCCTGAAGTCCTGCCCCAATGCCCCTGCTCCCCGCGCGTGGCACGTGGTCACTTTTTGGACGATGCCCACGGAGTCCCGTGTGTTGGCCGCACCCTCTGGGCCCCTTGAGCCCCACAGACCTCCCAGGCCAGGCTTTACACTGGGAGGGCACCGACAGGAACCCGGGGCCGCAGGCTCTCCCCGCTGCGGTACGAGTGCCCAGGGCTGCAACTGTAGCTTGGCAAGTTGAGTCCCGCAAAACTCCACATCCTGCAAAACCCACTGGACACTCCGCCTTCTCGGAACAGCCCTTCCCAGCTCCCTGGAGCGTGAGCCTGGTGGGGTCTGACCTCTGGGGGCCCAGCCTGGGCCTGGACCGGGGAGAGGGCTCCGGGGTCAGCCTGTCCTCCCCAGAGCCTTAAAACGGGCCACTGCACCTGGGAGAGAGGGGCTGGCAACCCTGGGGGAGCCCCGGCCATAGCCCTTGCGGCCAAGATGCCTGAAATAAGCCCCCCTCAGCCCAGCCAGGCCGAGCTGCATCAGTTTTCAGTTGCTCTGAGGGAGGAAAAGACGGAGTGTCCGGGCCCAGGACTCCGGGGCAGCTTGACCTCATGGGACCTGAACAACCAACAGCCTCAGTGCCTCAGCTGCAAAGCGGGGCCACAAGCCGGCCCTCCCCGCGTGAAGGCACGGCCCTGCTGCTGGGAACCTCTGGGAGGACACCTGGGTCCTGAGCCCCCGCTGCCCACGTCTCTCTGGCCCTCTGCCTGGCTGCCTGCAGGTCAGGGTCCACCCCTTGCCAGGACCAAAAAACGAAACCAGGAAGCATTTGTTAATGAGGCTGTAAGAACACAGGTGAGCTCGTCACCATGGCAACGGTGCATCTGGCCCCCACCCCTCTGCACCTGGTGAGGAAAGCCAGGTCCGCTGAGCCTTCTGACAGCCCTCCCCGGACAGCGAGGGGGCTGGGGGCCAGCGGGACTCCTCAGCTCTCTGCCTCCCTCTGCTTGTCGAGGAGGCTGAGGCCCAGGAAGGTGCGGGAGTTACGCATCAGGGCTGGAGCCAGGGGCTCCACCCACCCCCTCGGCTCCCTACCTTCCTGACTCGCAGGAGCCCCAACCCCAGTCTGGCCCGTTTCCCAGGCCCTGTGGGTCCAGCCAGGCTCCCGGACCTCGGACGCCGCCTGGGCAGCTGAGCCTGCTCAGCGGGGAGCGGCCCCGAGTCTCCACCATGCAGGGAGCGGGGTTCGGGCTGCTGCCCGCATGGGCTGCGCACAGGGGCCTATTAGGTGGCCTTGCTCCCCCGAGAGGGACTCCCTTGCGGCCCCACACCCCCTCACCACACACACGCACGTGCCGCCCCTGCCCCCCTCTGCTGGGCCCTGGGCCAGGCATCCCTGTGTGGAGTGGAGCTGGCCGAGGGCGCCCACAGGGACGGAGCCAAGCCAGGAGGCTGCCCGCACCCCCGCTCTGCCCCCACCCCCCACCGGGCCATGTGCTCCCCAAGCGGCCCTGGCGGGCTCCACCCGCCAGGCAACGCTGAACCCTGGCTGGTGAACGCAGGGGCCACGGACGCCACTGAGTTGCAGCCACCCGCCCGCAGCCCTGCCTTTGCCCCTGTGGGTGAAGGTGGGCAGCGCCCCCTCCCCCAGAGCCCGGCTGTGCCTCCCTGCCAGCCTCAGCCCCGACGCTGCTAGGACTGGGCAACAAGGGGCCGCAGGCTCCCCTGGAGCCTGCCTGCCGTCTGGGCCTGTCCTCAGCCCATGCTGGGGTGAAACGCCCCAGCCCCCATCCCCCCAAACCCCAGGGCACCTGTTTCCGGCCACCCTGGCCCGGGTGAGGCCTGCAGGTGTCTCGACGGCCGTCACCCAGGCCCAGATGGGGGGCTGTGGCATTGTGGAGGTGCCATGGGGCTCCCCGCAGGGCGCCCAGGCTGGGAGGGGACCCTTCAGGTCCATGCCCGTCTCTGCAGGGGTGGCAAGGGGACTCCGGCCCCCAAGAGGGGCATCCATCCCACGTGCCCTGGGCAGGAGCCACACAGACGGGACAGGAGGGGGTCTGGGGCTCCACTGGGGAGTGGGCGGGACCTGGACACTGAGGAGCAACCGCACAGGCAGCTGCATGGCTGACCCGTCAGAGGCTCAGGGAGCAGGGGGGCTAGGTGAGGGCGCAGGGGTGAGAGGGGTCCTGCGAGGCATCCTGCAGCCGGACAAGGCCACGGCTGACCCGGGGCCGCGGGGCAGGGAGGACAGCCCCATCCCTGAGGGCAGGAGCGCTGCCTGCCCCCGCCCTCACCCCCACAGGCCTGTCCACCTCACCCAGGCTGGCCTCCCGGGCCTGGGCCCATCAGAGCCTCAGTGCCCCCTGGTGGCTCGGGCTGAGCAGGAGCCGGGTGACCCTGCTGGCGGGGTGGGACGGCAGTGATGAACCCGGCGGGGGGGGGTGGGGTGGGGGGGGGAGTGGGAGGGAAGACGTAGGTGCCCTGTGTGCGGGGAACACCCTGCTGCTATGAGCGTCGATGGGGGGGACAGCGTCACCCCGCAAGATGGACATTGGCCTGGAGAAACCAGTGCTGCCTGGGGGTCCCGGGGCCTCACTGGACAGGGCCCTCCCCTGCCCTTGGTGCCCCAGGCCAAGTTCCCGGGCAGACCACCCCCCAGCAGTGCAGCTCCGCGGGGCCGCCAGCCACGCTCAGTGGACAGATGCGGCTGGCTGTCCCTGTGAGGCTGGAACAGAGGCTTCTGGGAGGGAAGCCTGCAGCCTCAGGCCTCAGGCTCTGTGGTCCCTTCTGGGCACGGAGCAGGGGCTGGTCTGCATCCACAGCACTCCCCACTCCCCCAGGCGCCAATGAAGCCAGGCCCATGGGCAGCGGGCGCCCGGGCACCGTCGTCTCTCCCCACAGCGCTGCCAGAAAGGAGAGCTGGCTGGAGGGCCAGGACTGTGCCCAGGTAGGGGGCCTCCTGTCTCCAGACGGACACGCCTTGTCCCCACTAGGGGCCGGCTGGCTGGGCCAGACTCCCGGCTCCCACTCATCATCCCCAGCCCCCCCAGGTCTCCAGAAACCACGCAGGCAGTGGGATCAAGGAATTCAACACGTTTCATTTGAACCCAACTCTGAGCCACGACCCGCAGGACGTCAGCGCCCTTCCCCCCGGCTGCGCCCCCAGCACCCGCAAGCGGCACGGCCTCTGGGGTGGGCGGCCCCCACTGCTGGCTGGGGCCCTGGGTGTGGGCTCCAAGCACTGCGTGGCCCGCCTTGGTGGTCCCGAAGCTCGGCTCACATCACGGCCTCCAAGTGCAGGATCCTCAGGGCCTCGGAGATCTGGGCACTGGTGTCCATCTGGCCATACATGCCCACCAGGAAGGCCCGGTGCAGCAACACGGCCGCGTGCTCTGCGGACAGAGGAGGGCCTGTCAGCTCTGCCCCCGCACCCCAGCCACTCCCAGGGGCGGAGCCTCTGCCTGTCCTCGCTCCTGGCCGGAGGACTGAGGCCCCCAGGGGCAGCAAACTGACCTTGGCAGAGGAGGGTGTACTCGGGCAGGTTCCTCAGGGCCGTCTGCGCCACCTCAAAGTCTCGGCTGCCCAGGCAGTACATGAACGTGGGCAAGAAGTCGGCTGCGATGCTGAAAAAGCCACGAGTCCAGGGGAGCTGAACTCCACTCCCGCCCTGAGCCAGGAAGGCCAAGGCCCAGAGGCCCCCCACAGCCCTGGCCCCGGGGACACTGGCTCACCCGGGGTTGTTCTGGATGGAGCGCAGGGCCAGGCTGAAGGCCAGGCTGCGGCAGGACTCCTCGGCCGAGCTCATGAGCCGCTGCAGGCTGGTCTGTGAGAGAAGGTGCGTCAGCGGGGCCACCTCCCAGTGGGGCTCCCCCCTCAGCGAGCGCAGCCGGGGACCCCACTCCCCCAGCCCCGCTCCGCCTCGCTGGGCCGCCTCGTCCTGGGCTGGATGACGAGGCACCCTGCCCCCGCAGGGATGGGGGTGGCAGTGGCTATGCCTCCCACCCCAGCATCCCCGGGGCCCGCGGCCGCTCCGCACCGAGAAGAAGCCCAGGATCTCAGGTCTCCGCCGGGACATCTCATCCACGTCACTCAGGACCTCCAGCAGATCTAAGTCAGGCAGAGGGCGCATGTGATGGAGCTGTGTCCCCCCAACCCCAGCAACCTGGAGGCGGGGGGTGGAGTCTGGGGCCGGCCCGCTGCCCTTTCCACACCGGCTGGGCAGGGATCCCGGCCTGGCTAAGGCCCCAGGGTCCCGGGTGCAGCACAGCTGCTCAGAACAAGGCGGCCAAGCCTCCTGGGACCCTCCACACCGCCTCAGCGCTCACTCATGCTGGGGAGCCCCCAGCACCTCGGGACACCAAGCCTGGGGTTCTGCCACCCTCCCGACTCCACCGGGACAGCACCTCTGGTTTGGGATTGACCCGGAGGTGCACGCTCCCCCAAGACCCTCCTCCAGGTCCGCGGGGCAGGGGCCTGCGTGTGCACCAAGTCCCTGGGTGTCTGTCCCTGCCCACCTCAGAGTCACGCTGCAGACACACCGCCCTGCCCTCCCCCAGGGGCCGCCCGGGCTCAGCTCCCCGAAAGGGACCAGGGGCCGCCAGCCAGCTCCCTTAAAGGGACCAGGGGCCGCCGGGCTCAGCTCCCCAGAAGGGACCAGGGGCCGCCGGGCTCAGCTCCCCAAAAGGGACCAGGGGCCGCCGGGCTCAGCTCCCCAAAAGGGACCAGGGGCCGCCGGGCTCAGCTCCCCGCAAGGGACCAGGGGCCGCCGGGCTCAGCTCCCTACCAGGCCTCCCTTCCCTGGCATCCACGGGGACTCCAGGGGGTTCCCAAAGGACACCGGCCAGCAGAGCAGCCCCACCCCCCCCTCTGGTCTCCAGCTTCCTCCTCCAGGCCCCTCTCCGTGCCCCCACCCCCACTACGAGCAGAGACCCAGCCCTCCCAGCCTTCCCAGGGGCCCTGCCGTCTTCTGGATGCCCCCCAGGAGAAGCCAAGCCAGCCAGGGCTGGTTTGGGACCCAGGACCGCAGGAACAGAATGGGCGCCACTGCCCACCATGGGGGCACCCCGGCCAGGAGGGCGCACACCCCCCTAACTCACCCTCGACCGTCTGGCCCCGGGACAGCCTCTTCATGTAGGGGGCCATCTCGGCTGCGGTCAGAGGCGTGAAGATGTAGACGCTGACCAGAGGCAGGGAACCGGCCGAGCTCTCGTCTGCAAGACAGGAAGCCAGTGCCTGTCACGGGCGGGGGCACAGGATGGCCCGCCCCCGGCCGCCGTCCACAGAGGGCCTGTGCGGCCCAGACAGACTCAACGCTGCAGCCAGAGCCCTGGCGTGGAGTGGAGGGGGGTCCCTGCTGAGCAGCATCTGGGGTCCCAGCAGACCCCCGAAGACGTGCCCTGCCCGGGCCGGGCACAGCGCCAGCAAGCAGCAGACGCTCAGTGGGCGCAATGAGACCACGAGCCTGCTGGGGGCCGCCTGGGAGACACGGGCTTCTCCCCAGAGCCTCGCGCTCCCTGCTGCCCTGCACACAGCAGGTGCTCAATAAAGGTACCACCGTACACAGCACTGTGCCAAGCGTGTCGGTGGGTGCCTGAGAGTCACACTCAGCACCAATGACTGGGCAAAACTGGGGCAGGACGGCCGTGAGAGGCCAGCATCAGAGCAGTCCCCGGGGACCGTGGAGGACCAGGAGCAGCGCAGTCCTTAAGGCAGGACGGCTGTGAGGGGCCAGCGTCAGGGCAGTCCCCGGGGGCTGTGAAGGGCCAGGGGCAGGGCAGTCCCCGGGGGCAGGACGGCCATGAGGGGCCAGCGTCAGGGCGGCCCCTGGGTCCTCAGCCTGCTCACGAACCCACCACTCGCTGGACACGCTGCTGCAGGCACCGGGTCGCTGCCAGGGCGGTGGGGGCCGCGGAGGAGGGGCAGGAATGTGGACGCGGCCAGGCAAGGGGACAGAGGACTGGCTGGTCCGAGAGAGCAGGTGCCGGACGCCACACGGGCCATGGCACCACCTGGGGCTGCGTGCACGGCACAGAGCCGGGGCCAACAACGCCCCAGGGACACCCAGGGCAGTCCAGCCCGCCTCCCGCCCAGCAGAAGCCCAGACCCACTCACCCTCACCCTCCTCGTCCAGGGCCCGGTCAGCCCCGACATCCCTGCTGGGCAGGCTGAGCCCCGCCAGGAGCGACTTAAGCATCACCAGGTCACTGCTGTCAAGGGACAGGTCACTAGGGGGACAAGGAGGGGGGGACAAGGCTCTGCGTGAGGACTACACGCAAGGGGCAAAGGGCAACAAGGTCTCCCTGAAGGCCACACGGAGGGGCGGACAAGGTCTGCCTGAGGGCCACACGTGGGTGGACAAGGGGGCAACAAGGTCTGCCTGAGGGCCACACGGGGGACAAGAAAGGGGTGACAAGGTCCAACTGAGGGCCACACGGGGGGCAACAAGGGGGCAACAAGGTCTGCCTGAGGGCCACACGGGGGCAGGGGGGACAAGGCTGTGCCTGAGCAGCATGGGGGTAGGGGACTCAGGGGGCCGGGGAGGAGGGAGCCAGCTCAGGGCGGCCTTGCGCAGACCCAGCATCCGTGGCCCGGGCGCCACGGCCTTGGGAGCGCGCAGCCGCGACGGCGCAGACGGGGAAGCGCTCACTGTAGGACGTTCAGGTGCTTCTGCAGGAAGGCGACGGCAGCCGCGGGGCTGCAGCTGATGTACTTGTGGGTGAACCGCACGAACCTGCTGGCGAAGGGCACGAGGTGGCGGGAGGACTTCCTGTAGTTCTGCAAAGGGCAGCGCGGGGCAGCGCTCAGAGCTGGGGCTGCCACAGACGCAGGCCGGGTCCCCGTCCTGCCTGCACCCCTCCCAGAGCCTCACAGCGCAGGCTGGACACCGCCGGGCGCCGCCCTCTGCTGGGTCCCTGAGGCTCAGGAGTGGCTGTGGAGCACGCCCCACGCCCCACAGGGGCTCCCCACGGAGGGAGCAGCTGGGGGCCTGGCCCGGCGCCTGACCCTGCGGCCCGGGGCTCCGCTCTCCTGCAGGGCTCCCTGGAGCCACGTCTGCCCTCGCCCACCGGCCTCTGGGGACAGACCCCCACTCCTGGTCAGGAGGACCGAGCCCACTGCAGGTGTGGGAGCAGGAGGACAAGCCGACCGGGGAGAGAATTCAGAATGGGGGGGCGAGGCATGGCGGCGGGGGCGGAGCGCGGCAGNCTCCGCTCTCCTGCAGGGCTCCCTGGAGCCACGTCTGCCCTCGCCCACCGGCCTCTGGGGACAGACCCCCACTCCTGGTCAGGAGGACCGAGCCCGCTGCAGGTGTGGGAGCAGGAGGACAAGCCGACCGGGGAGAGAATTCAGAATGGGGGGGCGAGGCATGGCGGCGGGGGCGGAGCGCGGCAGCGGGGCACCCACCCGCAGCAGGCGCACGAAGGAGAGCAGGCAGTCCCACAGCGCCCCCTGGTGCTCGCTCTGGAACACCTGCGGCTGCAGCAGCTCCAGGACCCCCAGCACGTGCATGAAGAAGGTCAGGTGGTTCTGCTGCCGGAACTCCTGGAAGTTGAGGTGGGTGCGGCCGTGCAGGAGGGCGGCGATCATGGGCAGGTGCCTGCGGCCAAGCCAGAGCCGCCTGGTCCTTGGCGTCCCCCAGCCCCTCCCCTCAGAGATCTCATCTGCTGGCACCGAGACCATCCCGAGCCCGCAGATGCCCACTGCGAGGCTCGCGGCTGCTTGACTGACCCGCCCCGCCCCGACCCCCAGGCTTGGCTTGTCAGCAAGCAGCCTCCAGCCCTGACCGACCCCAGGATGACCGCCGCAGAGCCCATTCTTGCAGGAACACCAGGTGTGGGGCCCGCCCCTGGCTGGGGGTGGGGAGACACCAGGCCGGACAGACAGGCAGTACCTCAGCAGCAGGAGGGGGTGGGCCACCGCCAGCTTCCGACAGGCCATGCTGGCGTCGGCCACTCGGCTCTCGGACGCCCGGGAGTCGCTGGTGTCCGCCAGGAGGGTGATGAAACGGTGGATGAGGCCGTCCAGCTGAGAGGGGCAGGGAGTCAGGGCCAGGGCCCTCGCAGCCTTCATGCCCACCTGCCCACCCGGGCTCAGCCCCGAGGGCCTGGCACAGTCCCTGAGGACCCTCATGGTGTCCCAGAGAAACCTGCCCCCGCTGCTTTCTGGGGCTTCGGAGGATCAAGCTGGCTGTAGCCGGAGGTCCCGGCCAACCTCAGCACACAGTGCGACGTCAGCCGCTCACCGCAGACAGACCAGAAGCCCTGAACTATCTCAGGTGAGAAAGACCGACCTCACAGGTAAAGCTAAATTCAGGTGTGTGAGACACGGGACACACACAAAGCAAAGAAAGCACAGCTAAAGAAACGTCGCTCCCTCCTCCCGAGGCGCAGGGCTGGAGGCAGACCTGACTCAGAGCCCTGCCCAGGGAAGGCGGGGAGGGGGCAGGGAGACCCACCACACACACCGCCCCCCCCCCGCCCCCCGGCACCGCTGAGAGGAGGGGAAGGCAGACGCTGAACACAGAGGACCCACACTAGGCAGGCGGGGCAGGCAGGCAGCCAGGAAGGGACACGCAGTCCACACGGAGCCAGCAGAGGCTCTGAAGTCAGCGCGCGCAGAGTCTGCTGACGTGTGGGGACAGAGCAGGGAGCCAGAGCTCAGGAGACGCCACACACGCCGTGCAGCCTGCGGTTCTCAACAGTCCCCATCACGGGATGAGAGGGACACGGGCAGACGCCCGCTCCGCTCCGCTCCACACCTGGAGGACTTCCTGAAGGAGGAAGGACCCTCCAAGAGGTCAGACAGGAGAGGGTGGCAGGGTGGGCTCTGCCCTCAGACACTCATCCACACTCATCGAGTTCTGAGAAAAAGCACTTCCCTACCTCCCAGTCTGGGTTCCTAACCCCAAGCAAAGGAGCCAGGCGCCCTGTGGAGCCCGTCAGGCCTTACCTTGCAGACACTGCTGCCGGCGGCCCCCTGGCTGTGCAGCAGGACGTCGGGCAGGGGCACCCGCAGGTCCGGCCGCTGCAGGTAGAGCTGCACCAGCAGGTCGCGGCTGCACCGGCCCAGCATGCTGCGGGAGAGCAGACGCAGTGGTCGCGTGGCCGGGGCAGCCCCCACCCCCACGCGCAGTCTGAGCCGGGCGGGCCCTCACCTGTCGCCCCACTGCTGCACGCAGCCCGTCAAGTGTGCCGTCACCTTCCTGATGCCTTCATCACCACCGCGGCAGCAGCTCAGCAGCAGGGGCAGGCGCGCCTGGAGCAGCCCGCAGGCACCCGTGTCCCCGTCCTGGCTGCGCGCCTCCGCCTCGGCCAGGATCAGCTCCACTAGCCCCACGAGCTCCGCCGGCTGCACCCGCAGCACCAGCTCCTCCCGCCGCTTCTGCAGTCGGACGCCGTCGGTCAGCCCCGCGCGGGACGGCCGTGCCTGGGCCACCCCGCCCTCCAGGCAGGGGACACCCCAAACCTGCCTGCGGGGTGCGCTGGTCCCTGCCCTGCCAGATCCGAGGGACGTGGATGCAGGCCCAGAGGAAGTCAAGGGAGGCCGAGGGGTCAAACCTGGAGGAGGCGGGGAGGCCAGACCCAGCAGGAGGCGTCACTCCGGGCGGAGGGAGGTGGATGGGACGGGCAAGACGCCCCCTGTCAGCTGGGACCCTGGCCGGCCGCAGAGGACGTGGGCCACCCACCCAAGCTCGTCCAGCCCTGCCCCCACCCACCCTTGCTTGCAGCCATGTGGCACAAACAGCCCTTCACCGTGACTGGAGCACAGGGGACCGGCCACCCAGAGCAGGGCCACCCGGGCCCGCCGGGTCCTGAGGGGGCCAGGGTGGTGCTGGGCCAGATCCCCCGGGCCAGGCTCCCAGAGGAGCTCTGCGCTGGGCGGCTCCACCGGCCCTGGGTGACAAGGAAGGAGCCGGCCTGTTGGGTGGCGGGGGGCTCACCTCTGCTCCCGGCCCCGGCCCAGCAGGATGCGGATACACTGGTGCAGGGTGGGCCAGCTGGACTGGTGTGTGAGCAGGGCCAGCAGGTAGGGCCGGAAAGACGGCACCTGGGGGCCAGGGTGGCCTTTGCCCTGGGACGGAGGAAACCTGGGTTGGCCTCCACCAGGCTGCCCAGCTCTGGCGAGTGGGGCCAGTGGACAGCAGGCAGCCCGTGGGAGGCGGCACAGGGCAGAGAGATGCCGCCGTTTCAGGGCAGGGCCTCCCAGGCTAGTGGGTCCCTCCGCAGATTAAACGTGGGCTGAACTGAACCCACCTCTCAGAGCGGGGACACGCAAGCAGCGCTGTGGGCGCAGGAGTGTGACCCACACCCTCAGAAGCGCAGACCCGCCAGCACTGGGCAGGAACAAGGGCAGGGGTCACACAGCCCCTCCCCGGCCTCCCGGTCAGTGTTTCTGCGTCTTCCCACGGCCAGAAAGGCCCTGAGGCGGGCTCCAGCCCCCACCCCTGTCAGGGGAGCTGGGCTCCACTCCCTCCAGCGCCCTGCGAGGACCTGGGCCCACAGGGACCAACCCCGCCCCTGCCCTCCCGCCTCTGTGACCAGATCTGGCCGGTCGTGGCGACTGGCTCGGCACACTCAGGACCTGTCCGGCGGATGAGACTCCAGCCTGGGGCCTGTGAGAACCAACAGGAAGCGCGTGCGCTGGGCACGGCGAGGCCCACCTTGCCCCGGGAGAAGAGCAGCCTCTGCTGAAGGTCGGGGCAGCTGCCGACCACCTCGGGGTCCAGCATCTCCAGCCAGTCAACAAGCAGCCCCGAGCAGGGCCCTAGGCACTCGGCCTCCTGGCTGCAGGGAAGGGGGTCGGGGGTCAGACACAGCCACCCGGGGCTGTCCCCAGGCCCGACCGCAGCTCCGCCGGCTCACCTGCAGCTGTCGGCATCCTGCTTCCCTGGGACCAGGGGCTCCTCCTTCTCCGGCAGCAGCAGCGAGCTGACCACCGCCACGGGCCCCGAGGCTGGGACGGCGGATGCAGTGGAGAAGAGCGCGGCCAGCAGCTCCTCCAAGCGAGGTGACCTCGCCGCAATCAAACCCCGGAGAACTGCGGGGCAGAGGGGGCGCCCGTCACGCGGGCCCCGGCTCCAGGATAGACAGCCCCGCTCCCGGGGTTCTGTTCTGCTGGGGATGCCCGGCAGAGGGACTCTGGAGCGGCAAGGAGGTCCTCAGTGGAGCCCGCGGCCCAGATACCTTTGCTGATGAGCTCGGGCTCCACGTCACACTGCTCCCCAGACTTGAGGGTGGCCACGATGGCACGCACGGTGGAGCTGACCGCTTCCGGGTCCCTGCGGAATGTCAGGGCCTCCACCAGGTGCAAGAACCCGCTCCGCACTGCAGGGGAGAGTGTGACTAGCTGGACTCCCGCCAGGGCCCCGGGAGTGATCCCTCAGTCCCCACACACACTCCCCTCCCCGAGGGGCCGCCCCTGGGCCCTGGTCCTGAAACCACTGTTTCCTGAAACTATGCACGCCGATACCGCTGGGCCCCCCTGGGAACAGGACCCCCAACACAGTGGCAGAGCCCGGGAGTCCTGCCTCACCGTTGCTGATCCGGCGCCGCGCCGAGCACTGCGCAGTGAACAGTCTGAGCTGGGCCTGCAGGGGCCCAGCCTCCACAGAGGGGCTGTCCAGCCACTGCAGGGCCTGCACAAGCACTTTGAGAAAGAGCGACGAGAAGCCAGTGTCCTGGGGTGCGCAGCGCTGGAGGTGGGTGAGGCACGGCTCAGACAGGGCCAGACCCCCAGAACCCACCCGCCGCACAGCGCCCCACCCTCCACGGCGAGGGCCCGTGTTTAGCTCCCCACAGTGATCCCAAGGACATGCGACGGGGCAAGCATGTGTGTGGGCGCGGACGGGGCGGGTGAGGCGAACGCGGCCCGCCCGCTGCCCACCTGGTACTGGCAGAGCTGGCGCATCAAGGGGCAGGCGAGGACATGGCTGCGGTGCATGGCCAGGGCCAGGGCGCCGCCATGCGGGGAGCTCAGCAAGGTGGCGAGAGCCTGCAGGAGGCGCACGGCCACGCCCGGCACCTCGGGGCTCCCCTGGCGGACTCGTGCCAGCTCCCGGCCCAGGGCCTGCTGCAGTGCCAGGGCGGCGGGGCGTGCACTGGAACTCTGCCACCGCGGGCCCGGGCTCAGAGGGAAGATCTGTGCAGAGAAGGGGGCCGTCAGCGGGCACCCTAATCCACCACACTCTCCAGGCGGGCGGGCGTGCGGAGGGGGCCGTGGACTGGGGACTGGGGACAGGGGCCCAGGGCAACAGGCCCTGGAGAGCATGTGCGGACGTGTGCACACACATGCGTGTGCAAGCGTGTCAGCCAGGGAACGGCACGTGTGCTCTACAGCACCTGTCACTGCCTGGGGGCCCGGGCCGGGGGCCCGGGTGGGGGCTGTNGGGGCGGGGGGCGGGGGCCCTACCTGCAGGAGCAGACCAGCCAGGTCGTCCTCCGGGCCCAGCACCCGCACCCGTGTCACGGCCCGGGTCCCCCCCTGGCCCGGCGGCTGCTCCGGGCTGCTTTTGGGTTTTGGCGCCTCCGCGCTGTCTGTAAAGAAGGAGAGGCGGTGTCAGTGAGAAGCCCTCCCACCCGCTTCCCTGGGGCCCTGCCAACCGAGGCCAGGCTCGCCCGGGGCCCACCACCCACAGAGGAGCAGCTCACGGGCCCTCCTGAGAGCTCTCGCCCGGTACCCCAGCCTCGCCAGGGCTCCCGAGGCCCACGAGGTTCAGAGCCCACTAGCGGGCGGGGGACGCAGGGCAGCGGCCGTGCACGGTACCTCGCCGGGCGGGCAGGGAGGCTGTGAGCAGGGCGTGGAAGGTCTGGCCTCCGGACGCGCCGCGCTCGTGCTGGACCTCCACCAGGTGCGCCATGTAGTCTGCGGGGACACCGCGGGTGACTGGACGGCCAGGGCGGGGGCGCCTCCCCACCGCGCCCGCAGAGCCCCGCGCCTCCCCGGAGCCGCAGCAGCGTCTGAGGCGGCTGTCCACCCGGAGGCCCTGCCCGGGGCGCTTGGCGCGGCCCGGCGCTCACTCTTGTCCATGATGCTCTGCTCCAGGGTCTGGGGGTCGTGGGCCACGGCCTGGTCCAGGTACTGCAGCAGCTTGCTCATGCTGGACACGGGGATGCCAAAGGACTGCACGAACAGCAGCAGCTGCTGCGGCTCCAGGTCCTGCAGGGCTGCGGGCAGCTCCCCTCAGCGGCCGGACGACAGCCCCGAGGGCAGCCACCAGGTCCCCCGGCCCCGCCCCGTGTCAGACTCGCCCAGGTGTCCTGGTTCCCAAACCAACTCGCCCCCAACCTGCCCGGCCTTCCCAGCTGTTGGGCCCTTTTCTCCCTCACTGCAAGCTGCCCCAGCCCACCCCACAGTCCAGACCACCTGCCTCCCTCCCTCCTCCAGCACCCCATTCTCTCCGGGGCCTTGTAGGGCCATAGGAGCTTGAAGACAGGGTCAGCTCCCTGAAGGATCTAGATACGAGCCGAATAACGGACGCCCTAGAACCTGCCAGAGGCCCCCGAGCTGCCCTCTCTCCTTGGCAACGGCCTGCAGTGAGAGGCGAGGCCTGGCCCCCCCTGGGCCATACCAGTGTCCCCCCCCCGGGCTGTCCCCACCACCCCAGCAGTACCGGCATCCCCCTCCCCGGGCCATCCCCCCGCCGGCAGTACCGGTGTCCCCGTCCCTGGGCCGTTCCCCCGCCCCTGGCAGTACCGGTGTACCCCTCCCTGGGCTGTCCCCCCTCCCCAGGCAGTACCGGTGTCCCCCTTCGTGGGCTGTCCCCCCAGGCAGTACCAGCATCCCCCTCCCTGGGCCATCCCCCCGCCGGCAGTACCGGTGTCCCCGTCCCTGGGCTGTCCCCCTCCCTGGACTGTCCCTGTCCCTGGGCTATCCCCCTCCCTGGGCTGTCCCCCCTCCCCGGGCAGTACTGGTGTCCCCGTCCCTAGGCTGTTCCCCTCCCTGGGCTGTCCCCCCTCCCCGGGCAGTACCGGCGTCCACCAGCCGCGGGACCTCTGAGCGGATCATACGCAGCTTCAGCCAGTCGGGCAGCAGCAGCGCCTCCTCCGACGTGTCCACCAAGAAGGCCGTGGGTAGCGGCTTCTTTTCTGGGAACCAGATGTCCAGCAGCGCCTGGAACTCGCTGTCACCAGCTTCAGGAGAGACGCTGTGGTCAGCACCGCGGCCACTCTGGGACCTCAGGCTGAAGGCTGGAGTAGGCTTATCCAACCCTCACAACCACCGTGCTCTCCCCTCTCAGTCAAAGAAATCGAAGTGCAAGGAGCCAGCCAGGCCCCCAGAAGCCGGGTGAGGCCCAGACCAGCACGTGCGCCGGGCTCCGTGGGCTTGGCCAAACCAGCTCCTTCCCGCCCTCGTCTCCACAAAGTCCTGGGCAGCTAGCAGGCCAGACCGGCCTAAGGCTGCCTCCCTGGACACAGGACGCACAGTCACCGACTCCACCAGCCTCACAGGAGGGACGGAGAGGCTGCCAGCCCGGGAGGTCTTAGGCGGCCGGAGGATCGGCCAGCTCTGCACACAGCCCCTGGCCAGCAGGTCAAGGGCCAGGCCCAGGCCCGTGGCAGGAACCCTCGGCCCCTCGGTGGGCAGCCCTGTGCACACGTCCACCTCCAGAAGCCCAGCAGGAGGGCAGGCCCAGGTGTCCGGAGCACCCATGTGCATCTCAGGACGACGGAACAGCGCCTGCCCCGGAGAACTCCTGCCACGGAGAGGTTCACGTGCTCCTTAGGAGGGGTGTCTGCCTCCCCGGGGGACCCGGCCCCAGCACCCACAGCCTGCTCACCGCGGGGCGGGCCCAGAGTCAGGAGGATGACCATGGCGTGGACCACCAGGATGTGCATGGTGGCCGTCTCCCCGCTGCTCCAGCGCAGAAAAACCTGGTCCTGCGACTCTGACTGGAGAAAGAAGGCGGCGTGAGAGGCCGAGGCACGGTGCGCGGCTGCCGGGCGGGGCGGGGCGCGGGGCGGGGCGGGGCAGGGCGGGGCGCGGGGCGGGGTGGGCCGGGCGAGGCCACCCCCTTACCCAGCTGTAGACCTCCTCGCCCTCCTTGCTCTTGCGCATGCGCTGCACGTAGCGGGAGAAGATGGACAGCAAGGCCGCCAGCACCACGTCCGACTCAGCGCTGCAGGAGCGCTTGGAGAAGAGGTGGGACATGATGGTGGAGCGCTCCACGATGAGCCGAGCCACGTCCTGGGGGACCAGGCGGCAGGGGGCGGGGTCAGCAGCTCGGGCTCTCCTCCCGTCACGCCCGGCCAACGGCCCATCCCCGTCCAAGGACACCCGACGCCGCACCCCATTAGGCAGACACCCCAACCCCGGCCAGGATGCCAACGACAGACGAGGCCCCATGTGCAGCCCCCTCAGACGCACGGGCTGTGAACTGGAGAGGCTGGCCCCGCGGAGAGGAGGGAGTGACAGGAACACAGGCGTCTCAGGACCCTCAGGGAAAAGCCACCTGCCCACAGCCAGACAGGCATCTGCTTGCAATCGGCAGCAGTGACGCGGGGCAGGCTGGCCCCTAGACCAGACTCAGAAGGCAGAGGCCGCCGGCCCCTCGGCAAGAACACAGGCTTGGACAGAATCCCACTGCCCACCAACCTCGGTCCTCAGCCAATCCCTCAACTCACTCCCTCCACAGATACTGGGGGCCTTCAGGACCCCCGCGCTGTCAGCCAACAAGCTCACAGAAGAGCAAGGTCAGGAGAAAGACAGCCACGAAGGAGCAAGCCGCGGGAGAACACAGGCCCGTGCCCGGCTCACGGGGCCCCTCAGGAGCAGGGTGCGCGTCCCGGCCCCTGTGCGTCCCAGGCTGGCCCACAGCCACAGAGGGTAAGCAGTGCTGGGTGACCAGAGAGACACGGGTGCTCCTGCCCTTGACTCCTGCTCTGGACAGAAGGTCCCTGCCAAGGAGCTCGGCACTCGGGGCCCAGAGCCAAGGTGTGGCCGAGCCGCCTGCCCACTCTTGACCCGGCTGGCTCACAAGCTCCCCCCCATCCCCGCCCCTCACCAGTGCCAGGTCGCTGTGCTGGCCCTGCTCCTCCACGGGCGTGTGCTGGGACAGATAGACCAGGTAGGCGCTGATGGTCTGCGGGTCGGTCTCCATGTGGATGGCCTGCAGAGCGGGCCCGTGTGAGCAGCGGGGATGGCCCCCAGCCCCTCCACTCCACCCCGCCCCGCCCCTCGCCCGCCCCGCCCCGCCCCCACCACGCCCGGCCCCGCCCCTTCGGTGCCCCTCCCCTCGCCTCCGCCCCCACCCGCACCTGCTGCAGCGCCAGCGCGGTGGTGTTCCTCACGCTCTCGAACAGCGGCAGCCGGGGCAGGTCGCGCAGCAGCCACTGGTAGCCTTGCAGCGCATCCGCGTCGCCCGAGTCCTCCTCCAGGGGCGGCTCCTTCTCCTCCCCGTCCCGCAGGCTGCCCTCGGAGAGCACCAGGGACAGGCCCTGCAAGCAGATACGCGGGCTCGGGGGCTGCCGGCTTCCTCCAGCCAGCAGAGACGCCGCACGCTCAGAGCTGCCAGGACAGAGGGTCGGCTGCCCGGGAATCCAGCGCCAGCGCCTCGGGGGGTGGCAGGACGGACACGGGGCTGCCCCGGGACACTTCCGGTCACCCCAGAGCGGGAAGGGCGCGGGCGGGACAGGACCCAGTGTGCACGTGACGACCGTGCCCTTTTCCCTGACAGCCTCTTCCAGCGAAGCCCCGGTGAGAAAGACGGTCGTCTTAACAGAAGACAACCGTGCCCGCGGCGCGGAGGGCCCAGCCCCTCACCTTCATGGCCAGCGCCCTGGCGGCCACCTGCGAGGAGCCCAGCCGCCGCAGGAAGTAGTCCAGCACCTCACACGTCGTCTGCTCGTCTGCCTTGGGGCCCAGCAGCAGGTCCTGCAGGCGGCCCAGCAGCTGCTTCTGCTTCTGCTGCCTCTGTGGGGACGGGGGTTGGGGGTCAGGAGACAGGGTCAGGGCGGGCGTGTGGGGCCTGGGATGGGCATATGGGGCTCTGGGGGTCAGGGCAGGTGTGTGAGGGTGGTGGGGTCAGGGCGGGCACGTGGGCCCCAGGTGTTTGGGGTCAGGGGATGGGGGTCAGGGTGGGCTTGTGAGGGTGGCAGGGTCAGGGAGGGCGTGTGGGCCCCACGTGTCTGGGGTCAGGGGATGGGGGTCAGGGCGGGCGTGTGGGCCCCGGGTGTCTGGGGTCAGGAGACAGGGTCAGGGCGGGCGCGTGGGCCCCAGGTGTCTGGGGTCGGGAGACAGGGTCAGGGCGGGCGTGTGGCCCCAGGTGCACGCTGACCTGCCGCTTCCTGGCCCTCCGCTCCCGGCTCTCGCCCTCCTCCTCCTCCCCGCCCGAGGCGGGCTCGGCGGCGGCGTCGTGCAGCAGGAACTCACACAGGCACTGCACGGGCAGCACGTCCAGGGAGCCCTCGCTGGACTGCACCAGGTCGGCCAGCCAGGGCATGGACTGCGAGGAGGCCTGGGCGGGCAGCAGGCACACGGCTCTCACTAGTCAGCCCGGCTGCCCTCCTCCCCCCCGCAACTGCCCATGAGGCGGCCCCCTGCACCCCGGAGCCGTTGCTGAGGGGCCCGGTCTCCAGGCACGCCCTCCAGCCCACAGTCTCATCTAATGCCAGAGCCCCCCGCAGCCTCAGGGGTACTCACCTGCCTCTGGATGATGTTGAGGAGAAAGTCGGGGTTCCGGCTCCGACACAGCAGGTGCCCAAGGCGCAGGGACTGGTTGAGGCCTTTCACCTGGTCCAGGATGTGAGGCGGAGGCCTCCGGGGTGGCCCTCTGAGAGCGCCAGGCGACATGCATGTGTCAAAGTGGCAAGTGCAATGCCCTCAGCTAAGAGTGGGCAGGGGGCGCACCTGCCTGCCTCCCACCTGCAGCCCATCCTCCCACAGGCCCGTGGCTCCTCCCCTCTCAGCCTGGCCTTGGGGGCTCTTGGCTTCACACACAGTGTGGCCTGGCCTCCCATTAGACCCCACCCCTACCGCTCAGGCCTGGCCACGCCCCACGCCCCCACCCTCACCCGGCCATGCCCCCACGCCCCGCCCGGCCCAGGCCGCACGCACTGGGGCTCGAGGCTGGTGAGCTGGGACAGCAGCAGGCTGCTGCTCTCCGTGATGGTCTGCCGGGTGGAGGCTGCGGCCAGGTGCCCCTCAAACGCCAGGATCTCCTGCTTCTCCCGCTGAGAGACCTGCAGCTCCCGGGTGATCATCTCGGTGCGGCTCTCCTCGTCCGTCAGGGTGCACGGTGGGTACGAGTAGTTGCTGGGACCAGGAAACAGGAACCTGTCGCCGTGCCGCCCCCAGGCAGCGCTCAAGAGTAGGGGTCAGAGCCCATGGCGACGCCCCCGGCCCAGGACCGGATGGAGACGTCAGACCGTGCAAGGCGTCCCGGGGCCACCGGCAACACGGCCACAGTCAGACCTCAGTGAGGGAGCGGATGTCCCTCAGGGCCCACAGCCGGCCACCCTCTCCTTCCACACAACTGCACACTGGTGCCTCCAGAGCTGGCTGACAGGCGTCAGGGCCCCGGACCCAGAGCGGCATGTGTGCGGGAGGGCCGTGCGAGACCCCTGCCGCTGGGCCAGGCGGTCCGGCACAGGCACCCAGGCCGACTCCCACTTCAGAGACAACAGGCACCCTCCGGGGGCCTGAGGGCCGGGGCCCCCAACACACGCCCGAGTGTAGCCGAGCCCCGCGCCCCAGCCCCGCGTGCAGCGAGCGGCTCACTTGGTCATCGCCATCTCCATCAGCATCTTCAGTGTGGGGTACTCTTCCCAGGCGGCCAGGCCTAGGGCACAAGGCGACAGGTGGCGCGGGGCCCGGGCCTGACCCCAGCCCCCAGCCAGGCTCCGCCCCCGGCCCGACAAGCGGGACGTCCCGGAGAGGCGAGGCCCACAGAGGCTCAGGTGGCCGTGGCTGGCCGAGGCGGGGCAGGGGGCGCTCACCAATGTTCTCCGGGTTGAACGCAGCGACCACCAGCAGGAGGGGCCACGCCTTCCAGTAGAGAGTGGAGATGGCGAGGTTCGGAGGCTGGTACCTGGAAGCAAGGTGGTCACAGCTCAGCCTCGGCACCAGCAGTCCAAGAGGCAGACGGGTCGGGGCCCGGGCAGCAACGGCACACGCGTCCTGAGAGGGGCCGCCCTGCCGCCACATCTCAGACCAAGACGTCCAGAAACGTCCAAGCTACAGGATGCATGGGAAACGGCCCCGTGTGCTTGAGGGGAAGCAGAGGGGAGCACCAGCGGACAGGGAGAGGCTTCTTGGAGGGACGACGCTGTCAGTCACACAGACTATGGCTGCGGAGCCCTGCGGGTGCGCTGAGACCACCCTGTCACAACCGCCAACGAGTGACGCACGGGGCAAACGAAGACGGCACCGCCGTCAGTGCCGAGGAAACAGCGTGAACTCACTGTCACCTGGAAGCCAGACACGGCTGCTGGCTCACACACGGGAACTAGGCAGCAGAGGGGTGCGGGCGGAGGACACGGGGCAGCCGGGGCCGGGGCCCTCACCCTGGCGGGAGCTGGATGTTCTCGGGGTGGTGGTAGGTGCACAGGTTCAGGACGGCGTCGATCAGCTGCACTCGCTCCACCTTCAGCACATCCACGTCTGAAATGCGGGAGCCACAGGCAGGTCCCTCAGTGGGCGTCCCACCCGGACTCGGGCCGCGGGCGTCCGGAAGCAAGGACGTGGGGTAGGTGGGGCAGGGATGATGCAGGCACGGGACGCGCTGCCGCAGGAGCCCCAGGGCGCGCAGCGCCCGAGGGTGCAGCACGGCCGGGCTCACAGACGGGCAAGAATGCGCCGACACCCGTGGGTGCAGCGGCCGCGCCAGGGAGGGCAGGGGGACAGCAAGCCCCCAACACTGCAGGTCAGCCCAGGCCCACCAGCAGCGAGGTGCGTGCTCTAGAAGGGGACGGCTCTGCGTCAGGCCCCCCACGACCCTTCAGAGGTGGGAGACAGACACTCCTGCCGGGTTCAACTGTGCAGAGAACACACGGAGGCCCAGGAGGTTGCGGGGAGGGGAGCCGGCAGCGGGAGGCCCTCACCGTCTGCCTGCACGGCTGCAGCCCGCTTCACCAGGTGGTCGGCCAGCTCCATGGCGTCGGCAGGGCCCAGCGGGAGCTCCCGCGAGAGCCCGATGACCAGAATGCGCATCAGCGTGTCCTCCAGGATGGGCACCTCCGAGCAGAGGCGGAGGAAGAAGCTGCGGGCAGAGGGGCAGAGGCGGGCTCATGGGAGCCCACCCCAGGCCCGCAGGGCCCGCCCACCCCCAGGGCAGGGGAAGCCCCAGCTCCAGTCTGGTCTGGGCACAGAGGGAGCATTGCCCGCCCTCCTCGCAGTCACTTGGGCCTGATGCCCATGTGGACCGGGCCCTGCAGCTCTGTGGAGGGCTCTGAGTGGGAGCCCGGCCCGGGGGGCCCACAGGCCAGCTCGCCCCGAAGCCGTGCCCCCAGACGGGGAGGGCTCCAGCGGGTGTGAGGGGAGCACGCTGACCCCGCGGTGGGGCCCAAAGAGGCAAGACGGGAGCCATCTGTCGGAAGCTTGGGGAGGGTGACCTGGCTCGGGGACCGGTGAGGGCAGAGAGGACACGTGTGTGTGCTGCCTGGACGCGAGGAGTGGGGGTGGGACCGGAGCCCCACCCAGCCGAGCACCCGGGAGGGCGCAGGGGCCTGCAGACGGTGCATCTGGGGAAAGGGCGGCGCAGGGTGTGGGCGGGACCGCCCACGGCCCCGCCCCCGCCAGCTGGCCTGCTCACTTGCGGTCACTCTCAGGCGGCCAGTTGTCCCATTTGTAGTAGGTCTCGGGCTGCTCCGTGAAGAGAACCTTGTGGAGGCTGCAGGGCGGGAGGGCCATCAGGCTGGGGTCCTGGGGCCCCCACCCCATCAGCCCCCATGGGCGGGGAAGCCTGTGCACAGAGGGATGGCCGGGCTCCTGGCTCTGCAGTGAGGCCGGGGAGGCTGGCAGGAGATGGGCCCCTCCCAACAGGGGGCTCCCCACCCCACCAGATAGGACCCCGCCTTCCCCAGGCCCTGCTGGAAGCTCGGACACCACGAGGTGTTGGCTGCTGCCCACTGGCCCCTCTGGTCTCAGAGAGCCTGGCTCCAGCCAGTGGCCTGTCACCCGCCAGCCCCGGGAGCGTGGCCGGCCGGGGCGGGGCAGAGCCAGCCGCACCAGTGCACGTAGTCCTTGGGGGCGAGCTTGCTGATGGAGGGTACGACGGTGTGCAGCCACCAAACAGCATCGCGCTGGATCGCGGCGATCTGGTTCTGGAAGGAGCGCAGCACCTCGAGGTCTGGGGAGGAGGAGACGGTTATGGCGCCTGGGCGGCACAAGCATCCTGAGACCTCAAAGGGGAGGGGCCGAGACGGGGCGGGGCCGAGACGGCTGGAGCAAGGCTCAGCGAACAGGTACCTGACTGTCCTCCAGGGTTGAGGACACCTCAGGGAACTGAAATCCTGAAATCCCAAGTGCCTTCCATCCAATCGCTTAAAGGGCCTTGCAGCCAACCCTTTCCAGGGTCAGTAATGACCCAGAGCAGGCTGACCCAGACACTGCTGCCCTGGCCCCCACCCTAGCCTCAGCCCAAAGGCACCAGGACCCGCACAAGCAAACCAGCAGAGGGCGACCCCAGGCTGGGAGCGGTTGCTCTCTGCCCGGACAGAGTAGGAACCAGCAGTTTCAAAAGCTCCTGGGACTCCAGGAGCTGAGCTGCAGCTGCGACCCTCCCGCCCCAGGCCTACACTCAGAGCAGAGCCCCCTTCTCCCACCCAAGGCCGCCTCCCCACCACGAGAGCCCCCCGCAGCAGGAAGCCCGCCCCCTGCTCCTCACTCTTCTTCTCTCCTTTGTCCCAGGCGATGCCAGCCTCCTTCACCTGGGCGGTGATGCCGAGCATCATGGACACGGCCAGCACGTCCGTGACGTGCACCACGAAGCGCTCCTGCACGACAGAGCAGCCCCGCCCAGCCCAGCTCAGCTCAGCGGGTCCACGTCCCTGTCTCCCCTCTGACCGCCCCCCACCACGGCCAGCCGGGCAGCAGGAGACTACGGACCAAGAACCGGCCACAGCAAGGCCAGGTCAGGCCACAGGGGGAGGTTCAGCCCACAGAGCTGGACTGAGCTACCCTGCAGAGAACAGGACCCCCACGGGCTGTCTGCTGACCTGCTCACGTGGCACTCCAGATCCGCCACCCTCGGCCCCAAGTCCTATTCTCCGGAGGCCCTTCCCGCCTCCCCAAACCTCCCAAAATCCACCCTGAATAGACCCCCGGCCCTGGGCGTGCCGTCGCTCTGCTCACACCAGACAGCGGCCGCGGGGGCCGGCGGCGGGGGCGGGGCCGGCGGCGGAGGCGGGGCCGGGGCGCCGCGCACCTTGAGCTCCATGTCCAGGTACTGCGGCTCCTTGCGCTCCTGCATGAGCCCGAGGCAGAAGGCCTGGAAGTTGATCTCGTGCTTCGTCTGCTTGATGATTTCGCGCAGCAGGGCCCGCGAGGCCCGCAGGTAGTCGTCCTTGTTAGTCAGCAGGTCCTGGAACACCATGGCCAGGAACTGGGGAGAGAGAGCGCGGGAGCTGCAGGCCGCCTGCCCCAGGCCACGCGGCCCCCGCAGCTCTGATCCTCGTGGGCCAACAGGAGGCCTGCCCAGAGAGCCCGCGACCGACACCCCGGGACTGGCCCCAACGGCCGCTGCTGCACAGCCAGAGCCTCCTCACAGCGCTCTGCACCCGCAGATCCACACCCTCTTCTCCAGCCAGGCTCTGGGGCAGGGGGCCCCGGGGCCCCACCTTGGGCGCCAGCTCGGAGCTGTGCTGCAGCACGGTGTACAGGATCTGCATGTTGTTGGGGTTCCGCGCATTGGAGAGCTCGTTGAAGACCACGAACTTGATCGTGGTGCCCAGGTTGTCCTTGTGCGCGTTCAGCAGCTCCCTGGGCACGGCCAAGCAGAGGGAGCTCCAGCGGCTGCCGCCTGCGCTCCCGCCGCCCGCCCCCCGCGCCCCGCGCCCCCCGCGCCCCCCGCGCCCCCCACACGCCCATGCCCCGGCCGCCCGCCCCCAGTGGCCCTGCGCCCTCCATGCCCCCGGCGGCCCCGCGCCCCCCACACGCCCATGCCCCGGCCGCCCGCCCCCAGCGGCCCTGCGCCCCCCATGCGCCCGCCCGCGGCCCCGCGCGCACCTGATGCAGAGCATGTAGTGGTTGAGCAGGACCTTGGGCTTGAGGCGGATCTTGATCAGGTGGGAGATGACGTCCATGTCCTCAGCGCCGTGCGTGCAGCAGTTCATGCACACGGACATGAGCAGGTCCTGGGCGGGCCGCGTCAGCTGCGGGGGCGGGGGACGCCGTCAGCCCCGCGGCCTCGGGCGCGGAAGGGCCCCGCGCGCGCGCGCGCGCGCGCCCCGCCTTACCTTGGGGTTCTGCAGCCACATCTCGAGCTTCTGCACCGCCATCAGCCGCACCTCCTTGTAGCCGCAGGCGGAGGTGAGCAGCCGCAAGAGGTTCCGCGAGACGCTGTCGATGGGCTGCCGCCGGTTGAGCTGGTCGCGCAGCATGTCCAGGACGTACTCCTCCACGCTCTCCGCCAGCTCCTCGTACCTAGGCCAGAGGGGGGACGGCAGCAGGCAGGAAGGCAGGCGGGGGCGGAGCTCTCCCGGGGCCATGCAGGCGGCGGGGCGTGTGGCACACCTACCTGGGCATGAGCTGGCCCTCCTGCTCGGGGCTGAGCTTCTCCTCGGCGATCAGGAGCTCCGTCTGGCTGTCCTCCTCCTCCGTGAGGGAGGGGTGTGGGCTGCTTCCTGCAGAAGGAGCGCCTAGTGGACACCGGCTCCCGCCGGCGCCGCATGCCCAGGCCGCTCCCACAGGGAACCCCAGCCCAGCTGCCGCAGGGGCTCTCACCAGCACTGAGGTCCCCTCCACCACGCCCCGCCTCCCCCTGCAGGAGTACACTCTTGGGGGGCATCTTGGTGTTGAAGGCCGTCTGGATGTTGTCCACAAAGGTCCTGCAGTGCGGGCTGTCCACCCAGATCCGCTCCCCCAGGGAGTCTTCGATGTATACCTGTGAGGACGGAGCCCGAACCTCAGCCTGCCCTCCACTGCAACCCCCTGCGTGTGGGCAGGAGCAAGCTGGGAGCCTCCCCAGGCCCCGGCTGCCCCTTCACAGCCAGCAGGTCGGGAGAGGAGATGCCCTGGGTTGCCACACGCAGCCCTCAGATGCCTTTACCCCCTGGTGGTCCAGCAGTCCCCCCGCCCCGACCGCAGCCCCCTGCCCCCTTCACCAAGAGTGCTCACCCGGGAGGAGCCGCTCACCTTGACGAAAATCTCAGGCCAGTTCTCGTCCTCCTCGTACGCGGCCATGAGGAGGTTGCACGCCAGCACGGACACCAGGCTGTTCCCCTTGGCCTTGAAGCTGATGGAGGCATCCCGCCGCAGGAGGCTGCACAGGGCCTGCGGGAGACCGCACAGTGGCGGGGAGGCCGTCCGGCGCCGCCCGCCCCCTCCCCGCTCCCCGGCACGGAGCGGGCAGCGGTCCTCACCTCGATGACGCCCTCCGTGGCGAAGATGTTGGGCTTCATCTTGGCCAGGTACATGAGGCTGAGGTACAGGACGCTGTCCGGCTTGGCCCGCGTCACCTTCAGCTGCTTCACGGCCCCGCACAGCACGCCCTCCAGCCGGTCATCGTTGCCCTCCAGCTCGGCCGCCTCGATCTCGTCCAGCAGCACCGTGGGTGGGACTGCCGGGGGGACAGCCCGGTCAGGCGGGCAGCCCCGAGCGAGACCGCCCCACGGGGCCCCCAGGCCAGGGGCTGCCGAGGGCGACCTCCAGGGACCTGACTGAGGGCCTGGGGTGGAGCCGCGACCGCAGGTCCCCAGGGAAGTAGGGGCCCAGCCGGGTTGGCAGTGCAGGGGTCGCCGACCCCCAGGAGTGACCAGCCCCAGGAGGGGCCGTGCGGGAGCCCACCGGGCACTGCCAGAGCCCTCTCGCTGCACCCACACGGCTACTCGAGGGTGACCTGCCCTAGGAACACCTCTTTTTCTACAAATTGGTCCTTTTTCCTAAGCTTCCAAGCGAGCCGGCCGGGCGCCACCTGTGGGCCTCCTCCTCCACCACAGCCTCCCCGTGTCTCTGAGAGAGCCCGCCGGGGGCTCCGACTCTCCCCCCGCACAGCTGCCCTGTGCTCTTTCCCTCCTGCTACCTGCTTGGGCATCCTGGCCCCCACCTTCCTTCCCTGATGGGACCAGAGGCCCCCTCCCCGCTCCCCACCTCTGGGGGGCCCCTGGGCCAGGCTTGGCTCCCCCCGTGTCTGATCTGTGCCGCACGTGTGACCGTTTGGGTCCACCTACTCTCTCACTCCCACTGTGATTTCTTCTCTGACTCAGAGATTTTTTTTAGGACTGTGTTTTTAGATACCCAAGTGATGGCCACACAACAGATTTCTGACTCAAATGCATGGAGGACAGAGGTGGACGACACTCCCCGAGTGATTTCCACGTGCCAGGGAGAAAGACAGACAGACAGGACAGAGGGGTGGAGCTCAGAAGGTCCTGGCCGTGGAGACACTCCAAGTGCCAGACGCCTGAACTTGGCCTCTTCTGTTTTGCTAAATGCGTTTCATTTGTGACATGCCTTTCGTAACCATGCTCCACGTAACCGTCAAAGCCACCTCATCTGGGACTTGTGCGACGGTAAAACCGAAGCACGGCCAGTGAGGAGAGAGCTGTGGCCTGAGTTGGGACTCAGCCCCTCAAGTGCTCCCAGCGCTGACCTGGCCCAGCTGCCGGGGAGGGACCCCGAGACGGAGATCCGAGGCGGCCACCACTCAGCGCAGCCCAAGGCCAGCCTCCGCCCTGGTCTCACCGCTGCTCAGCGCAGCCCCGGCCCTGCCCCAAGCACAGGCCCCTCCACCAGCACGAAGGCCGCCACGCCACGGCTTCTCACTGCCAGTCGAATCCCAGCCAGCCTGTCGGGCTGTTTCCTGCCACAGTCCCCGATGGGCCTCCTCTCTCCCCCCTTCCCTGATGGGCCTTCCCCTCCCCGGCTGCCTCGTGATCACCTGTACACTTTAATACCCGGGACTGGTGTGATGTTAAACAGACCCGACCTCCAGAAAAACAGGGGAGTGTCAGGTGCAGAACTGACAGCTTCTGTGGGTAAGCTTTAGGCCTGTCTCTAATGCTATCATGAGACCTCATCAGCTAAGAGACAGAAAGCACGCAGGTAAACTCTGCGTTGTTAGGAACTGGGAAGAGGGATGAGGCAGCAGGAACCACCTCATCCTGGGTGGACAGGGTCCTCACGGGACGCACAGCCCCCAAGGACAGCGCCGGTCTGTCTGCACTGCCCTGGACTTCCTGTGCTCAGAGAAGACCGTCACAGAGGCGGCCTCAGAAAACACGCCAGACCAGCAAGGGAACAAGAGTGAGCCTGTTCCCCAAGGACCGGAGCAGGCAGCTCTCCAGGAGGGCATCAGGCTCACGCCGGCTCCAGCCCTGGAGCAGGGCCAACAGAAATCCGCACGAGGCTTTTCAATGCAGGAGCCCCCTGCATGGCTGTCTGCTCCCCAGAGAGGGCCACGGAGCCGCACACTCAGCAGCGGCCCCGGATCGATGTGGGCCACCTTGCCCTGAGTGCCAAGCACCTCTCATCACTGTCAGTCTGAAGCAGAGGTGCAGTTCTATGAGATGCTCTGGAAAACAAACTCACAGCTGACTCCTGTCCTCCATTCTCCAGAGCCTCCAGTGCTGAGCCTGGAAGTAGCCTTTCTGAACCCTGGTGCTGGGACGAGGCAGGGGCTGTGCTTTCTGGGAGATGTCCAGAGGCTGTGTTTACCTTCAATTGGGACCACGGATGGCTCTTTAATGGAGGGAGAGATGGCACGCTTCTCTGCAACCGCAGCCTCAGCCAGGCGTCCCAGGGCACTCAGCGGGGGCGTGGAGGAGAGTTTGGGGCGCTTGGTGAGCCCAGGCAATGCCGAGGCACCCGCCAATGCAGCCGCAGCATCGCGCTTCCGCTCCGAGGGCAGGCCGGAAGCGGCAGGCTTCAGCAGGGTGGAGGCTGCTTTCGACTCAGTGGTCTGACCCTTTGAGCCCAGAGCAATGAAGTCTCCAGGTGGAGGGTGACCTGCAGAGGGACACGCACCTTCACAAAGCAGCTAGGTGGAAAGGGAGTCCGAGAACAAGTCCAACCTCCCACGATTTCCATGGGGATTCAACTCCGGTTGGGGCAGGCCAAAAAACAAGACACCCAGCAAGTCCACAGCAGTGCTGGGACTGGCCAGTGAGCAACAACGGACAGTCACACGGCGCTGACTACAGACCAGGCCGTTTCCAGCCGATCAGCATCCGTTCCCTCCACCCTCAACAAGTTTCTGAAACAGGCATCATTAACCTCACTTTACAGGTTGAGTACCACCAGGCACAGAGAGATTAGGTAAAGCGCCCAGGCCACTCAGCTAGGAGCGGAGCGCGGGTTGGAGGCCAGTCTGGCTCCAGCCCGCTGTCAGCCCCTGCTTGTACCGCCCCCTCCTCCCGCCAGGCACTCCTGGGCTGCTTGCTGTCCGCGGCCTCGGATGCACAGACCAACGAGACGGCCTGGGTCGAGGAGGCGGTGGCAGCGGTCCCAAACCCCCGTCCCGGGACTCCCAGGGCCCCCGGGACCAAAGACTGCTGTCCGAGACAACATTCCTAGGAGCCGCGTTCGGCTCGGAGAAACAAAGCCGCGACACGAAGGCGCTGCGCCGCGTGCCGCGGGGAGAGGCCGCGCACCCGAAGGCTTGGCCGCAGCGCTGGGCCTGCGGACAGTGGTGGGCTTGGCCCGGTTCATCCTGCCCCCGAGCCCTCGCCGCTCCGCGCTGCCGACGCCGCGCTGGGGGGAAGAGCGGCGCTAGTCAGCGGCCCGCCGCTCGCCCATTCATTCCAATCTGGGACTGCGGCCCGGGGCGAACGCTCCGCCCCGCCGCGGGCAGCAACTCCTGAAGCGGCCGCGCGACCCCGCCTTTGCGCCTTGGATCCCGGGGGCTCTGTCTCTCCGGCGGAGGCGGCCCAGTCCCTTCTGGTGAGATCGATAGGTGCCTATCGCAGTGGCGCCCGGGTACCGCCGCGGCCGTCCGGAACCGGAAGTCGTCCTTCCAGCCCGACTTCCGGAGCACCCGGAAGCAAAACAGCGAGGGGGCGGTGCAGGAGAGTGGGAAGGCGAGCGGGGCCGCGGTGCTTGCAGCGCCCTCTGGCGGCGGGAGGCCTCCTCGGTGAGGCGGCCTCCGCCCCCCGCTCCCGCAGGTGCGGCTGCCCTTACTGAGTGTCGAGCCCGAGGACACGCAGCTCGGCAGCGGGGCCTCGGCCGCTCCCCGCACGTGCTGGTTGCGGGGTCCCCTGGGGGCGCCTAGGAGGGAGCCCGGCCGCCGGGAGGGGGCCGAGCCGGCAGCGGGCAGGGCCTCCCGCGGCCTCGGGGCGCCGGCCTGCGCAGCGGGCCCGCTCCGTGCTGAGGACGGGGCCGCCAGCCACGCGCGAGCGCGGCCCCGCGCAGGCCCTCACGCGCTCCTCCTCCCGGGGCCTCCGCGCCGCCCCACCTCCCGGCCGGGACCGAGCACCGCGTGGGGGCCAAGGAACGGAGTTTATTCCGCAACTGCTGCGGCGGGCGCAGCGCTGAGCTCTGAAAGGCGCAGAGGGGTGGGCTCAGGTGAAAACCTGCGGAGGCGGGTCAGCGAAGACGCCCCGGACCAGCTGCCGGCGGCTGTCAGAGCCGGGGCCTGCCCTCCGAGCCCCGGACCGGCCTTCCTGCCGAGGATGGTGCTCGGAGAAAGGGCTGCGTCCTGGAGACACCCCTGCCGGGGAACGGGGCCGGGGCCGGCGCCGGCTGCACGGTCGGTCCTCTTGGCAGCCCCGACGCTGCCGGACGCAGCGCACACGGAGGCGGCGTCCCGGCACGTTCGTCAGCTAGCAGCCCTGCTGGTCTCGGTCACGTCTCTGTGAGGGTGTTTGTGCAGAGGTGGTTTCTTGTTTGGCTTTTAAAATTGAGCATACTTGCTTTTGTCTGCGCTGGGCCTCCGTTGCAGTGTGGGCCTCCCTCCAGCTTCGGCGAGTGGGGGCTCCCTACGGTTTTGGGGTGCGAGCGGCTCACTTCAGTGGCTTCTTTTGTCCCAGAGCACGGGCTCCTGAGTGCAGGGGCTTGGTCGCTCCACGGGATGTGGGGTCTTCCCAGACCAGGGACCGAGCCCGTGTCCCCAGCTTTGGCACGCGGATTCTTATCCACCGCGCTGCCAGGGAACCCCCTGAGCAGAGATGTTGTGTGGGTCTCACAGCCCAGCCCCAGCCCGAGAGGGGCCTTCCCTGACCCCACCAGTCCCGCCCCCGCCACCCCCCCGCGGGTCTGCTGCCCACCTGGGGTAAGGGGGGGCCGAGGTCACGCTTCCCTCTGCTGTGACAACATCAGTTGCAGTTGGGGTGTTGAGGTTCTAAGCCAAGGGTCCAAAGGCTCCCAGGGGCGTCTGCAGGAAGGACTGCTCTCCAGGGACCCTCAACACCAGAGAGGCTGACCTTGAGCACCCCCGGATGGTGCCAGGCAAGCTCCGGAAGGTGCCAGGAAGCCAGCACCTCCAGGTGCAGGGAGCGGGGGGCTAGAGGCCCAAAGGCTCAGCAGAGGCTGCAGGGAGGGCTGGACTCTGTTTTGCCTCCTTGGAGCTGGTCTGCCCAGAGGAATAACGGATGGTGAAGAGTGAAGGGTGGAGCAAGGGAGGGACACTCAGTGAGGAGAGAGGTGCCCGCCTCCCGAGAGGGAAGACAGGCGGGGAGGCTGGGCTGGAGGGGCGCTGGGGTGGGTGGACAGCCAGGGGTGTGTCTGGGCGTACAGGTCAAGACACTGCCCCTCTGATGGGGTTGCAGGTGGGAGGGGGCTCCAGAGGAGGGGACACGCGTACACCTATGGCTGAGCCGTGTTGGTGCACGGCAGACGCCGATACAGTAGTGTAATTACCCTTCTATTAAGAATAAATTTTAAAGATTGAAACAAACAAAAAAGACAACCCCTCTGCATCAGACTCCTGGCAGCCCGCCCAGCGCTCCTCATCAAGGCTGCCCCTGGCTGCGCTGGAGAGGCTCCCTTAAACCTGGGACTGCTGCAGACAGCGGGGCTCCAGGAAGACGGCTCAGGGAGCCGTCACACCAAGGCCAGGTTCCAGCAGAGGCTCAGCCAAAGCTGGCCTTCCCCCGGGGCCGCCGGCCGCCCCCACACCACCTGAGTGTACAACCATCCGGGGGGAATGTCTAGCGACAACCTGATTCTGTCAGCTGTGCCCGACCTCTGACCCAGCCAGCACACCTAGGGTCTGACCCCAAATGTGCAGGAATTCCAGCACCAAGTTGAGCCTCTTGGAGGCCCGGGGTCCAGCTGCCTGGACCGATCAGCACAGCCATAGGGCGTCCAGACGGCGCACTCGTCAGAAGCTGCTGCGGAAGGGCTGGGCAGACCTCCTGTGATGGAACAGCCCGATGGGTGGCGAAGGGAAGAAGCCCCCCGTGCATCAGGATGTCGGAAGTGAGCACATCTGCCTAACGGCGGAAACGGGCTGGGAAGCATGCCCAGCAGGCTGGGCTGGGCGGGGACGGCCGGGCAAGCGGCCTCTCTGGCTGCTTCGTTTTCACTGATATGTGAGTGGCCCAGAAAAGGTTTCCACTAGGGAAAGAAGGGCAGCGAGCCTGCCCCACGGGGCTGTCCCGGCTCCTCCCACGGGGGCCACTGAGGCCCCAGCCTCCCTCTGTGTCGCAGGAGGGGCAGGCACGGTCCAGGCAGGCAGTCGCCACCCTGGCCTCTCCCTGGGACTTCAGCCTCTTTCTCACTGGACAGCCTCTTCTTCCTTCACAATCCAGCCTCCCAGCACAGTCCCTTCTTCCATGAAGTCCTCCAGGCTCCCCTCGCCGGGGCAGATGGTGGCCGTCCCCCTGCTGGTGCCTCCACCCTGGCAGCTCGCACACCTGGCATCTGTGCTCACGGGCAGTGCCCCAGGGACAGCGCCCAGCCCTTGTGGAATGGAGCCTGCCTGCCTGCCTGAACTTTCTGGACAAGCCCCAGATGCTGAGGTTGGGGTCACAGGTCAGAGGTCAAGGGGTGACGGACAGATCTTTCCCATTGGGATTCCGGGGCAGCAGCACTGGAGGCCCGTCCCCCATGGCACCGGCCGGCCACCTGGAGCTCTGCTGCGCCCAGTCCAGGAGGGAGGAAGGGGCTGCAGGGGCAGCGAGGGGCCACCTGGTCTGCCCCCAGAACTGAGTCTGGGGGGCGGACCTGCTTTCCACAGGTTCCCTGAGACCCCACTGCATTCGTTAGCTTCCCAGGGAAGCCCCTCTGCCGGGCGGCTGGAGCACGAGCGTGCCCTGCAGGCTGGGCATCGAGGTCAGGCGTCCAAGGAGGGGCCCTCTGCCCCTTCCAGCTCGCAGGGCACCAGCTCCTGGGCTCCAGCTCCTGGGCACCAGCTCCTGGGCTCCGGCCGCATCCTCCATCTCTGCTGCCTGATCCCCAGGCTGCCCCTCTCTGGTCCCCTTTTCTCTCTGTGGATGTAGGGCCCCCCCAACCCAAACGACCCCAGCTCGAGGGCCTTCCCCAAATTAGAGCCACCAAGACCCTGTTTCCAGGCACGTCCACTCCGGGTGTCCGGGGTGGGCGTGTGTCCTGGGGCCGCCCTCCTGCCACGTCAGCTGCATTCCCAGGACCCTCGCCTGGTCTGCCGCCCCCCCAAACCCATCCGGCACCCCAGCCTTCTCATCTCTGCGTGCGCCAGGCTCCTGTCTCGGGCCCTCTGCCCGCCCAGGCTCTTCTTGCGTCAGAAACCCCAGGCGCTGCCCCCCTCGCCCCAGGACCGTGGCCCGGGCCCCCAGCAGCTCCCTTTGGAGCCCCCGCCACCCTGAAATCCTATCGTGTACCTCCTTTAAGGCCTGCGTCCTCCTGCCTCCCCCTAGCAGCACCTTGCCGGCGTGTCCCCTGCCAGATGAACGTGGGTGGGGTGAGTGGATCGGGCAGGCAGAGCGAGGTCGCGACCTGAGAAGCCGGGAAGGGCCGGCGTGGGGTTCAGCCTGGATGGACGCGCCAGCTGGACAAGCCCAGGCCTCTGACCCCCGCAGCTCCAGGCCATCTGGGCAGTGACCCCGAAGCCATGGTGAGAACCCTCGGCCCCCAGACTCCTGACCTGGCGGCCGCGTGGCAGGCACACACCTCCGCCAAGCCCCCGCGGCTCTGCAGGAGGCAGGAGGGCGGCCCCTCCCCAGCACCTGCTGGTCTCAGGAGCTGAGGGGGCTGGGAGGTGGGGGTCAGAGGTGAGAGGCACCTACCCCGGCCCCCCTGGTCGAGGAGGGGGCAGGGCTGCAGCTGCATGTGGTCTAACAGCCTCCACGCAGGAAGCAGCTGCTCCAGTCTGGGGCCCTGGGCACCCCCTGAGCTGGGTTCCAGCCCCGGGGGGCGAAGGGTCTCTGGCTGAGGTCTCCTTGGCCGGGGCAGGGGTCCCCAGCCCAGCCAGGCCTGGCCCGGCCCAGGACTCAAGCTGCGGGGGCTGGGAGATGGGCGTCCCCCAGCGACCACCACAGGCTGGGGGCCCATCAGCTCCTAAATCTAGAAGCCACCTCGTCTGCGCTGGAGACGGGGTCAGCCGTGAGTCAGCAGCCGTGGGGACTCTCGGGAATTCCCTCCGCCAACGCCAGGGCTGTCGGGGGGCGCAGGGGCCTGCCACGGGGTGCAGCTGTGGTGAGGCCAGCTGGGGAGCGGGGGCCCTGGGCACCCCTGACACCTCCACCCCGCCTGAAGCCTCTCCTGGGGCCGGGGGGCCGGGGAGGTGGCGCGGAAGCCCCAGGGAGGCCGCCTCTGGCCGGAGGTGGGAAGCGCCTTCCAACAATGGTCTGAAAATAGAACAGGCAGCTCCCGAGGAAGCTGACCCGTCAGGGGAAGGGGTGGGAGCAGGAAGGCTGCCCGCCCGGAGGGGCCCCAGGCCTCAGTTTCTCCACCGGCACCGCCCGGGTGTGGGGACCTGAGGCTGAGGAAGCAGGCCTGGGGGGCGGCCCCCCAGGGGAGAGCCTCTCTGAGGACACGCTTCCCACCAGGCCGCGGGCATGCCCAGCAAACAGATTCCAGGGATGGTCCCATGTCAGCCGGTGCCCCCTCCCGCCCAGTGAGGGCCGGCACACTCTGTGGGGCCTGCACCCACCCACCCCAGCACCCAGGACCAGGCTCAGCGCCTCTGGGGACAAGACTGAGCCCAGGGCCCAGCTCCGGTGGAAATGCCAACCCACTTGTGACACGCTGCTCCCACGCCTTCGAGAGCCTGAGAGGCGGCGGGAAGCAAGTGTCAGCCACAGACAGCAGGGCGGGGAGGAGCCGGGTGCCCCAGGGCGGCTGGGGGGGTGGGGCGCAGGGGAGGGCNGGGGGGGTGGGGCGCGGGGGAGGGCCAGGACCCTTCCACCTTCAGAACCCTGGGGCCCCAGGGAACCCCGCTGGAGAGCCAGAGCAAGGGGACGAAGCAGCAGGGACCCCAGGCCCAGCCCGACCCCCCAACCAGCGCTCCACCGGGTTCCAGGCTCCCCAGAACAGCCGAGGCTGAGCACCTCCACCGTGGCTGGGAAGCCCCAGGTGCACCTGAGGGGCTGGTCAGCTATGGTGGGGAGAAGAGGTCAGGGGTCAAGGGCACGGGGCTGGCAGGGCTGGGGTCACTGGTGTCAGGGCCAGGCTCACGGGACGGGAGGGTCTCCTCCAGGCCTGCACGCGCCCTGGTCGGCGGACGGAGACCCTCAGGCCAGCCCCTCCTTCTCTCCTATCCACCGGCTGGCGGGCCGGACGGGGCTCCTGAGATGCCCACAGCGAGGCGGCGCCCCTCTGCCCAGGGCAGCCCCGAGTCCGCGCTCCCATCTCGCCCTCCCGACACCGCCTCGGAACCTCCCCGCTCCCCGCCGGGTTCAGTTTCCTTGTGGGGTTTGCCCAAGTTGCCTGCTAAAAGCATGCACCAGGTTTGAAATTCGAAAAATACCCTCACAGGTTTTTCTTTCTTCTTCCCACTTAAAAGCAGATACACACAGACAGATGTCGCAGAGGTTCCGACCTCCTCCCAGGCCTGCTTCTCCCAGTTGACACTTTTCTGTGGGAAGTGCCCTCACAGACTCACGCTCCGTCACGTGTTCCAACTTGGCTCAGAACCGAGTCCGACGTCCCCAGGTTGGCTTGGTCTCGGAGACATTCTCAGGCTGAGCAGAGGCCAGTGGGGGAGGGGGGCGCAGGCCCCACGGGTCACGGGACTCTTTATTCACAGCCCATGTTACCATCTCTCCCGGCCCAGGGCTCACTGGACTCAGCTGGGCAGTTCTGGGGTGTGTGTGTGTGTGTGCACGCACACGTGTGGGGCGGGGAGGCAGGGACAGAGGGCCGGACGGCAGCACCCGCGGTCAGTCTGGTCAGGGGCCGGGACCTCCTTAGGGGCAGCTGCCCGCGGCTCCGGCCACCTCACTTCGGGACACCAGGTTTCCAGGTCAGGAGGCAGAGAGACAGGGCCGGCGACACTGTATAGCAGGAGGGGTGTGCATTCCCCGGTGGTCCAGGGGCTAAGACTCCGCGCTCCCAGCCGGGAGTTCAGGAACTAGCCCCCAACCACAACTAAGACGAGCCACAGCCGAATGGCCTTTGTTTTAAAATAAGGATACACCTGGTCTTCGTGCAGACCTCCCGGCGGGGAGCTCCTGAAGCCTTGAAGCTTCCTGAAGGGCAGGGTTGCCTGCGGTTGTTCCTAACAAGCCCCCGTGGACCCCACCAGAGTTCACGCTAAGGAGGCGGGGCCTTGCGCGCCTTCGGGTGGAACCGCCCCGGGAGGAGGGGATGGAGCGTACAGCTGCACCCCACCCCCAACTCGGAGGAGGTGGGGGCGGGGGGACCGGAGAAGGTCCGCTGAGGTCGGTGGTCAGTGGTCAGTGGCCAGGGGCTGGATCGATCATGTGTACGTAGCGAAACCTTGATGGAAACTCTGGAAGGAGCGCTCCTAGGAGCCTCCGGGCCACTGCAGGTGCGGCCGTGCGGGGAGGACGTCTGTGCGGGAGGTTTCTGCGCCCGGCCCGCCCACCCACGGCCTGTGACCGGGCCCGCGCCCTCCCCACGCCTTCCCTGTGGCCATGCCCCGGTCGTTCCCGAGTTGCAGCCTCAGTGACGCCCTGCCCTGAGCACAAGCCCTTCCTGCACCCTGTGCGTGGGTCTCTTTGAATGAATCATTGAACCCGAGGTTGGAGTCATGGGAACCCCCCAAATCTGCACTCAGGTAGATGACTGGGGAGCCTGGGGACCTGGGGTTTGAAAGGGGCTCCTGAAATCCTGGGGACCGAGCCTCATCTGCGGGGTCTGCACTGACCCCGGGACCTAGTGCTCGAGTCGAATTGAGTTGTAGGACACTCCGCTGGCGTTGGAGAGTCACAGAGCTGGCTGATATTTGGAGAAACAGTACAGCTCCTCTGGTGAGCTGGGGTGGACGCGCCCCCACCATCCTCTGGGGCCGGCACGCTTCGGTCTTGAAAGCGGGACTCAGGGCCCGGCCACCAGTGACCACAGCGCGTGGTAACAGCTCTGCCTGCTGCTCGGAGGACGCAGCGGGCGCTCCAGTTTGGGGCGATTACGGATCAGGCCAAAATGAACTGTGCGCAGGCCTGCTCCTTGGACGGACTTCACCTCCACACAGTCACCCAGACGTGGCTCTCTGTCCTCCGTGACTGGGAGGTGACAGAGCTGTGTCTCCGGGTCCTCGGCGGGGGTGTCTAGTCAAGGTTGTCTGACAGCCTCACCCTGCGTCTGGGGCCGAGAAGGACACAAAACGCAGCTGTTCCTCTTGTTGTTGTGGGGCGTGGGGGACACAAGACTCGCGTTTCCCCAGAGCAGTTTCTTACCATCCTTAAAAAAATCAATATACTGTTTATTGATAGGAACTGTGTGTATGTATTGGAGAAGGAAATGGCAGCCCACTCCAACACTCTTGCCTGGAAAATTCTGTGGACGGAGGAGCCTGGTGGGCTGCAGTCCATGGGATTGCACAGAGTCGAACACGCCTGAGCAGCTTCGCCACTGTGTATGTATAGCTGTCGTTTAGCCGCTAAGCCTTGCCACCAGGCTCCTCCATCCACGGGGTTTCTAGGCAAGAACGCTGGAGTGGGGTGCCATTTCCTTCTCATTCTGCCCTGCAGGCTTCTTTGCTTTCCGGGGCTATCCTGTGTATTGTGGGATGTTTAGCAGCATTCCTGGCCACCACATGCTAGATGCCAGTAGCAATTTTTTTTCTCAGTAGGACAGGGGAGAACCGCTCAAAATGTCCTCTTGAGCAGACCCGCAGCATCGGCAGGGAAAGATACAGGGCTTTTGTGTCCGTCCCACACATGCAAAGCGTCGCTGGCTTCACTGGCGAGGAAGCCCCTGGCGTGCTCTCTGAAGCAAAGGCCACATGGCTGTGTAAACACGCACCATTATCGTGGTCACGTACAACTCCAGACGGAAAGGCATGACTTGGAAAAAGAATTTTTAGTTTTGGATCCTAAAGTCAAGTGCAGTTACTGAGAGAGGAGCTTCTGACCACAATTTTTGTCCCTTCTCAAAGCTGTGACGACCCCAAATACAAAATCGTGTCCAGTCTTGACCAAGTGTCCCCAGGCCCGAATCATCCTGGTTGAGAACCCTGCCCTCCAGCATCTCCAAGTCCCAGGGGCAGGAGAGGTGTGTTTCTTTGCAGAATCAAAGGATGGAGGGAACGTGGCGTGGCACGCGGTCTCCCCGCCCCACAGGCTCCTGTGAGAACCAGCTCTCAGAGCCGCCGTCACCGCGGGTCCCCCTCCTCCTTTATAACCTGCAGGGTCTGGGGGCCCCAAGACAAGGGAGTGAGCATCTTCAGTGAGACGCTGGTGGCCACAAGCGAGCTGGGCCTCAGGTGCTCCGCCTGGGAAAGGGGGCCGAGTCGCACCTGGGTAGCCCATGGGTACCAGTGTGGGGCGGGGCTGCAGACCACGAGGTCAGCCAGCATGGCCCCCCTGGCTGGCCGCTGCGGATGGGCTGGAAGTGTCAGGGTGGGGCAGTCGTGGGACCCTCACCTGGGAGCGGGAGCTTTGCAGAGCACCCGGCTGCCACCCGACTCCTACAACTCGGTTCTGCTCCGGCACTAACTCCCAGGGTCAGTGCAGACCCATGGGTGGGGGCTCAGGCCCGCGAGGACCCCCACCACTCCAGGAGCCGGTTTCAAGCCCCAGGGCCCCAGGGAGAGGTGGTGGGCAGGGAGGTTGTGGGGGGTGGAGGAAGGTAACTTCTTTAGGAAACTTGATAGAGTTGTTCTCAAAGTGTGACTGGTCACCAGCTTTATTACTCAGTAACGTGAACCTGGGACCGTCACGGCAGCAATAACTGAGGTCTTGTCCCTTCACGGAGAGCTCCCCCGTGTGATCCTCGGGCAGCCCTGCTCGGATGGACGCAGAGAGGGCCATAGGCACACAGCACCCTTGGGAGCCTGACTCCACTTCCTCCCTCAGCGGCCCGTTGCTCCCCTCCCAGGGTGGAGATGGAGGGGCCCTTTCCCCGGAGCTAGAGGGGGAGGAGACCGCTGGGACACAGAGGATTCCAGACGGCCCCGGTCCCGGTCAGACCACCACCTCCTTCGCCCCAGAAGCTGGGTGGGAACCAGCAGGCAGAGGCTCCCAGCCGCCCCCCAACCCCTGCTTCCTGATGGGGCCCAGGCTGCAGGGAGTGGGGCGGCTCTGCACTCCCAGGCGGGGCCTTGGCCCCGGAAGCTCCCCTGGGGGAGGGCCCAAGGCCTGGAGCGGGTGCATACGCCCCCCAGCGAGGGCAGCCCCCCGCAGGCCTGAGGGCCAGCACCAGCCCGTGGTTCCTCCAGAGCCCTGCTGGCCTGTCCGCCCGCACCCGAGGCTCCAGCGCCCCCCTTTCAGGGGTCCGGGATCCTGAGGGCAACTGTGGGGATGCTGAGGGGTCGTAACTGCTGGGAGACCCCAGGCTGAAGCGGGCCGCTCGTCCCCTCCCTGCAGACAGAGTCGCTGTTCTTTGGGCCTCAGTGTCCCTCCCTTTACCCGGACCTTGGCCAGGGCCACCTGAGTGTGCCCACGGCCTCCAGCTGTCTGGGAGGAGGGAGAAGCTGGGTGGATCCTGGGCGAGGAGGGGGGCCCAGACTCCTCCCTGGGAAGCAGCTCTACCCAGCTGGGCAACGGGCAGGTCTGTCTGCTGCAGGCGGGGGCCCTGAAGGTCACAAGCCTCTTCCCAGGGCAAAGAGGAGCCGTTTATCTGGTAACCAGCTCTGCCTTCACCATAAAGCCATCATAAAAGGGCTATTTGTCAAGGCCAGCCAGGACCCAGGGCTGTGCAAAGGTCTTCTCAGCCGTTTAGAAACTGCACTCTCACGACGGTCCTGTGAGTTCAGCCTAGTTCCCTCCATTTTATTTCACTTTTAATTTGACTTTATAGCTTTGAATAGCTAATACGTTGCACGGTCTGCCAGTGGAACTGACGCAAAGAGGCTGACACAGCACTCATTTCTGTCCCCACAGCGTCGGCCCCGCCAGCCACAGGCAGCCCTCGCCCCCGGCTTCTATTCTGCCCCCAGCCTGTCTCTGCAGGTAGAGAAGTGAATACGGCTGAACGTCCGCCATGGAAACCAAGCTCCAGGGATGCTCAAGTCCCTTCCATGACATAGCACAGGGGACTTCCCTGATGGTCCAGCGGTTAAGACTCTGTGCTTTCACTTCCAGGGGCCAGAGGTTCGGTCCCCGGTCAGGGAACTAAGATCCCATATGCAGTGAGGCATAAGCAAAATGATTTTTTTTAATCACACAGTATTTGCATGAAACCTACACACATATACTCTCAATCATCTCTAGATTACCTGTGACACGTGCTGCTGCTGCTGAGTCGCTTCAGTCGTGCCCGACTCTGTGCGGCCCCATGGACGGCAGCCCACCAGGCTCCCCCGTCCCTGGGGTTCTCCAGGCGAGAGGACTGGAGTGGGCTGCCATTGCCTTCTCCGACTTGTGACACTTAACGCGATGTAATTTCTATGTAAATAGCTGCCGGTGCATCGCAGACTCGAGTTTCTGCTTTCTGGAACTTTAGAGAAGTTTTACCCCTGAATATTTTCAATCTGAGACTGGTTGCATCTGAACCTACAGAGCGCCGACTCTCCGTTTTCGTGCCCTTCCCTTCCACACTAAAGGTAGCGCATCACCCCCCAGCTCTGCACCTTGACTTCGTGTAAACAGACCGAGGTCTTTGGTATCAGTGCATGGGGCTCTCGCGTTCTGCTTGCACAGCTGCGTAGTGCTCCGTCGTGCAGGCGCTCCGCAGTTATTCAGCGGGTCCCTGGTTTCCGATCTTCTTTGTTACAGGTGCCGCCACAACGGTGAGCTCATAGACTCCCAACTTCACATGGGACCAGGTGCACGTGTGGCCCAGATTTCCAGAAGTGAGTGACTGGGTCTGAGGTCAAGTAAGGTCGAAGGTAAGTATGGAAGAAGCTGCCAGATACGCCCCCCAACCCCCCGCCCCCAGCAGTGCGCTCCAGGGCTCATTCCCCAGCCTCTCCATCAAGGACGTCCTCTGGCTTTTGGACCCTGGAAGATGAGCCGTGGTGTTGCAATGCATGGCTACGTGCGTCTTCTCTGCGATGGGCGTCTTTGCTGCGTCTGTCACGTAGATGTCCTTTGCAGAGACTGGTTTCTTCCTATCCTCTGCGCCTTTTATTTGCTTTTTACGTTTCTAGGAGTCCTTTGCGTACGAGGAGAATAGTCCTAGTCTATTCTTTGTGTAGTAACTTTGCTTATGGTGACTTTTGCCTTAAATTGCTTTTAAATTTCTTAGTGTTTTGTGGCTGTGCTGGGTCTTTGTTGCTCCCTGTGGGCTCTCTCGGGTTGTGCTGAGTGGGGGCTACTCTTCGTCGGGGTGCCAGGCTTCTCTCGCTGCAGAGCGTGGCTCCAGGGCGCACAGGCTTTTCTTGCTCCGCAGCACGTGGGATCTTCCTGGACCGGGGACCGACCCAGGTCCCCTGCATTGGCAGGCAGCCTCAGCCACTGTATCACCAGGGAAATTATTAAGTCATTTTTTACGTGTTTGGATTTTTCATCATAATCTGAAGAAACCGTTTCCCACTGAGAAGTTATAACGGCAGTCACTCATGTATTCTTCAATATGTGAATGTTTTCTTAAGCTTTTTTTTTTGTGGTGGTGACATACAAATAAGGTGTAATTCTCCATTTTAACTGTTTTTGGTGTTTCAGCTGAGGGGCGTCAAGCACACTCGCATTGCTGGGCAACCACTGCCGTCCATTTCCAGAACCTTCTCATCATTTCATGGTTTCTTTTAAAGTATTATTAATAATTACTTGATCTCTTTGAGATGCATAATACTGCCGTACCAGTATTATGGGCCCAGCTTTATCTTATCCTGAATGGTTATCATGTTGTCTCAACATCACTTGTTTAAAAAGCCCACCTCGGGACTTGCCTGATGGTCCAGTGGTTAAGATGCTGTGCTCCCAGGGTGGGGGGCCTGGGGCTGCTAGCGCAGGTTCGATGCCTGGTCTGGGAACTAGATCCCACATGCCGCAACTATGACCCAGTGCAGCCCAAGTAATTGATTAATTAAAAATAAAAAGCCCATCTTCATTTTGGTTTTATCAAGCCCATCTTATTTTTTATTTAAAAAATGTATTTTATGTTGGAGATTGCCATTGCTGTGTTAGTCGGGCACATAGCAACGTGGTTCAGTCACGCATGTATATGTATCTTGTTTTTCAAATTCTTTTCCCATTTAGGTTATTAGAGAGTGTGGAGCAGAGTTCCCTGTGCTATTCAGGGAGCTTGTGATACAGGCCCTGGTTGGTGGTCTATTTTAACTACAGCAGCGTGCACATGTCAGTACTAAACTCCCGATCTTCCTGCCCCGCGACGCTCCCCCCACCCCCACCCTGGTAACCATAAGCTCCTGCTCCAAGTCTGTGAGTCAGTTTCTGTTTTGTAAAGAAGTTCGTTTATCAAGCCCATTTTCCAGCTGAGGAAACTGAGGCCCAGAAGTGAACCCATGTGATCAGCCCCAGCACAGGTGTGCCCTCCGGCTCCCGCATCCACCTGCTGCCGCTTCTGCGTGCCGGGCGGTCGCGGCACTGAGGAGGCCATTTAGACAGCGCCCTTGGTAACCAAGCTAATACAGAGTCTGCAGGCCAGTGAGGGGAATGAGGAGAGTGAGGAGAGAGTCCATCACGCTGACCTCTCACCGTGGTGTCCTGCTGAGAGAGCCACAATCTGAGGACGGAGGGCGTGGGCTGGGAGAAGGGGAAACACCTTTCAAATTCCAGCTCTGAAAACATCCTGGAGAGGCGAACGCCGCTGTGTTTGTTGGCAGCTGTTACTGCTGAGGCCGTCGGCAAAGCCCAGCGTGACTGGTGGCTCCACAAGGCCAGGGCACCCTGGCAGAGCAGGTCGCTCAGAAGGAAACCCACCTGTCGTGGGAACTCGAAAACTCCTGGCAATTTCTCCCATTTGTTGCCGGGATACACTCTGAAGGGCCCAAAATGGTTCAAGGCCCCCCCCCCCCCCCCCCCCCATACCAGCCTTAGCNCCCCCCGCCCTCATACCAGCCTTAGCAACTTTTCCTGCTGTCTCAGAACTCAGAAATGTGGCCTCATGGACATAGCTCATTATTTCCGAGAAGGATCCAGAAACCGTCCAGGGATCCCGCCTGCCATCCAAGTGCTGGGGAGGGGGTGTGGGTCAGCTCCCCAGCTTCAGCTTCCACGTGCAGCAGGAGGGGGCTCTCCTCTTCCGGGCTGGCCCTGGCCTGCGTCTGGGCAGCATTCTATTCTGCTTTTTCGGGGTCTGCCACCCCACAGCAACCATCAGCTGGGCCTTAGGTGGGCACTGTTTCCAGGCCAGGGGTCTTGGAGCCCCTTAACACTGAGGCTCTGGGTTGAAACCATTTAACACCATTTTCTCTTGTTCTCTTTACCCACATCTAGGTCAAACTGGGAAATCAAAAGACAGCGCTGCCTATCTGGAGGGCATGTCAGGGCTCTTCCCTCACTGGTGGGGCCAGACCCCCACCCAAGACAGGGAGGTTGGTGTGTCCCCAGACCCACCTTCTCTTTTGATGAAAGTACCAGACTGTTCCCAACAGGGACTCCCCAACAGGGGTTCCCGCGGCGGCCAACCCTGGGCAGATCGGGGGTTCTCTGAGGGCCCTGGTGAGTCTCAGGGATGCGCGGGCCTGGGGGGTGGGGGGCGTTTAAGGTTAGGTTCGGGAGGCCACCTGGCGAATACGGATGTGGACTGCAGACAGGAGTTTGCCCTTCCACCGAGCTGAGAGAGGACGAGTTCGAAGGAGACTGGGGGTGCTCCCGGCTCTCGACGTCTGGGGACTGCTGCCGCCACCGCGCGGCGCGCGCGGCACCTGCGTCCCAGGTACGGCGGCTCGGCTCAGCGCAGGTGGGCTCGGGGGCGGAGCCTCCGCTGGGCGGGGCCGGGGCGGGGCGGGGCGCGCGGTGGGTGGTGCCTCGAGTGGGCGGGGCGCTGGCGCGCGGCGGGTGGGCGGGGCGGCGCGCGGTGGGCGGGGCGGCGTGACGCGCGCCGACGCCGATCCCGGAAGCGGTGTCAGATGCTGGGGAGCCGGGCGGGCGGGCTGGCGGCGGGCGGCGCGGGGGACTTGTTGTTCTCCGCGAGGTCGGAGCCCGAGCGCTTGGCGGAGGCGGCGGCCGACGGGAGGCGCGAGACTGAGCGCGAAGAGAGCGCGTGCCCGCGAGGAGCCGCCGCGCGCCCGCGCCCCCCGCGCGACGCCAGGTGAGGGGCGGCCGGGCGGGGCCGGGCGGGGGGCCGTGGGGCCGCCCGGGGGGCGCCCGCCGCCGTCTCTGCCGCCTCGGACCCGCGGCCGCTGGTGTCGGGCCTCGGGAGCTCGGTCCGGTCGGCGCACCTGCGGGCGGGTGTCCCGCCCCGAGCGCGCCGTACGGGCCGGGGGGCCCTTCCTCGGGGGCGCGCCCGCATCCCTGAGCCCCGGCCCGCGTCCGGGGTCGGCGGGCGCCGGGCGGGCCCGCGGATGGTCGGGTGGGCAGCGCGGCTTTTCGGCGGGCCCGACGCCCCTGCCAGGCCCGCCCCACCTGTTCTGCCCTCCGGGCCCCCGGAGATGCGCTTGGGGGAAGCGGGGGCGCGGCGAGGGCCACGTGCCAGGGAGCGCATGGCGACCCGGGCGACCCGGGCCTCGCGCACCTGGGCGCTGCCCGGCTTGGCGGCGCGGTCCCGCCCCGGCGGCGCTCAGGCCCGGCCTGCGCTGCCCGCGCGCGCCCGGGTCCCCGCCGCGCCGGACGTGCGCAGGGCGAGGAGCAGGGGCCTCGCTGACCGGGTCCCTGTCCGAGCAGCCGACCTGCCGGGGTTCACCGAGGGAGGCCTCGGCGTGGGAGCTTGTGGTGGGGAGGGGGGCGACGAGCGCGTCATTTCCCTCTAACTGGAAACAGAGGCCTTTCGCTACTTCTGTTGAGTTCCAGACACCGCGCGCTTCCACACACCTGCCCCGCCACCTGGCCTCGGGACTGCGTTGGGAAAGCACGGTCGCTCCGCCCTGGCCCCCCGTCCTCTGTCCCCCGAAGCAGTGTCCTCACTCGCCACGTGTCCCGGAGCCCTCAACCAAGCGGCACTCGCCCCTTCTGCCCACATTCCGGGAGCAGCCTGCGGCTGCGTTGCTAGAAGTCCCCTGCTCTCCGTCTCGTGTTAATGACTACGCTCTTGTTTACCTTCCCCACGGTGGGGTAGCCTAGAGAAGTGAGGTCCTCCCCCTGACAGTCCATTCAGAGTGGACTGCCACTCAGCCCCCTCCTGCCAGGCGCCTGTTCTCCCGCGGTCCCGGGACTCGGATGTCCACAGGCATCCCATAGTGACCGATCAGTGGCTTGGCTGCCCACTGCCCTCCCCTCGCCCCTTTGCTGGCATCGACCAGGTTTTGCCAGCACAGTGGTTGCTGCCCAGGAGTCTTAATGAAGTGTGACCGAATGCCTTGCCTGCCATCTCTGAAGCCCAATCCGTAGGCCTGCTGTCTTTGCTGGCTGGTGGGGGGGTTGACCCTTTTTTAAAAAGCATTCCTTCAAGCAGGTGGGAGGGCCTGGAGCACTGAAGGTGGGCTGTGCGGGGAGGGGGGGGGGCACGCCAGCGGCTTGTTGCATTGTGGATGGCTGCCTCCTGTCCTAGAGCTTCCCTCCCTGGGTCCAGGAGGGGTGTTTGAGCTCGGTAGAGGGTGTCTGCTCTTACAACTTAAAGCTGGACCTCTCGGTATTCCAGAATAAAACATTTATTGGTTCAGAACCACAAGCGAGGCTTCTCCCCCGAGCGCGTTTGTGCCTCGTGCTTGAGCAGGGCTGGCCTTTAAGGGACAGCTTCCAAGTTCAGCATCGTTCACTTTCAAGGTAGTTGCTAAAAATGGGAGTTGAATCGCGGCTACTGGGGAAGTCGGCTCCGGGGCTTGCTGCGTTCCAGCCCTGTGGCTGAGGCTGCCGCCAAGCGAGGTCGTTTTCCGGACCGTTCTTTGTCCACTGTGGTGCGTGCTTTCTCTCTCAGGCTCTGCCATAGCTGGAGAGTTTGTTTACAGTCTCAGGCAACCTAGGATTCCTGCCTGTGTCCTGGCTGTTCCTGAGTCTAAAGGTTTCTGGATGGACTTTGTGGACAGCAGGTCCAGTCCGCACGGGAAATGGAGCCCCGGCCAGTGGGGACAGTCCTCTGCGTGGCTGCTTCTCGGGGCAGTAAACAGTGACTCACTCTCCTCTCTGCTCCCCGCCTCCCTGTTCTCGGCTGGTGGAAGATGCGTTGCTCCGGTATTTACTTTTGCTTTTTATAAGTCACAGACTTGTGTTTCCTCTTTCTTACAGTTTCAGGAAATTGAGAGTGTCATCTTACAGCTGTAGGATTTTAGAGCAGGTAGAGATGAACCTGCGGGGTCTCAGTCTACAGACACACAGCTCTCCCCAAGGAAACAGCCTCCTGGCACTCACCTGCCAGAGGGGCGGGCCCCACGCCCAGTACCTGGTGTGGCTGCCTGCCTCTCTGCGCTGCCCAGCTGGGTGCCCGGGGCAGAGGGGCAGAGAGGAAACAGGGTGGAGCGCCCCAGGCCCCTCCCTCATGCAGGCGCTGGCATCTGCTCATGCAGCGGGCCTCCCGGCTGCCAGGAGTCGCGGGGAGTGGGGAGGTAAGAGCGCCCCTGCCCTCTGCCTGTCGAGGGAGGCAGGCCTTGGACAGAAAGGCCAACGCTGGTCCTGAGCACCGCCCTGGAAGCGTGCTCAGGAGGGGGCGCCCACCTCCCACACGTGAAGCTAGGGAAGGAAGGGGGCAATGGCAGAGGGGCGGGAGCTTGGAAGCGGGGGCGTCCCTGGCACAGATGGGCGGGGGGCTTCAGGAAGCCCGTGGGGGAGGCCTGATGTGGTGACAGGTGGCCTTGGGAGTGACGGCTTCAGGAGGGACGCCCCCTGCCTGCCTGTGGGAACTAAGGCGCTGGGATGGGAGTCCAGACCGAACTCGGGGGCCCGTGCCCGGGCGGTGCCAAAGGGCTGCAGCATCGGTGGGGACGCAGGCCAGGCCAGCAGGTGCGTGTGGGGGGCGGGCCTGGGGCCGCCACCCAAGCTGGAGACCCAGGAGGAGCGCAGTGCGAGAGCGGGTGTCTCCAGGGCCATGCAGGCTGGGGTGGTCCACGGCCGTCGTGTCCCTGGCTGGACAGAGGTGGGGCTGGTCGGAGCACTGGTCGGCCCCGCTGGGCTGGGGCAGAGCAGAACCCCCTGCCGTGGGGGCTCCAGGGGAGCAGGTGCCCTGCCTGAAGCTGGGTGGCGGGGGTGGGGCGGCGTTCAGCCTTCTGTCAGCCCTGCCTGAGTCACCTCTGGACGTGGCCAGGATGACACAGCTTCCTCGGGCTGCAAAGGCAAGGTGACCAGACGTCCTCCAGGCCAGGCAGACAGTCACGTCTTGCCGGAGGGCAGCCAGCCAGGGCCAGCCTGCAGGCTGGGTGCGGGCCGGGCCGGTGGGGTGGCCGGCAGGGCGCGGCAGGACACACCCCCGTCTCAGGGAGCTGGCGCAGGCGGTGGGCGCCCTCCTGGTTCTGGGACCTGCTTCCGGGGTTGGATGAGCCGACGGGCGCTTGTTCGGCAGACAGGCTCCTGCTGTGGCACCAGCCCGAGGGGCAGTCGGCCAGGGGTCTGTCGAGAGGAGGCCCCCAGTCCCCAGAGCAGAGGCAGCCCGGCATGGTGGTTCTGGCTTTGGGGTTCACTCTCGGCTGCCATGCCCTCCAGACACCCCTGAGGCCTGTCAACGGAAGGTCCCCTCCGACCCCCTCTCTTGAGCTGAGTGCCGCAGGTGTCGGGAGCCTGCCCTGCTCGACCCTGACGCTGGAGACTCGGCTTCTCCCGCCTGGGCTCACGGCCTGGGCTTGCACACTGTTGGTGCAGTCCGGTGAGAATCTTGAGACTCTCGAGGCCCCTTTGCTCCTGGCTGATCTAAGCCCAGGGCTGCCCAGGTGGGTCGCACCCCCGTTCGCCAGTGGCTGCCCTGAGGAAGAATGGGTTTCCTGGGCCCCAGCCCCTGGCCTGGCCCAGTGAGGGCTGGAGCACACAGGGGCCGGCCAGGCCGTGTGTCACCCTGGGAGCCAGGTCTCAGCCGAGGCAGGGACTTGCGAGGAGGAGGGCAGGAAGTGATCCTGGCCCTGGCTCACCTGCCTGCTGGAAGGGCAGTCCTGCGCTGTCAGACCCAGGCGCCCTGCCCTGCCCGGCTTCTCGTGGGCCCAGAAGGTGAGGGATGCTCCCGAATTTACCGCTGACCGCGTGGTCCCCAGGGTTACCTCTGTCTAGGGTCCCCTTCCCTACAGAGGACGTCCTCTTTCGTGTTCAGCTGGACATCGGAACGGAGTTTCTGGCTTTGGGCTGAAAAGCAGCCTCTGAGCCGAAAGCTGGCTGGGAGGTGTTCCTGGGAGAGGTGCTGGCTGCGCGCTGCACCAGCGGCTCCGCGGGGCAGGAGAGGGAGCAGCGCAGCCCCATCCAGTGTCCCAGCCTGGCGCGGGCCCGGCTTCGCGGGTGGCGGCACCAGGATGAGCCGCTGGCCGGGCTGTCGGGAAGGTGTGTGGAGGGTCCAGGCTCCGACGCAGCAGCGCTGGCCCTGGGCGCCCTGCCTGCCCCTGGCCGCCGTCTCCCCGGCCGGTTCCCGCCTCTGAGCTCTGCTGGCCCGCACGGCTGCGGGGTCACAAACACCCTTTCAGGGCAGCTCTTCTCAGTCAGCTGTTCTACAAACTCTCGTTCACACCTGCAAAACTCTTCTCTGAACCTCTTTCCAAAAGCAAGCTATTGTTTTCTGAAGGCTGAAGTGACGTAAGGTCGGTTCTGGGGGTCTTTTGGGGAGAGCCAAGTAGCCTGCCATTTGAGTTCCCTTACCGAGTCCACGGAAGGGCTCCGCCGACCCACAGCCTGACTTCCACGTGAGCCCCCGGGCCCTGAGGGCATTGGAAGCTGAGCGCTAACGCCTGGATCTGTAGGGGTCGTGACGATGCGCAGGGCCGGCCGGCATCTGCTTGCCTGGGGCTCGCCTCCCTTCCCCTGGGGTGGTGGTCCTGGTGCAGCCCCTGGGGTGAGAGCCCAGGGTCAGGGTGTTGTCTCTGGGGTCACCGGAATGGCCCAGCTGAGGACGCTTGGCACTGGGCCCTTGGTTCTGATCCCCTCATTTTTCAGAAGAGAAGGCCAAGGCCCGCAGAGAGGAGAGGGTGTCGCCCGCGGCTTGTCTCAGAGGCTGGAGACCAGCCCCTCAGCTCCATCTGGTTGGGTGGGGGCTGAGGACTGAGGGCAGGCCCCGGGGGTACCCCAGCCAGGCTGCCCTCCCCTGTCTCTGCCGAGGCTCCTCGCCCAGGTCCTGGGCCCAAAGGCCAGGCGGTGGACTAGGTGGGCTCAGCGGCAGCAGACGTGGGGCCTGGGGTCTGTGGCCAACTTGACTCGGTGGACTGGGTTGCTGAGCCCACGGGGTGCCAAGCCCCAGTCCCGTGTGCGTCCTGGGCCCCTGGGTGCCCCACCCGGCAACGTCACGGTGGGCAGGTCCCCAGGGGAGGCGTCCCTGGGAGGGCGCTGCTGTCCCGGCCAGGCTGGCACGTCCCTGAGGGTCTGCTTGGTCCAGCGCAGGCCCCCTGCCCTTCCTTTCCCACCGGGGGTGGGCGGGGCCTCCGCCTGTGGGAATGTGAGCCCAGCTCTGTAAACAGCTGGTGACTCACCGCCCAGCTATGCCCTGGCGTGCTGGGAGCGGGCTGGAATGATAGCGGCCCCTCCTCGCTCAACGTGGAGAAGTTTCTCATGGCCTCTCAGCCGCCCGGCCTGCTGGCCCTCACAGTGGCTTCTCCAGGCCGGGGCTGACTCCCAAGCCAGAGGGAGGGGTGGCCCACAGGGCGCCCTGGGTCCCCAGGGGTCAGGCCACAGTCAGGCAGCAGCTCTCACCTCCTGTGGGGTCACCCAGGTGGCCGTGTGTCCACCGTGGACACACGCGTGAGCTTGAGAGGGCCCAGGGGCCCGGTGCCCCCAGGGCTGGGAGAGCAGAGACTGTCTGGTGCTGAGGGGTGGGCGGGCTGCCAGAGGCGGGGCCAGTGCCTGGGGGGGTCCAGGCGGGGCCACCGTGAGGGTCTCGGGCTGCAGGGGGAGACTGCCCAGCAGGTCCCCCTCACCTTGAGACGGAGCCTTTGCTGCGGCTCCGCCTCTGGCCCCAGACCCTCGTCGGGCGTCTCTCTCTGCTCAGTTCACCTCGTGGCATTCGGAGCCAGAGGGCGGGCCCTGGTCCCGCGAACCCGACTCCTGCACACGTCGGGCCGCGTCCTCTGCACCCTCCCCCCGCGTCGGGCCTGGGGGGGCCTGCTCGCCCCCCACGACCTGTGACCTGTGCTGTTGGGCCGGGTCCTCCGCACCCTCCCCCTGCGTCGGGCCTGGGGGGCCTGCTCGCCCCCCACGACCTGTGACCTGTGCTGTTGGGCCGGGTCCTCCGCACCCTTCCCCCGAGTCGGGCCTGGGGGGCCTGCTCGCCCCCCACGACCTGTGACCTGTGCTGTCGGCTCAGCTGCCCAGAGCCATTGTTGCTGTGGGCTTCCCCGTTTCCATGACGACCATCGGGGCTGGCTACTTCCCAAGGTCGCCATGGCAACTATCAGAGGGGACTCATGCTTGGGATGCTTTGGCTGGTTTTTCATGAATGATTAGAATGCGTGACACAATGCAGACGCGAAAATGGGGCGGGGGCGGGCGGCGGGCAGCAGGGGCGGCGGGCGGTGGGGGCAGCGCCCGCCAGACGGGTGGTGGGCACTGGAGGCGGCGGCTCCCACTCCCCCGGTCCCAGGCTGGCCAGCGGCAGGAGCCCCCACTCACCCTCTGAGCCTCGGGTCATGGCTGTGGGGCAGCCTCAGTGGAGGGGGTGATGTCACTGCTGCAGTGCCCTTAGAGGAGGTAGGTCTTCCAGGGAGGGTGGGGCTGCCCCCACCGGTCGTGGGGGCAAGCTCAGCAAGGCTGGGGTTCCCCAAAGGGGGCCTTCCTGTGGGGGGCCAGGCGGTTCCAGGGTGACGGGGTCCTGCCCGGGTGGGTACGTCCCTGCGGCCAGCGCCCTTCTCGGCTGAGGCGTGGCCTCCCGGGAAGGGACTCTGCTGCTGCGCACGTGGACCCCCAGGCGAGGCATCCCACACACTGCCCAGGTGCCGCCGTCCAGCTCAGGGCAAGAGCAGGAAGCAGCCTCGGCTCCTGCCTGGCGCCGGCACTCATGGCCGGGGCCCTGCGGGTGGGACGGCCACTGTGACTGCTGGCTCTGGACGAGGTGTGTCCAGGCTGCCCCACGGGCAGATTCCAGGCTGGAGGGAGTAACCTGGCGTCCCCTCTGCCCATGGCAGAGGCTCAGGCCCACCAGAATGCCCTCGCTTTCGGGGAGCTGTGACCGGACGGTGCGGACTGGGAAGTGGGGCCTCCCCCCTGCAGGGGGCTGTCCCCGCTCGGGTCACTCGGGACAGCGGCCTGTCCCCCCAACCCCACCAGAAACTGACCGCACGCGTCTCTCTGATTTCCAGCTACCGTTTCCAGGTGGTTCTGTCCGGGTGACTGTGCCCAGGTTATGACGACTAATCCCAAGGCGAACAAGGCGTTGAAGGTAAGGGAGGGTGGGCGCAGCCCCGTCTCTGCCCTGGGCACCCGCCTGGGAGAGGCCCCCTCTGGTGCCAGAAGCCCGGGACTGCCCTGGCGTGTGTGGGGGGAGCCTGTCAGCAGGGTGGGGAGGGGCCTGCGGGCTGGAGGAAGTATCTGAGGGAGGCGGGAAGAGTCAGGGCTGCGGCCTCAGGAGACGCTGGGGAGGAGGGGTGGGAGCCTGCTGGCCAGGATGTGCTTGTCAGCCCAGCACCCGGATGTGGGCGTGCGGTCTCTGATCCCGCAGAGCCCCTAGGGCTGGCCCGAGTCAGTTCTCTGTGTGTGTGTGGCCTGCAGACCTCCAGGCCCTGCTGGGTTCCGCTGGGTCAGGGTGGCCTTGGGGACACCCCATGGACCGGAGGGGTGCGCAGGGCAGGCGGGGCAGTTGTCTGACCAGCAGCCCGCACCAGGCATTGGAGGTCCCCAGACGGCAGCACAGCTGGGCCAGCCTCGAGGGGTTGGGGTAGCCAGCTCACAGCAGGTCGTAGCCAGTGGCTCCCTCGGGATGCCCCGCGCCGTGTGTGCCCGATGCCCGGTGAGGCCGCAGTGCCTGTCCCATGCCTGCTGGAGGGCAGCGGGGCCCGGTCCCTTGCGCTGCTCACTGCCCAAGTCCTAGCCCCCGGAGCTGACCCCGCGCCGTGGCCCCGCAGGTCAAGAAGGAGGCGGGCGAGAACGCCGCGGCGCTCAGCGACGATGAGCTGGTGTCCATGTCGGTGCGGGAGCTGAACCAGCACCTGCGGGGCCTCACGCGCGAGGAGGTGGTGCGCCTGAAGCAGCGGCGCCGCACGCTCAAGAACCGCGGCTACGCGGCCAGCTGCCGTATCAAGCGCGTGACGCAGAAGGAGGAGCTGGAGCGCCAGCGCGTGGAGCTGCAGCAGGAGGTGGAGAAGCTGGCCCGCGAGAACAGCAGCATGCGGCTCGAGCTGGACGCCCTGCGGTCCAAGTACGAGGCCCTGCAGACCTTCGCCCGCACCGTGGCCCGCGGCCCCGTCACGCCCAAGGTGGCCACCACCAGCGTCATCACCATCGTTAAGTCCGCCGAGATGGCCGCCTCCGCCTCCGTGCCCTTCTCGGCCGCCTCCTAGTGCCCGCCCGGCCGAGGGGCGTGGTCCCGCGGAGAGGGAGCCCCACGGACTCCTGCGGACCGGCCGGCGGAAACAGACGGGGTTCAGCCGAGGTTCCGCGCGCTGTCCGCCCTGCACACGCGCACACGCACGCGCACTGCACGCCCCGCCTGCCCCGGGCTCCGCCGCCCTCTCCGGGCCGCCTCCTAGGCTCTGTCCGGCGCCGGCAGGGGCAGGGGGTGTGGACGGAAAGCCCTCAGGAGGCCCCTGGCCCAGACGTCTTCCACCCCTCCCTCGAGCTGCCTGTCCGCACGCGGCAGCGTGTCCACACCCTGCACGGGCCCCCAGCTGGGCCAGCACGCCTTCAACACGCTGACTGCACCTGGGCGCCCGGGAGGAACCGCCCCCCTGCAGGGTCCAAACACTGTGATCCTGCTGCAGCCTCGGCCACAGTCCCAGACCCCCTGAGTGGGCGGAGGAAGGGCTGTGCGCGCGTGCAAGCATGTGCGAGGGTCACCTGTGCGTGTGAACATGCGCGCACGTGTGCTGTCCTCCCGCGGGGCGCCGCCGCTCTGGCGGCCTCGGGAGCGGCTTGTCACTGGGCCCGCACACGCTTTGCGTTTCCTCTCCGTGTCGGGTGGCCCGGGGCGGTCCCCAGCGAGGAGCAGCAGCCACCTGGCCAGGAGAGGGGAGCCCCGGGGGGCGGGAGGGTGGAGCACGTTCTCTGGGGAGCAGGTGTGAAGTTGGCAGCGGCCGAGGTCCTGCTGGATGAGACGGAAGGCAGGGAGGAGGGTGGGCTGGCGGACGATGAGTGGTGTTGGTGAGGGAAGGGAAGGACGCGGGTGGGGCGGGCGCTGGGCTGGGCAGGCGGCAGGGACCAGCCTCCCGGGGGCACGCGGACGGTCGGCGGAGGACACGGCGCTCTGCCGCCTTGGTGCTTAATCGTTGCCTGGAACCTCATCTGCTCTTCCCTCGCGGCACTCAGAGCCACTGATGGTCGGGTGGCCTTGGCTGGGTGTCCCCTCCCCGAGCGTGGCCAGGCTTGGGCGCCCTTTCCTGCCCTTCCTGGGAAGGTGCCCGGCCCAGAGGAGGGTGGTGGGGGTGGATGGTGAGCCCCAAGCCCCCCGCAGGCCGGAAGCTCTGAGCTCCAGCTCCCGGCTCCTTCTCGGCTTGCTTCCCACTGATAGCCCACCCGGCAGGAGGCGGCGGCGTGCGGGGAGGGCACAGGGCCCCCAGGGCTGCGGGTGGAAAGTGTCCCCCTGTTTGGGGGGAGGCATGGTCTAAGGGGGGCGTCTGGGTCCCTTCAGAGCCAGGCGGGCGTGTAGAGAAGCTGTCCGTACCATAGCCGTGGTAGGTAATCCACATTGGATATCAATAAGAACCATGGGGATATTTAAAAGAGAGAAAAATATATATATATATAAAAAATTATATACACATTTTATCGTTCAGATTTTCGTACCTTTTCTTCCTATTTGATACTGTAAATCTCTATAGAGCAGAGCTGACTGGCAGTGCGGGCGGGGGGGGGGGCACCCCCTCCCACGCCTGGCCTCTCAAGTCGGCCACCCACCGCCCCGTGCTGCCCACCGGGCCGCCCCCTTCCCAGGACCAGGCCTGGGAGACCCGTGTGCCCCTCCTCCTTTCAGAGCATTGGCGTTTCATTGTCACAGTTTTAATATATGGGTTTTTTTATTTAAGAAGACAGGCCCGTCCCCCTGCTCTCGGGCGGCAGGGCCCTGCGCGTCAGCTCCACACCCGTCTCCCACACCTCCGGCCACTCAGCAGTTTCATTTCAATATTTATTTTTGTGCTGCTTTTATCATGATATAAATTATTGAGAAGAGACCCTATGTCGTGGCCCCGAGGTGCGAAGCAGCCCGCCCGGCCGGCCACGCCTAACTTATTGCTGTACATCTCTGCTGTGACGCTTTTGTACCTTTCAATAAAGAGTTTTCTGGTTTCACGGCGTCTCGCCGCGTGGCTACCGCTCAGGGACAGCCGTCTGTCCGTCCTTCCCCAGCCTGAGGGGGCTGCAGGCACTCAGCGCCGTGACCACGCCCCCCGGGGCCGGGTCAGCAGCAGAGCTGCCGGGGGTGGGCGGCCCGGGCTGCGTGGGGCGGGGGTCAGGCGGCGGTGGGTGGGCTCCCTGGGACCCCACTGCCCTGCCGGGGAGACCCTGTCGCGGACGCCCACTCGGCTGTCTTGGCTGGGGCTCCAGTGAGCCCACAGGAGGTGGCAGAGCTGGGGTCTGTCCGGGGTGGAGGGCAAAGCAAGGAGGCAGGCTCCCCTGAAAGCCAGTGCCGGGGCCCAGCCAGCCTGGGCCTGTTGGGGTGGGGCACCCGTCCTCAGATGCCGCCCCTTCCATGCCCCACGGACCTGCTGAGGGTCAGGTGGGTCAGCACTCAGCCTCTGAAGAGAGGCTTGCAGGGGAGCTGTTCATCGGCGTTTCTGACCGCTGGGGGCCCTCCCGCCCACCCCTGCCTGAGCTGACCTGACCTGGGCGGCACCTGATAACCCAGGGACTCTGCTTCCACGCCAGCCGCTCCGTGAGAGTCCATGCCCGGCCTCCGCCGGCTCCTCCTGCGTACCCTGAGCACCCTTCCGTGGAGTCACGTGTGGGGACGGGCACGCAGCTCCCCCTGCCTTCCCTCAGCGAGGCTGGACCCCAGCCCCGGCCTGCTGCTTCTCAGTAGCGTCTGTGTAGTGTATGGCTGTCTGTGAGAAAGAGCCACACACACACACACACACACACGGGTGCTCCCCCCGCCCCCAGGACCCCACCACCTTGGGGTCTCCAGGAGGAGGCCTGGCCCACGGGCCCTCTGGTGCACAGCTTTGGGCAACTCACGCCGCACGGGGGGTCCGTGTGGACAAGGGCCTCCAGGCCGCCACGCCCCTGGCTCACCACGGAGCCTGGGCCTCAGGTGCCTGTCCTATAGCCTCCAGAAAACCTCGCTTCTGGGCCAGCACGTCTCTGGGGAGCCCCGTGGCTGCTCCCACACCAGCTGACAGACGAGGGGCCTCCCCGAGCTGGTCTGACAGCCGCAGAGGGCGATAAGGCAGGTGGGGACTTCCCAGGGGGTGGCAGGGAGGAGGCCAGCCTATCTTATCAGGCAGGCAGGCAGGCTGGGCCCTGGGAGAGGCTGCTGGCCTTGAGCCCCGTGTCCCCAGGCCCAGGGGTGACGCTCTGGCCCAGACACCGCAGGCCGTTCCTGCCTGGCTGAGCCTCCCCGAGCCCCTCGGCCATTCGCTCTCTGCCTGGTGAGGTGAGGACCAGTGACTGGGAGGCAGGGGGCGTCGCAGCTGGGTGGTGCCTGGGCCTTCCTGCCCACCCAGCCGGGCCACTGCCCCCACCCTCCTCCTTCCCCCAGACACACTGGACTGACTCAACCTCCCGGGTGGCTGCCGCCCCATCCCCACGTGCTGACCCCCTATGCCTGGGGCCAGCCCTCACTTCCCCCCTCCCGGGTCCCAGGCTCCCCCCACATGCCAGCCTGGCACAGGGCAGGGGAGAGGATGGGGAGGCAGCTCCAGGGACCATTTCCCTCCTTGGCCTCTGGGCTCCCCACACCTGGCCTCCTCAACCCATCCCAGGCAGGGCAGCACAGGGCCTCAAACCAGGAAAGCGGAGGCTCTGGATCTCAGGGCCCGCGAGGGGCAGGCCACCATATCTCAGGTCCAAGCCCCTCGCCCGCCTGCTTGAGCTGTGACCGTGGCCGGTCGCCCCACGATGGATGAGACCCTCCCCGCAGCACCCAGACTTAGGACGGTGGTGTCATCTGTCCCCCCCCACCCCCACCCTGCGATCCGTCCGTCGCAGTGCTGACCCTGCAGGGACACAGGCCGCTGGAGGCACTGGAAACCCCGGCTGTTTATGTATAAACACGTGCAGCTCACCAGGAGACCCTGTGCTCTCCGCTGGGGGCCCTGCTGCCCTCCGACCCACAGCCAGCACACCCGGCGCCTGGCAGGCCGGCTGACCTGGGGGCTTGCACTGCAGCCCCTCCCTCCACAGCCGGCCCCGCCTCCCGCAGCCCGCGAGGAGCCCTCCCGTGTGGCCCGCAGCTCCCAGCCGCCCAGCGTCCATCTCCACCGCTGCCCCGCCCGGGGTCTGTCTCTACGGGGAGGCCACCTGGGCTGCTGGCCGGGGGAGCCTGGCAGGTCCCTGGGGTCACCAGAGAGGCATGAGTGCCCTCTTCTGGGGCTTCGGGCCCACTGGGTGAGGGAGCGGCCTCTGGGCGCCTGGCAGGGCTACCAGGTGACCCGCTCCATCGGCCACAGGTGGGTGGGCAGGAGGCTCCCAGGAGAGGCCTGACCTTTGGCAAGATGGTCAGTGGGCGGGGCTCCCTGTCCTTTCCCTACAGCTCCTCCGCGGCTATTAGCATCCTCTTCTCCACGTGGGGGCCCTTCCTGCCCCCGCCAGGGCCGCCGTCCAGGCTGTGGGGGGGCGTGTGGGGTGAGGGCGCCCTGCCCTGGCCGGGCCCGGGGGCCTCCTGCGTGGCCTGCTGCGTGTACTTCTGGTAGGTGGGGGAGAAGTTGTGGATGGCATCCTGCACGATGTCCTGCGGGCTCATGGTCTCCTTGAGGCCACTGGAGATGCTCTGCATGGGAGCTGAGGGGGCTGGGGGTGGGCGGCGGGTGGGCTGCATGCTCCCTGGGCACACACCACCCTGCCCCTCGTGCTCCCAGCCCCCAGGACCTGGCTTCCTCCCTGCCAGCCTGCGCACTGCCCAGGGCTGAGGCCTCTCTTCTGCATGTCCCGGTCCTGGCTCAGCCAGCAGGGGTGACTCCAGGACCCCTGGATCTCAGCCCAGCCTTGGGGCGCTCCCAGCCCAGACCCTCTGCCAGGTTGCCTTGGGTTGGCCCCCACCTTATCTCCACCTTGGGGTGACCCCTTCACCTCCTCACCGCTCCATGCTGACCAGTCCAGGCCGAGGCCTGTCCCTACCCACATGGGCCTTTCTCTAGGGGCACCAGTGCCAGCCAGCCCCCCAACTCTCCTGCCAGGCCTGTCTGAGTACCTGGGAGTGCTGGTGGGGACCCCGCAGGCCCAGGGGGCAGGAACTGTCTATCACTACAGGGACCCTGGGCCCAAACGCCGGGTCCCGCCGTCTCACTCAGCTCATCCCGCCCCTGGTCTCCTCCCTGGGACTGTGTGGAGGTGACACACTGCTGGGGGCTCGTTCCCTCCTTGGGGCTGTCTCCCTGCCCACCAGGGTGAGATGGGGAACAGAGGCGTGGCTTGGGGGCTGCCCAGGGCCCCCTCAGCATCCCTGCCCTCGAGATGGTCCAGGCGCCCCTCACCCGGGCTGCGGGCCCTGCACACCTGGCGAGCTCTCTGTCTTCTCCGAGTACACCTGGCAGGTGAAGGCGTAGCGCAGGGCGACGGAAGCAAAGAGCATCTCAATGCAGATGATGAAGTTCTGGTAGCCGGCGGCCACCGTGCCGGCCCCCACCGTGCTCCCGTCGGTGACCTGGACCTCGGGGATGGCCCCACACCTCTCCAGGATGGCCAGCAGCAGCCCTGGGGGGTGGTGACTGCAGCTCAGTCAGCTGCTCCGGACAGGAGGCTGGATGGGAGCCGACCCCAGCCAAGAGCCCCCTACCCAGCTGGGGCTGCGTGAGCATGGGAGGGGTCTGCAGGGTCTGAGCTCAGTTCAGGGGGGCTGGGCGCCTCCAGTGCTGGGTCCTTGGCACAGTGGGCATCAAGAATCCCCAAGGGCCTGTCTTGCTCTCCCCCTGGCCCCAGCTGCTCACTGTCCTCTGAGAAGTGGGGACCAGGAGTGCCCAGGTGCTGGTGGGCACAGGGCTCCAGCACCCCTCTGGGCGTCCTGTCTCCCCACATCAGGCCCCATCTGCTGGGGTCCTCGCTGTCTCCTCTGCTGAGAGGGCCATCCGCTGACCCGGGCTGCAGCTGGGGGTGGGGCTGGGCCTGGGCCTGAGGGCACTAGGGACGTGCCCACCCACCCTGCCAGAAAGAGAGGAAGATGATGGCCTTGATGGTGAGGAACTTGAGGACGGGCTCGAAGGGCTGCAGCAGCTCTCTGGTGGCGGAGTAGAAGAGGATCAGGGCGTAGAGCGCCAGGCTGACCGACACGTTGTAGACGAGGGTGACGTACAGGTAGCCGCTGCGGACGCTGCGGGCCAGGGCGGGAGCCCGTCAGGGCGGCCACAGCCCAGTGCCCATCCCACCCTACCCGCTGTGCCACTGGCCTGAGCCCCCAGCCTGGGCACCGCAGAGACTCAGACCTGGGCCCCCCCTCCAGGGCCGCACGGGGCACCCAGGGTGGGAGGCCGAGGAGCTGGCGGCCGCTGGTCTCCAGACCCCGCCCCCTCCAGACAGGAGACCCGCTTCCCCGCCCCAACCTCCGCAATGGGAACAGCCCTGTGCAAGGCAAACCCACGTCGTGTGCGGGCCTTGGTGTGCATGTGACCGTGTGAGCGTGCACACGCGTGCACACGTGAGCCTTATGTGTGCGCTCCTCTGTGAGAGCGTGTGTCTGCACATGTGCATGTGTGAGCATATGGGTGCACGTGAGCAGGAGTGCGCATGCGTGTGGGACGTGAGCAGGAGTGCGCATGCGTGTGGGATGTGTGCAGGAGTGCGCATGCGTGTGGGATATGTGCAGGAGTGCGCGTGCGTGTGGGATGTGCCTGTGGCCCTGGCCCGGGGGCACGTGCGAGGGCGGAGCTTGGCTCACTGGGTGCCCTTAACTCCATCCTGGCTGTCCGGGGGCCGTGGGGTCGGGGCCTCGAGGCGCTGGGGTCCCCAGGGCTCACCTGTGACAAAGGTCTGTTTGCCACAGCTTTGCCCCCGGCCCTTCCCCCTGCGCTGAGCCCTGCCTCCTCCAGCCCCCCCAGGGTGCCCCCTCCCCGCCTTGCCCGCATGCCAGCCGGGCCTCACTTGAAGTCCCCGTCGTGGTATTTGCCGAATGCCTGCAGGACGATGGTGACCAAGGCCATGACGGGCTTCACGACGCAGAACTGCAGCGTGGCCTGGGGGTCGGGGAAGGGCTGAGGATGGCGGCTGGGGCCACTGGTGAGGAGCCAGCCCAGCCCGCTCGTCGCGCAGGGGCCGTGGGGGGCTGGCCGGGGGGCCCAGGCACTCACCTGCTTGCAGAAGCGCAGAAAGCCGATGGAGTAGGTCATGCCCCGAAGGCAGCAGGTGCCGTGGAAGCAGCTGGTCCTGGGGTGCAGGAGTCCCTGAGGCGTGTTCCCGGAGGACACCCCCAGAGTGGCCTGGCTGCCCAGCAGGGGGTGGGGGACCCGCGGGCTCTGGGCAGAGGCTTACCGGACGGGCTTTCCGCGGATCTCAGCCATGATGGCGCTTTCGCCCCCCAAGTACTGGAAACAGAGGCTCAGGAAGCTGTAAATGACGAAGGCTGCAAGCAGGGTATGGGCATTGAGCCTGGGCCACCCACGAGGCCCCGCTGGCTGCACAGAGCTCCTGGGCTCCCTTGCCCAGGAGACACAGACCCCCTCCTCATGGGGCTCGCAGCCCAGCCCTGGGACATTCCCCGGGGCGGGGGCGGGGGCACAGCAGTCCCTGTGGCTCTGACTCCCCCCACGACCTGGCCCACAACCTCTCCCAGGCTCCGGGCCGGCCCAGCTGCAGCCCCACCCCACCTTGGGAGTCTCCTTAGCACCGCTGATCTGGCCATCCGGCGGGGCCCTCACTAAGCCAGACTCAGGCTGGCAGGGGCTGTGCAAGCCCCTGGGAGCCCCTCACTCGCTCCCTGGGCCCTGGAGAGCCGGCAGCACCCACCTTCATAGCAATCCCGCACGGAGTCGAAGTACACGTAGCGCTGGTGGGCCCCCAGGAGGAGGAGGCTGAGCCAAGAGTCAAAGGCGTAGACGGGCACGATGAACAGCAGGCGGATGATGTACCGCTGCTCCTGGGGCACCGTGTAGGCGCGCAGGTGCAGGTAGATCTGGGCGGAGAAGGCAGGCCTGGGCTCGCTGCCCGCCCCCGGCCCCCGCCAGTGGGAGAAGGCAGAGCCAGCCTCCCCAGGCCCTGCCGCGGGCGGACGCTGCGCCCCAGGAGCACGCGTTTAGTCATGGGTGCGCTCATTCATTCACCTCAGGGCTGGGCGTGTACGCTGGCCTGAGGAGCAGTGTGGCACCGCGACATGGGGGCGTTAGAACAGCTGATGCCTCCCACCCCTCCTGGGACTTAGCCCACGGAACAGATTTATTCAGAGACGAAGACAGGATTCACGTTCAAGGACATTCATCGTAGGGACACGGGAGACCGAGCCTGGTGGTGGGCCCGTGACTGCCTCGAAGAGGGCAACCCTCAGCCCCGGGCACCAGCCTGGGGAGCTGCTCCGAGAGAATGCTACAGGACGGCAAAGCAAGTGGGGCCCAGGTGTGTGCCGCAGCCGGGCAGAGACAAAGGGGAGGACGTCCCCGGATGAGAGGAACAGAGGGGTGGTCCCCGTGGTCGCCTGTAACCTTCCCACATCGTCCTTGTTTCCTACGAGGACATGAAAAAGCAGTGAGGGGAAGAAGCACAGGGAGCCAGGCACACAGGTAGCTGGCCGTGGCCCCCAGCACCCCTGGGAGGCTTCCTGGAGGAAGCCATGGTGGGGGAGGGGCAGGCAGAGGGCAGGCTGAGCGCAGAAGCCCAGCCTCTGGGGGCACAGCCCGGGGTGGCGGGGGCAGGCTGGCGTCAGTCAGGCTCCTTATCAGCCGCTCCCTGCCCAGCGGGTGCAGTGGGAAGGGCACGGCCTGACCAGCCATCAGGAGACAGACTTGGGCCCCTGGGCAGGCACTGCCCGCTGTGGGCCTTGGCCAGCCGCTGTCCTCTCAGGCCTCAGTACCCTGTCTTTAAAGTGAGGGTTGAGTCGCTCTCTGTCCCCTTGGGTGGAGAGTGAGGGACTCCCCGTCAGGGTCAGGGGAGGAGGGGGCAGTGGGGGCCTGGGAAGTGCCGCTCACAGGCTCTCCGTCAGCCTTGCCCAGGCCATGAGGCCCCGGGACGCTGGGCTCCAGACACACGCTCCCGGAAGGTCAGGGCTGGACAGAGGGCCAAGCCAAGGACCAGACTGTGGCTGGAACTGGGACAGCCTGGACCTAGGACGCTGGGTGCCCCGCCCCCCCAGGTGCTTGTTGTCCCACAAAGCACAGCCGCCTGGGAACCTAAAGCCATGCTGCCACCAGGAAGAAGGCCTGGCTTCCGTGTGATGCAAACGCACCACCCACCTGTCCTGTCTCCCCGTCCAGACGCTCCGGGACAGCTTGCTAAAACTCAGGGCAAATACTGCCTCCTCCAGGAAGGCCTCCTGGATGGCCCCAACAGGAAGGGGCCACCTCCTCCTGCCGCTCTCAGCTGCACCTGGCCCGCACTCATATGCTTGCCCCGTCCCCCTTAGACCGGTTATCTGAGGCCACGCCTAGACGTGCACCACCCTGGGGGCAACTCTCACTAGGGGGACATCGGCCCCCACGGCCCTGCCTAGAGGCCTCTGGCCACCTGCTGTCCTGCCAGCCAGCCTCCCAACTGCCCCTGCCCCAGGCTCACTCCGCCAGCCCAGCGCCTGCAACAGTGCCAGCCGAGCCATCCTACAGGGCCACCCTGCCCTTGGTGCCCAACCGCAGCCTCCTCTGGCTCCTCAGCACCCCTGGCTGAGGGCCAAACCCCCGCACGTCCGGGGAGTGCCTCCAGCCCGGGCAGCCCGCTCCCGCCCACCTCTGCTCATGCCTCCCTGGGCTGGTCCTGGGCTCCCGAGCCACTCTGCTATCTGCGATGCCTGGTACCCACTGCCCAGCGCTGCCCCCAAGCACCGCCTCTCACCCCCACCCCGGCCACTTCCTCAATCTCTCTGCCAGGCCCGGCACTTCCACCTGGGGCGACCTGGCTCCCCAGCTCTGGGCCCCTCCAGCCATGCTCTGACCCCCGGGAGCAGAGTACTCTTCCCTTCCCAGCAACACGAGCCTGGGAAAGACCCCCGGGCTCTCACAGCCTCAGTCTCCTCAGCTGTGAAAGGGGACCCTGCTGCTGACCTCAGCAAACAGGCCCATGGGCTCACGAAGCGCCCCAGGGCGGGGTAGGGGGGCTGGGCGTCCAGCCAGAGTTCTTCCCACTGCTGGGCAGAGGCTGTCCGTCTTCCGCCTGGCTCTGCGTCCCCTGACCGCCCCCGCCCCCCGGCCCCACGCAGCTGTGGTGAGCCCCCGGGTGGTGCTCCTCCAGCCGGCCAGGCCTCCGGGGCTGCCCCGAGGCCGAGCAGGCCCCCTGGGGCTGGGCTGCGGGTCCCCGGGGGGCACCGAGGGGAGGCTCACCTGGTGGCCGGTGAGCAGCAGAGCTGCCCACACGAAGACGCCTGAGACGCCGCGGGCCAGCGGCGAGGTGAGGAAGAGGGGCCCGGGGCCCTGGGAGCCGTTCCCTGCACGCTCCATCTGCAGCCCCACAGGCCTGGCCGGCGGTGTCCACGCCAAGGGGGTGCCCGGGAGCCTGGGGGCGTCAGTCATCTGCAGAGGGAAGGAGGGCACATGGGGCGTGGAGAGGGCAAAGGTGCACCAGGGGCGGGTGGCATGTGGGCGGGCGACGTGGGCGGGCGGCAGCGCTGGGCTGCGTGGCCATACTGGCCTCCCACAAGAGTGCCAGCCGGACCCTCCTGCCCGTGTGCCTGGGCTCTGGGCAGCCCTCTGTGTGCAGGGACCCAACTCCAAGGCCCGGCCCCGAGGTGGCCTCCTTCCTGGTGTCGGCTGCCCGGGCGCAGACGTCAGCCGCCCGCCCGTGACCTGGGGTGGTGCCCCCTCTGGTGTCCTGGGCTTGCAGGGAGCGCTCGTCCAGGAGCCAAAGACGTCAGAGGAAGTCGGGAGCGCCCGTGGGCCTGCCCGCCGGGGACGGGGTCTGGGAGGCCAGCCAGACCGGCCCTGCCCTCAGCAGCAGACGGGGTGAGGGGCGCGCCCGGTACCCACCCATCCAGCCTGCCTGCCTGACCATCTGGCGTCCTGCTTGGCCGGGGCCCCTGGCCACCTCAGGACTGCTCGCCCATCCTGGGTGCCTGCTCTGCAGCCTCTTGTAACCCGCTGGGGCGCCAGGCACCTCCCTGCTCTCGCACTCGAGGCCTCCACCCCGCCCTCCGGCCCTGGTCACAGGGCCCTGCACCTACCTCTCGGGCAGGAAGCTCCAGGGCTAGTTCTGAGCGGCCGGGCCTCTAGGGAAGCCAGGCTGGTCGTTTACGTGGCCAGTGAACCCAGCGGGCAGCCCCGGTGCGGGTGGGACCGGGCTACCTTCAGGAGGCCACACCAGGCCCGGGGAGGGGCGGCCACCAGCAGGCACAGCCCCGTGGCCCCCCCAGCCTTGGGCGGAGGGCGGGCCGGCAGAGGGGCGGCGCGGAGGGCGGGCCCCTCCCCTGACACCCTATCCCTCCCCCGGCTGCTTGCTCCAGGCGGCTGGCGGGACTGCCTGCAACCAGGAGCTCTCACCTGTGTGGACCAGAAGGCCAGGCCCACGGGGGCCTGAGACGGGGCGGGTCTGCAGCAGGCCAGGGTGGGCTGCGCCCCTGTGGATACGGGCTTCCCGTCGGGCTGATGGAGTTCTCCCAGGAGACAGAGTGGGCATAGTGTGACATAGAGGGTGGATTAAGTGCCCCTTAAAATGGGTGAATCTATCAGCGGGTCCCAGCCCCCAAAAGTCTACTGGAAGTGTTCCTGTGTTTGTCTGCTGGGGGAGGGGAGGAGGGGCCCAGGTGAGTGAGAAAGGCAGCTAGGCCTGCAGGGTCAGCCCTGGGCCCGGGGCCCGGGGGGTGGCTTGCCCCCCTGGCCTCAGAGGGGGAGGCGGGGGGCGCCTTGGGGGGCGTCAGCACGGGTACCTGCCCGTACGGTCCGTCCTTGGTGCTGCCCACCCTCCCCGAGGCCCTGGGTCAAGGCGTCAGGCTCCTTTCAGAGGTGGGAGTCATTGAAGGGACGTGACTGGGGTTCCCCAGGGGCATGGGGGCACCCCAGGGAGGCTGCCAGCCCCTGTGCCTGCACCTGTCCACCCCAGGGAGCCCCCAGACATGCCCTGAGGTCCTGGTCCTGACCCAGGAAGCCCGGGACTGCCCCCCACCAGGCCCCTGCAGGCCGCCTCGGCCGGGGTCCCCTGGGCCCAGTGTCCTCATCCTCCGTCCCAAATGTCACCTCCTTCAATTCCACAGGCGCGTCAGGATCGCTGTGCCCTGCCCAGGCCACATCCGGGCCCCAGGGAGCCAGCTCCCTGCCTGTGGGCTCCCACGCTGCCTGGTGGGTGGCCGCTGCGGCCTGTGGCTTCTCCCGCCGCCGCGAGTTCCCGCAGACCCCAGCCCCGCCTGCCCACCACACAGTGGCCGCACGTTATAAGCCTGGGCGCCCGCCTGTCCTGCGACTTCCTGATCAGGTCACCCCAGCGCTGCCTCAGCCCTGCCTCCTGCCAGGATCCTGGCCTCCTCGGAGGCCCCTTCACCTCTGCTTTCTTGCCTGCATAGGTGAGTCTGGGTTCCGCCAGCCCTTCCGTGGGGTGCTGTGTGCAGACTGCCGGCCCTGCCCCACCTGCTCCTTCCTTGAGCCCCAGACCCCAGACCGCACACCGCAGAGCAGGGCCACGTACCAGGCGCAGCAGGATCAGGGGCTCTGGGGGGGTGAGGCGTGGCTTCTCCAGCTTAGAGGGAAGGACCAACTGTGTCAAAACCGCGCGACCGGCGAAGGGTCCTGGGTCTGGGGAGGCGAGGGCTTCAGCATCTCTGTCCTGGGAAGGGCTGGGGGAGGCTGACTCTTCGGCCACCATGGGACTCTGGCCAAAGGAGGCCCTACCGCTGTCACAGCCACACTTCCTTGGGAGAGGTGGCCGGTCCGGCTGGGCCTGCTCGCCCTCCTGGGGCTGGACACCTGTCTCGGGGCAAACCTGCCCACCCAGAGGCCGAGGCCCCTGACTGCGGGCCCCCTGACAGGTGACGGGGCCCCAGGCGGCTCCCAGCCGGGCTGCGGGAGGCCGGGGCGCCACGGGCCTGTCACAGACCTCAGTGCCCTTTTCCCGGTGCCTGTCGCTCACCTCAGGGACCTGACGCCTGGGGCCCTCAGCATGGGTCGGGCACCGAACCTCCCACCAGGCGTCCCGGCCGAACCGGCCCCTTTCTAGGCTGGCTTGCTGCCTGAGGACATCTCCAGGGGCACGCGGGGGCAGACCCTCCCCACCCGCCCTCCTCACATCCAGGCCCTTCCCGTGCTGAGAGCCACCTGCCCTGGGCCAGCCCGCCAGGGTCCTTTGATGCCCCCCAGGGCCTCGCTGACAGTGCCTACGGGCGGCGAAAGGACGCACCCCTGGTCTGTGGCTGCTGCCTGCAGAACGGCCGCTGACTCAGCCAACACCTGCACGGCCTGCGCTGGGCGCCTGTCAGGCCCCCAGAACACCTCTGCAGCCTGCGGGGGATGAGTCCTGTCCTGGCCGCCCACCAGCCTGGGGGCCCAAGCCCCTCCTCCACTCCGTCTGGACCTCAGCAGGGCGGGGGCTGAGAGGCCTTCCAGCTCTAGTGTGGGGGCAGCTTTGGAAGCGTGGCCTCCCTCTGTCCAAGGTGCCGGCTCCTCGCCTGGGTGAGGCCCTGGGCCTGAAGCCTGGGCAGAGACAGGCCTGGGTCCCTGCGGGCCCCTCACTGTCTGTGGCCTTGGCCAACTGTGGCCTTGGCCAGCTGTGGCCTCTTCGGGCCCTGGCGTCCGTGGGTGATGATGGCCGTGTGCGGCAGGGCAGCCCTGGTCAGCGCGGGGCTCAGGAGGCCCTGCTGGCTCCTCCCAAAGGTGGCCTCGGCTGCCGCCGCCGGGGACTGGGCGAGGGTCCCGCCAGCGAGCACACATGGCTGGCCTTCTGCTGCCCGGTCACCAAGCCAACCAGCCCTGGCCTGCGACACACGGGGACCCACACGAGGCTTTCTCCTCGCATCCCGCCCTCGTTCCTGCCCGTGCCCAGCCGAGTCCCTCCCAGGCCTGCTGCCTCATTCCCCAGGAGAGCCTGTGGCTGCCCAGGGCCTGTCCATACCTGCCCGTTGCCCCAGAGCAGACTGCCAGCCCTGGCGCCTGCCTTGGGGGGCCACTCTTCCCGGTGGCTCTGGGGCAGGGGTGCGGACCTGGGCCCAGCCTGACCGGGCTGAGGCCCTCTTTGACCACCCGGTGGCACCCAGGGCATGGGTTGCCTGGCTGGGGGCACAGCCTCTGGGGTGGAAGTGGCCTGGGGATAGAACTGCTGTGAAGCTCAGAATCTCAGGGTGTGGACGTTTCTCTCCAGGGGTGCACAGGGGTCCAGCCTAGACACATCTCTCTCCTGGGTGTGCGGGCGTGCCCACAGGCACACACACACACACACACACACACACACAGCTCACCTCCCTGGTCACGCCCTTGGGGGCCCCTGAGGCAGGTCTGACGCAGGCCTCCGGGCCTGAGGGGGTGGTGGGCTGTCCAGCACCACCGCCAGACCTCCAGGCCTCTGCCGTGCCTCCTCCGGGCGGCCGGGGTCCGTCAATAAGCCTGCTGCTGGGAAAGCACTGGCCTTGCCCCAGACCGAGCAGACGCCTCCCTGCCGCCCGCCCCAGCTGCCCTGCCAGGCTGGCCCTACCTGCCCGGGTAGCCCAGCCACACCCGCCACTGTGCCCTGCCCAGGGCTGGGGCCGGCAGTCCTTCCCGCCCACCACCCACCTGGCTGTCCTGGCCCCCACCCCCGGGCGCGGGTCTTGCTGGGCCAGTGACCGCTGTGGCTCTGGGCCCCACGTCTGCCCCGCGTCCGTGTGGCCAGGGGTCTGAGGCCCGCTTTGTGTGCGGTGAGGGTTGAGGGGGTGACGGGGCCTCTGACACCCGGAGCTCCCCACCCGGCCCTGCTCTGCTCACGCTGCCCCATTTCCCTGTCTTCCGCCCCTTCTGCCCTCAACTGCCCCACATCAGGGAGCCGTGCCTCCCGGGGCTCCGGCACCGACCCCGTCTCGCAGTCCGTGTGGAATGTGCCCTCCTGATGTCCCTGGTGCCCACAGGAAGCCGGGCCTGCCCCCTGCTCTCCAGCTGTGGCTGTGGAAGCCGGCGGCGCACTCACCATCCACGCCACTCAGCCAGCTCTGAGCACGTTCTCGCGGACCCGGCCATCACCCTCGTCCCCTGCCCAGCACCCCCTCCTGATCTCGTTTCCTTCCAAGGCGCGAAACAGAACGGCCGACGCCAGCTTATCCAGCTGGGCCCGCGCCCGCTGCCTCATTCCGTGGGCTGTCTGTCATAACTGGTTCAGGGGGATCCAGGGCGCCATCAAACCCCGGACACGCTGCTTGGATGGATAACCGAGGATGACAGCCAAGGGACCCACTTGCCCTTGACTCAGCTGGGGCTGCAGGCCCGCGTCCACTCAGGAAAAGGCAGCAAGCGGAGAATGTTGACTTCTGTGCTTGCAGCTCAGCAGCAGGGGTGTCCACCCCACACCGCGCGTCCACACAGACCACACCGTGCATCCACCCCACATTGCGTTGGTCCAAGGGCACGGCCTTGAACAAGGGCACTTCGTGCACCTGTCGGCGTTGCAGGGGCTGGCACACTGACCCCACGTGTGTTATCCGCATTCGGCCATAAATCGCTGGGGGTTGTAATTACAGTTTGATTGCTGGGTAAAGCACCATGTGCAGCGTTTCCATCTAAAGGAGTAACAATTTCCACGAAGCCGACAGCCCTGCCTGCGGAAACCGCGGCTTTATGGATCTCTTTATTGGAGCGTGTATCTCTCCTCCTGAATTACAGCAGCTGCGAGCAGAGCACCGGGGAAGGCAAGGGCCAAGCGCCTTCTCACACGAGCCGCTCGTCTTGATTTACAAGGCAGAGCAGAGCAGCAAGGCGCTGGCTTCAGTGACGAAGTTTTTGCTCTCGATAGCTACCAGACAGCTTTGGGCAGCTCTAAGTGCCACCTGGGACAGTGCTGGGGACCCTGGTTTCGATTATACGTCAGCCGTCCCCCCACATTCCAGGCAGGCAGCTGTGGGACAGCACAGATGACAGGCTCAAGTGTGTTGCCTCCTGGGGGCGGTCCCCTGGGGGTCTGAGCAATTTGCCCCGTCCTGCTGAGCCTCGATTGCCTCCACTGCCCACCTGCCTCTTAACGCAGTCACCAGGCCTCGGTCAGATGGCAGGGGCGCCGCCAGGGTTTGGCGTGCAGGAGGCCTCCGCACAAGGCTGCACTGGAGCCCTGCACGCAGAGCCCGGAGGGACGTCCGCCTTCAGCGTGGACTAGGATGGCCTGTCCCTTAGAAAAGGGACCAGGGAGTGCCAGCGTGGGGCTGGGGCCGGGTAAGCAGTGTGGAAGAGTGAAAGTTGCTTGGTTACGTCCAACTGTTTGTGACCCCACGGACTGGAGCCCGCCAGGCTCCTCTGTCCATGGACTTCTCCAGGCAAGAGTAGTGGAGCGGGTAGCCTTTCACTTCTCCAAGGGACCTTCCCGACCCAGGAGTCAAACCCAGGTCTCCTGCACTGCAGGCAGCTTATTTACCAGCTGAGCTACTAGGAAAGCCAGTGCGGCCCATCCAAGGAGTGTCCTGGAGGGGCCTGGGGACGGGTGAAGGGCGTGGCCTCAGGGCCCCCTGCTTGCTTCATACCCTAGCCCTGCCGCTTGGTGGCAGCGTGCCTCCGTTTCAACTGCCGTGTAGACCTCATGGGGTGGGCGGGAGGACTAAATGTGTTACCAGGACTGAAGGGTGAGCCCAGAGCTCACCAACGGGCAGCGTGAGCCGGACCTCTCATACATTTAGGGGCCGAGTCGGAAAACCAAAGCTGCCAATCGCCTTGGCCCCAGGCTGGAGCCTGACCCGACATTCAGGCTCCCGGCTGGCCAAGCAGGAGAAGCACGTTTCCGGACTCGTCTGATGCCCAGATGACAAGCGTGCTAATTACAGGCTGATACGGATGAGGCGGCTCCGGCCCAGCAGAGCTCGCGTTGCCCCGAGTGCCCGGCCAGGCGCCGGTTCTCCGGGAGCCGTTGCCCCGCCCCGCCATCCCCAGGCCCTGCCGACCCCCCAGCACCTCTCTTCTCCTCAGGTGCGTGTCCCCACACCTGCCGTGACCTGTGTTGCCCCTCGGGTCCTCTCGTGGTGGACAGGCCTTCCCCTTCTCCAGCTGGCCAGCTGCTTTCCGGCTTTTAAAGCGTCTGTGCAGGCCCTCCAAGAGCAGACGCCGGGCAGGGTCTTNGCCAGGCGCCGGTTCTCCGGGAGCCGTTGCCCCCCCCCACCATCCCCAGGCCCTGCCGACCCCCCAGCACCTCTCTTCTCCTCCGGTGCGTGTCCCCACACCTGCCGTGACCTGTGTTGCCCCTCGGGTCCTCTCGTGGTGGACAGGCCTTCCCCTTCTCCAGCTGGCCAGCTGCTTTCCGGCTTTTAAAGCGTCTGTGCAGGCCCTCCAAGAGCAGACGCCGGGCAGGGTCTTCTCAGGAGAAAGGCCGGGGCTGAGAGCGAGCAGCAGGGAGGTGGGACCCGGAGCCCCCACCAGATGTAGCCGCCGAAGAGCCCTGAGCTGCCCGGCATGGATCTGCCTGTTTCCCCTGGTGGGGGCCTGGCTTCCGGATCCCTCGAGCTCCCCACACAGGGGCATCTGCACCGCTCCAGAAGTCTGGTGGACCTTTGTGTGACTGCCCGGCCCTCCTGACACAGGTCACCGGGCCACCCCACGGCTGGTGTGTGCCTGCAGGCTTACCCGACGGTCCCACGGGGCTGTGGACGTGCCTCCCCAGGGGCCCCAGCACCTGCTGAGGGAACGAGCCTCTGAACACGGCTGTCCTGTCCCATGCTCAGCAACCCCACCCGAGTCCTTCTCAGACCAGCAGCGTGGTCTCACCATCACCATCACCAGCACCAGTCCTCAGCAGCCGCTAAGGTCCCAGCTTGCACTTCTGCCCCCCGGCCATTCCCATAAGCACCAGCGCCTGTGGGGGGACGCGCCTCTACCCTCCGCCTTTAAGCACACGGCTCTGGAGGCTAGGGTGCCAGCCCATCAGGAGGCTGTAAGCCGCGTCTGGGCGGCGGAAGGATCAGAAAAGCCACGGAAAGAGGAGGAGGATGAGGGAGGGGCAGAGTCGGCTCCTGGAGCCGCCTCACCACATGAACCTGAGATCGAGCTTTTGCCAAACAGGTTTTCCTTCCCTCGGCTGTTCACTGCAGTGAACGCGTATCGAGTGCCTGACGTCTCTCAGCATCGTTAAGAATGGTGAGGTATTTGGGGATATGCATTTATTTTTAATAATAAAAGAAATCCCCCAACAACTGAGGGCCGTGACTCACTCGTCAGCTCTCACACGCGAGGGGCTGTCTGGGCCTGGGGAGGACGCATAACCGCCTCAGGACACGCTTCCTGTCCTCCCTCCACAGGGGCCGTCGGCCTCCAAACCAACGTCAGCCTGAGGTGTCTGTCTCTTCCAGCTCCAAGGGCCACAGCCAGAGAGCGCCTCCTCCTAACTAAAGGAGCGCCTGCAGAGCCTCGAGGTGTCTGAGCTGCCGCAGGGCCCTCCCGGACGGCAGGGGTGGCCACTCCAGCGTCACCACACCTGGCACGTCTGAATCACCTCCTTCAGGCCCTTCACCGCCTCCATGCTCTTGTCCTTCATGGCCAGGGCGAGGAGAACGGCTCTGTTTCCAGCTTCTTGAGACACAAACGCCACCAGGTTCTTTGCGAAGACATGGACGAGGGGCTGACGAGGGCAAGGGGAGAAGACCACTTTAACTGCCTCCACCCAGTACCTCTCGGGAGCCCAGGCCAGCTTCCCGGCTCCTCTCTCTCCTGGTTATCTCTACTGAAAGGGCCGTGAGAGTCCACAGAGGGAAACCCTGTCAGACCTCACAGATGATGTTTCCAGAACGGGGCAGAACAGGAACTCATTACCATGACGCTTGCGTTACAGCATCAGTGCCTCTGCGCGTCTGTCTGATAAAATGCCGACAGGCTGCACGCAGCAGGCGGACACCCTCAAATTATCTGGGGGCCCCACACAGTGCTGCCCTGGGCTGAGGTGGCGGGGGACAGGGGCTGTGCTTGCCTCCAGACGCTCCCCATCCTGACAAAGTACGGGCACGGGGAGCCCTTCCCAACCACATTACCTCATCCTTCCCGAGGAGGACTTTAGTGGTCAGCACAGGCTTGCCGATGTCACCAGTCACACTGCTGGGTTCCAGGGAGACCAAGGTACCCATCTTCCCCAGCTGGGTCACCACCACCAGGATGTGACTGCTGAAGGCTGTGCAGACCACCTGAGTGGGGACTCCACACACCACTGCAGTCTTCTGCTTGGATGTCAACAACGGTTTACCTTCCATGGCTGAGTCTGCTCAATGGCACCTTTCATTTATGGTAAGGAAAAAAACAAAAAAGGAAGTCAGTGGCAGATAGCCTGGGAGCTCCAGAATAAACACTATCTGGTATCAAAAGAGAAACACAAGTTGGCCCATTCACAAGCCTGTCTGTTCGCCCACACAGGCTTTATTCGCCCAGAACTTTCTGGATTCACTCAGACACACACAGGCTGGATGCCAAAGTACGCTTCTCCCTGAGGAGGCAGACGAGGACAATCCCTCCCCGCGCGGGGGCCCCACCCCACGCCGAGGGCCCTCCCTGAGTCCCGGCGGCCCGCCCTCGCAGGGGAGTGGGCGCCGCAGGTTCGGAAGCCCGGCAGAGCAGGGCCGCGCCTCCGCCGCCCCTCCGGTCCGCCCACTAATCGTTTTCTGCGTTTTGAGAAACCGTCGGTCCCACAGAAGCGGCAGCAAAACCACCGCAGCGCGGGGAAGAGGGCGGGGGCCGGGCGGTGCCCCCGGGGGCGCCCAGCCTCTCCGCCCGGCTCCAGCCGCGCGGGACGCCCACGACCCCGCCACCCGCCATGCCGCCCGCGCTCACCGCGCCGCGCCCGGAAGTGACGCACGCAGGCTCCGCGGGCCCGCCCCGACAGGCCCCGCCCCGCGAGCGCCGAGCCCCCCCCCGCCGGAAGTGCAGCCTGCGGGGCTTCCGGCTCCCGCTGCGGCCTCGGGACTCTGCGCTGTGGGGTTCCGCGCGCCCGCGCGGGAAGGGCTGGGCGCCATGTTTGCGGAAAGAGGCTGCAGCACCAACCCGTGGGCCTCTCGGCCCCTGGCCCTCAGGCGAGGGGCGCCTGCCTTCTCCAGAAGGCCGTCCTCGCGCCCTCCTGAGGGAGACCCTGCAGCTCTGTGGTTGAGGAGCCTCAGAAACGGGGTTTCTGGCCTTCGGCCATGGGTTCCAGGAGCTTCAGGGAAGCATGGGGAGCTGAGAGAGAAGCAGGGCCGGACGCCAGTTTAAGCGCCGAAAACATCCCGGTCAGGACCCTTGATGTAGGGCGCAAGAGACCTCACTGTGGGACCCTCTGGGTTCATCCCAAATGCCTGTTGACTGAAAAAAAACACAAGACCTAAAAGTCGGGAGTTATGTTTTATTCCTTGGACAAAACTGAGGACTTAAGCCCAGGACGCAGCATCCCAGATAACTGAGGGACTGCCCCGAAGAGGTAAGGGAGGGGCCAGGGTATGTAAGGTTTTTGCAACAAAGACCGGGTAGTCCGAAAGTCAGAAGATTGCTTAATACAGGAAAACCAGGCATCTCCAGGAATTCAGCGCTTTCCTACGTTCCTTTGATGTGCACCTCAGCTTCCTGGGGTGCTTTCTCACCCCGAGTCCCCTCAGGGTGCACCGTCGGGCACCTGTGATGTGACGGCTTGTAGGTTGCAGCATTCTTTGCTTACTGATACAGCACGTGACATTTTTCACTTAGAGCAGCAGGAACCAGTGAGGATTTACAGCCAAAGATCAGGACAGGGTCAGTGGGTGGGAAATTACTAAGGGAAAGGGGGGTGGGGGGTTTCTAGGCAGGAAAACCCAGGAGAACTCCTGCTGGAGGCAGGCCAGGGACGCTTCAGACCACCTGGGGGACGATGGGGGATGAGGAACTGGTTAGACTTCGGCGGTTACCAGACATACAGGATCGGGGGAGCAGTTCTTGCTAAGACTGGAAAATGCAGAGATGTCACAGAAGTCCAGAAGTGAGCGCCTAGTTGGGAAAGAGTTCAGAGGGCTTCCCTGGTGGGCCAGTGGCTGACACTGTGCTCCCAGCGCAGGGTTCCGTTCCTGGTCGGGGAATGAGATCCCACATCCTGCAGCCAAGCCCAAGCGCTGCAGTGGAGACCCTGTGCAGCCAAGATTAAATGAATAAAACGTGGCAGAGAGTTTTTTTAAAAACAGTTCAGGGAGTAGAGTCTGGTCTAGGAGAATCTTTGTCAGTACGCTCTGCCTGGCAGTAACAAAAGCCTTTAAAAAAAAAAATCTTTTCCGGGCTTCCCTGGGGGCTCAGTGGTAAAGAATCAGCCTGCCAGTGCAGGAGACAGGTTCAATTTGTGGTCCGGAAAGAGTCGACATCCCGCGGGGCAGCTCCGCCTGTGCACAGCTTCTTAGCCTGTGCTCGGAAACCCACAAGGAGAGAAGCCACCACAAAGAAGCCCACGCACCGCGGCTAGAGAGCACCCGCCGCTCTAGAGAGTAAAACACCCGCCGCTCTAGAGAAACCCGCCGCCCTAGAGAGACCCGCCGCTCTGGAGAGCACCCGCCGCTCGCTGCAGCGAGAGAGAAGTCCTCGCGGCAGCGAAGGCCCACACGAAAATGCGTATGTTCGGAAGTCACTGAGATTGCAGCAAACCGCTTTTGGTTGCACCACGCGGCATGTGGGGCCTTAGTTCCCTGACCAGGGATTGAACCCACGTCTGCTGCATTGGAGGTGCGGAGTCTTAACCACTGGGCCTCTAGGGAGCTCCCTGACTAAGGCCCGTGAACCCCTCTAGGTGATTCCAGGAGCCTCTACCCTCAAAAGCCCCTCCGGGCCAGCCGTCCACGGCCGAGGGGATGATGACAGCTGACATTAATTTGGCACTTAGTGTGTGCCAGGAGTTGTGCCAAGTGCTTTCCTACAGTGACGTGTCTAATCTCAACCCCGCTGAGTAGACACGTTACCATCCCCGTTGTAGAGACCGTATGTTCAGGCTCGCAGGACTTGCCCAAGGTCACAAAGCTGAGAGGGGCGGGATCTGGGCTTCCGAAACTTACTCTTGATTACTGGTCTCACGATGCGCACGCCCAGGTGAAGGGGAAGAGCGGGGGCAGTGCTGTCCTGCAGCAGGATGACTTCTGGTCCCCCAGGGGTCTTAGAGCCCCCCACCCCCGCATGCATCTCTCTCTCTCTGAGCTGAAGTGATGTTTGCGGGGGGGGGGGGGGGTCTTGTGCTGACTCTGCAGTAATCAGAGCCTTGAGCCTCTCCCTGAAGAGATGAACACCCCCTCAGAAACCTGTCCTGCTTCCTGACAGCCTTTCAAGAAAGGCTCCCCCCGGCCTGGTCTGTCCACATCACTTAACCCCTTAGGAAGCCCTGTTGTCATGTCCAGCTCTCTGCGACCCCGTGGACTAGCCCAGTAGACTCCTCTGTCCATGGGATTTCCCAGGCAAGAATACCAGAGTGAGTTGTCATTTCCTCCTCCAGGGGATCTTCCTGACCCAGGGATTGAAACTGTGCCTTCTGCCTTAGCAGGCAGATTCTTTACCGCTGAACCACCTGGGAAGCCCTGGGTGGCACCCTCCTCTCCTTACTGCTTTTTCTCAGGGTTTAATAACTCCGTGCACAATCCAGGTTATGTCAAATGAAACATGCTCCGTGCCCAGTGATTCCTGGTGGCATGAAAGCAAAAGGCTTGCCTGCAAAACATGATCAAGACAGACGTAGAAGTGAAGAGAAACCTTGTGTTTTGAGCTTTTTTGCAGCCAGTTCACCAAGGGAAAGATTAGGAGTTTCATGGTTCGAATATTCAAAAGAAGAGGCATACAGTTTCTCAGGAGGGTCTAGGTTTTCGTTGGCTCTAAATTTAAAAACCCATCCATCCGCACATGCCTTAAAAGCCAATTGCCAATGTATTGCCGTGTGAAACCTGTAAAAGGTTCATTTACTTTTATTTACCAATTCATGCGTTCTCTCTCTGAAGGCAAATAGGTACAAGAAATCTGACCCCCTGAAAAAAACCCCACCCGAAACAAAACAACCCCGCGAGTCTGGAATAAGCTCATCGCTTTCATTAAAGAGATGCTGAAGAGCACAGTTTCTTTAAAGACTCTTGTTGATGACCGTTTTTTAAGTCTCTGTTGAGTTTGTTGTGATATCACTTCCGTTTTCTGTCTTGGGTTTTTGGCTGTGAGGCTGTGGGATCGTAGCTTCCTGACCAGGGACAGAACCCGCAGCCTCTGTGCTGAAAGGTGAGCTCTCATTCTCACTGGACTGCCAGGGAGGTCCCTAAGCTGGTACTGTTTTTATGATGGTGTCTTTGGTTCAGATCTTTGGTGAAGACTGAGCGTGGAGGACACATGGGGTGAGAGCCGCCCCAGACCGCGGCAGTGGCCGTCAAGGCGGGGGCTTCCTGGTGGCCTGAGTGGGTGTGTGGGCAGAATTTACACAGTTACAATGTCGGAGCGGGAGGTCACCGCCTGCCCTCGACTGCTTGAGTGCAAGATGAGACTCGAACTGGAAAGAAAGACCCACCCTTAGGTGAACTCGCTGGAAATGGGGGTGACGCAGTAATGAGGTCAGTGGGGCAGAAGAGCTTGAGAATTTACCTTGGAAAAAAGGAGGGGGAGTGTCTTGAATGTGTCTTGCATTCAAGGACATTTAGGTTCTTACTGCAGTGATAAGCTGTAGAGCCAGCGAAGGATCCGCTAGGTGCTGGTTTGGCAGGTCATACTTTTTCCAACAAATTGAACGCTTGCTCTCCACGTCCTCCTTCACGTCGTGTATGGTTTTCTCAGCTCTGTCATAAAAAGCGTCAGTTGTGCTGAGATACATAACGCTCGCCATCCGTTTCCCCAGGAGCCTCTCCTAGCCCTTTGCTGTTCACGTCACTCACAGTGGGAGCCCCAGCCCGACACCAGCTCTGCCGGTTCCCTGGGCCTCAGGGCAGTCAGGCCCTCCCACACTTGCCAGTGGCTTTGGGCCAGGTCTGAACATCCCTCAGCATTTCGTTTATGGACTTTCTGCAATGTTGCATCTTTTGCAAGGTTTACAGTGTGACTTGATCTGCACCGCACTTCTGCAGCCTCACAACACGATTCCCAGGGCGTTCGGTGTTGGGGGTGTGTGTGAGAGAGAGAGAGAGACAGAGAAAGAGGCGGAGAGAAGTAGATTCTGGAGCTACACAGTGAGGGACGCCTGAGCGGAGCCCAGTTATGCAAATAGTCAATTCATTCATGAAACTCCTTGTGTTGTGACAAGGCCTCTTTTCCTCTGCAGCCTCCGACCGCAGGCACTCAGGCAGCTGACACCTGGACCAGCAGGATGTCCGGGTATTGCCATCTTGGAACAGGTAAGGCATTGCCAGGGTTGCCTCGGTCTTATAGAGGCAACACCCCTCTAAACTTTTATGAGACGCGGCAGTTAGTGGAACCCCTTTACTTATTTATTTGACTGCACCTCCTGGCTTTTGGGATCTCACTTCCCTGACAAGCAGCTGAGCCTGGGGCTGCAGCAGTGAAAACGCTGAGTGCTAACCACTGGACCACCGGGGAAGTCCCAGAGCCACGTTACCTGCATGAACGATGCTCGCTCTCACTTCTCTCGGCCAGTCTGGGTCGCAGCCGTTGCAGATCACATCTGTGACGCAGGCCTGAGACACAGCCATCAGAGGCAGGGATTTCGTTACATCTAGATCACAGAAATCTTCGAGTGAGTGAGAAAGCTGCATCCGCTAGGGTTTTTTCAAGTGTAGGTGGTAGACACAGATGTGAAACCATCTTCTGCCCAAAAGGAGAGCAGACGGGCTTGTACAGAGAAGACCGGAGCCCCGATGTCCCCTCCACATCTCAGCTCTGCAGGCGCGGGCCCCACCCGTGGATGGGCTGGGCCCCCAGCGCAAGTCCCGTGACCGAATCTCCTTAGACCATCCCGGGTCATGCGCCTGTCCTCGAATCAGCCACTGTTTTTAAAAAGAGTTAATGTCAGGAGTTCCCCGGCTGTCCGGTGATTAGGACTCGGAGCTTTCACTGCTGTGGGTTCGGTCCCTGGTCGGGGAACTAAGATCCCGCAAGCCGTGTGGCTCGGTCAAAAAAAGAAAAGGAAAAGTTAACGCAAAAGCCTTAACCCATGTATCTAGGAGCTTAAGCAATGCTCCTAAATAATATCGTCAAAGAAGAGGTTGTGAGTGGACTGACAGAATATTCAGGACTTCCCACTGGCAGCCGCTCACTCACTTTCTGCTTCTGTGGTTCATCCTGTCCTGGTTCAGCGTTTCCTACAGATGGGCTGACGTTCTGTGGCCTTTCATGTCCGGCCTCCTCCCTCGGCGTTCGAGGCTCATCTGTGCTGTGGCCTGGGTCAGTGCTTTTCCCTCTTGGAGAAACCCATTCTTGCTCGTTCAACACTTGGGAGGATTAAGTGACATCCCACTTGCAGAAGGGCCTCCTTTAGGGCCTGTCCCGTACGAGGCGCTTAGAGTCCCCTTCCCCTCATGAGTCACTGAGTGTCGCTGGCAGTGCCCTGCGCACAGGCCCGCGCGCGATCCGTGACACCAGCCACTCCATGCGCCAGGCCTTGCAAGAGGCAGAAAGACCAGGAGAGGCTCGGTCCCTGAGTCCCCTCGATGCCGAGTCTGGCATAAGAGCAGCATCCTAGGGACCGTCGGGGCCGTGAGGTCCTGATGCCATGGCCCTCTCTCTGGAGAAAGGCTGCGATGACGCAGAAGCCACGTCTTGCTGAAGCAGGGCGTGCATTCAGAAGCAGGCGCAAGAGCTGTGGGGCCGAGAGAGCCTCAGGGCGTCTGCAGACCTCTGGCCACCCGGCAGCCCTGGGGCCAAGGGTGGAGCGCCTTTGTGCTTGCGGACCCCGGTTGTCACCCCCAGCCTGCCCCTGCTCCTTGTCTGCCCTCGGCAGGGTGCAGCCTAGCCTCCAGGTGTGGCCGCGTGCCCGGCAGTTACCTGTGTGGTGTGGGGCGCCCCCGCTCGGCGGTTGCAAAGAGCCTTGAATAAGTAGCAGCATGGAAATGACACAGTTCCAGGCAGGAGGCTCTGGGACCCAGAAGTGACCTTTCACTGCACCCAGTTATCTGGGAAAAGATGGTGAACCATGAATTTTTTACGAACTAGGGAGGGAGGGGGAAGGATACAAAGATTAAAGGCACCCATTGAAAATCACATGTATTTTATTGCAGGAACAAAACCCTGGGACTCCCTGAAATTCTGAATTTTCCTGAGGGAATCAAACACCATAGACACCGAGCCCAGTTTATAAGGGTCCAGCGAGTGATTCCCCGGAAAGGGCATAAATCCTCTTCCGCAGGCCCGCAGTGGAAGCAGCACTTGCCCGTGGAGGCCGGTGCCATCTCTCTGGCCAGGTGCCCGCTGCGTGGCCTAGCGGTGCCCCAGCTTTGGAGCTTTATGTCAGCAGGAGTATTTTTATTTAATGTCACATGGTAAACACAAAGAAAACCCTCTGTTCTCAGACCTCGTTTCAGCAGGGTGGGGAGTTAAGAGCTTAGCTCGTCGCCTTGTTTTCTGCCGAACTTAGTCAGGCTTCAGTATTTTTGTTCCTGGAGCGAAGCTTCCTGCCCCCATTAGAGACATTGAAAACTTCCTTGACTCATATCTTGCACTATTTGTTTAGTTCTTTAATAAATGAAACCCTAATCCAAGCGCAATTTCTGAAAGCCTTTCTTTCAACATTTTAAGAAGTTACTTCCCCTGGTGAGAAGCCATCTTGTCGCCCGTGTCGAGCTGAACGACAGAGCCTGCCAGGCTGGTCATTGCTCGTCCTCTCCTCTCTTACAGGGAAAGGACAGAAAGCCAGCGTACGCCTTTGATAAAGGCTGGCCAAGCTGGAGTGTCTTCCAGTAGGGGTGTGAGACAGGGCCCAGGGTGGTGGGTGGGAGCGGGGATGGGGTAGGAGGAAGCCCTGCCCCTGGGCCTCGGCACTAACATCCGACAACCACGGACAGTGCCTTTCCGTGCGCTGGGCCTCCATTTCCTCAGGGACGTCGACATCCTAGGAATCAGCGAACTAAAATGGACTGGAACGGGTGAACTTAACTCAGATGACCATTACATCTACTACTGCGGGCAGGAATCCCTCAGAAGAAACGGAGTAGCCATCATGGTCAACAGAAGAGTCTGAAATGCAGTACTTGGATGCAATCTAAAAAACGACAGAATGATCTCTGTTCGTCTCCAAGGCAAACCATTCAATATCACAGTAATCCAAGTCTATGCCCCAACCAGTAATGCTGAAGAAGCTGAAGTTGAACGGTTCTATGAAGACCTACAAGACCTTTTAGAACTAACACCCAAAAAAGATGTCTTTTTCATTCTAGGGGACTGGAATGCAAAAGTAGGAAGTCAAGAAACACCTGGAGTAACAGGCAAGTTTGGCCTTGGAATACAGAATGAAGCAGGGCAAAGGCTAATAGAGTTTTGCCAAGAAAATGCACTGGTCATAGCAAACACCCTCTTCCAACAACACAAGAGAAGACTCGACACATGGACATCACCAGATGGTCAACACCGAAATCAGATTGATTGTATTCTCTGCAGCCAAAGATGGAGAAGCTCTATACAGTCAACAAAAACAAGACCAGGAGCTGACTGTGGCTCAGATCATGAATGCCTTATTGCCAAATTCAGACTCAAATTGAAGAAAGTAGGGAAAACCGCTAGACCTTCAGGTATGACCTCAATCAAATCCCTTATGATTATACAGTGGAAGTGAGAAATAGATTTAAGGGCCTAGATCTGATAGAGTGCCTGATGAACTATGGTCTGAGGTTCATGACATTGTACAGGAGACAGGGATCAAGACCATCCCCATGGAAAAGAAATGCAAAAAAGCAAAATGGCTGTCTGGGGAGGCCTTACAAATAGCTGTGAACAGAAGAGAAGTGAAAAGCAAAGGAGAAAAGGAAAGATATAAGCCTCTGAATGCAGAGTTCCAAAGAATAGCAAGGAGAGATAAGAAAGCCTTCCTCAGCAATCATGCAAAGAAATAGAGGAAAAGAACAGAATGGGAAAGACTACAGACCTCTTCAGGAAAATTAGAGATATCAAGGGAACATTTCATGCAAAGATGGGCTCGATAAAGGACAGAAATGGTATGGACCTAACAGAAGCAGAAGATATTAAGAAGAGGTGGCAAGAATACACAGAAGAACTGTACAAAAAAGATCTTCACGACCCAGATAATCATGATGGTGTGATCACTCACCTAGAGCCAGACATCCTGGAATGTGAAGTCAAGTGGTCCTTAGAAAGCATCACTACAAACAAAGCTAGTGGAGGTGATGGAATTCCAGTTGAGCT
>SJYO01011531.1:0-247942 GCA_006410555.1 Capra ibex
ATAAAAACGAAAATAAAGGTCATAAGACCCTCCACCTAGTGTCTCCTATTTTTATGAGTTATATGATCCTCGTCTTCCCTCGGAGACGTTGAACTAGTTCCAAAGATACTTTTTGGGTGTTGATTGTAGAATGAATAACTTTCTGACCTTCGAAAAGGAGGATTCTCCTTTAATCTGTTCCTACGGATGAGATTAGCGAAAATAAGTTGTAATATGACCTCCTCAGTTCGGTCTCGTCAACTCGTCCTTTTTCATCATTTTCCGTAGGTCTATCCTTCCATTCTTCATTGTGACATAAACATCTATACTAAAACATCGATGTCTTTGGGGTTTTCTTAGGTGGATTTTAGTTCTCTATTTACTCAAGTCTTTAAAAAGTCTTATTTCTAGTTATATGTTTTAGTCGAAACATCACCGTTACTTGTTAGACTTTTACTTTAATTCTTTTGATAAGGTTAACATTACCGTGGTTTTTCCCATTCTAAGGACCCTTACTTAAACTGTTTTCTTTCTACGAGCCTGAACATGTGACTTTTGATATTTTGTAGTAACTTTCTGTAATCTCTTCTGTATTTACTTACCTTTCTGAAGGACATAGGTACTGAACCTTCTGGATGACAAAACCCAAACAAACAAAAAAGACGCGACCTACAGACGACGTCCAAAAGAGATCGACACCGATGAGAGACCAATGTCACGTGTCCGTAGATTAACGTTACCTAAGGGAACACCGTCTCGTGTCCGAGATCCCGCGAGTTTGACACCACGTGTCCGAATCGACGGGACACCATACACCTCAGAGGTCCCTAGCTTGGACACAGGTAACCGTCCACCTCAGAATTGGTGACGTGACCTGGTGGTCCCTTCAGGAATGATAACAATTTGTGTCGTCATAAGGGGGGTTTATAAATGTTTTGGTCGTGTTGAGGATAGTTTTAGTGTCGACGGGAAAAAAACATCTTTAATTGTTCGTCTTGAATTTTAAGTGTACCTTTACATTGTCAGGGTTTACCGGTTTATGTTAGAGTTTTTCCTTCTCTTGACCTCCTAAGTGTGAAGGGTTATAGTCTTGAATGGTGTTCGGATGTCATAAATTCTGTCACACTATGTTCGTCTACCTATCTGTATTTTTAGTTACCTTGTCTTAACTCTCAAGTCTTTATTTGGTTATGTAAATACCAGTTAACTAAAAGTTGTTCCCACGGTTCTGTAAGTTATCCTTTTCTTATCAGATAAGTTGTTTACCACGACATCTAACCAAGTTCCACCACCTCGTCTTCCTGTACACGAGTAGAGGAGGACGTTTCTCGTGGTCTTAGTGTTGACCGACAACTTGTTGGTAGATGTCCTCCTACGTCCTTGGGTGGTTTTTCTCTATGGGGTACAGGTTTCTGTTTCCTCTTCGACATTGTTCTACCATTCCTCTCGACGTCAGTGGTATTTTAGTTTAGGGTAGGAGTACCCCACTCACTGAGTGTTTGACCTCCTGTCATTATGGTTTTTTCAAGAGGATGACAACACTTCCAAGACTCTGGATACAGTCCGAAGGGTCGGACCCATAGACCGTTTCCCTGATCCTTAGGGGTGTCTTTGACTGAAACTTCCGGTCACCTTAAACTAATGTCTTGAAGGTGTCTTGACCCCCCTTGTCTCTGAGGTGAGAACCTCCCATGTTTGTTTTAGAATACACACGGTTCTGGGTCCCCTTTCCTTGTCAGTGGAGTATCTTCTGATGGACGAATCACGACCTCCCAGAGGACACCCAACCGGTGCCGAGCGACGTCCCTATCCCCGTGACCCTCGTCGTCAGGTTTCTCCACGGGGAACCGTGTACTCGGTAGAACCTCAAGTGGTAATTGGGATCGAATATCTGAGGTCCTGCCCCAGTGGAGTCAGGTTTTTTGACGGTCCCTCCCTCATGTCGGAGTGGGTAGTCGTCTGTTAGTCTGATTTCAAAATGACTCGTGTCGGGACGGGTGGTCTCGTTCTGCGTCAAAAAGGGTGGAGATCAGGGAGGGTAGTCCTTCGGATATGTTCGGAGAATTGGAGTAGGTGGTCTCCTGTCTGTCTTATTCGTTCTTGATGTTAGGGTGTCGCTGGTTTTGCTTTTGGTGTAGTGTCTTTCAATTAGTTTTACTTTTCCGTCTCCAATACAGGGTCTACTTCCCTGTTCTATTTTCGGGTCTTTTTGTTGATTTACTTTACCTCTGTCCGTTAGAAGATCTTTTTCTTAAGTCTTACTATCGAATCTGCTAGGTGTCAGAGTCTTTTTCTTACCTTTTCTAGGTTCTTTACAAATGGTTTCTGGTTGTTCTTGATGTCTTATTTGTTTGTCTCTACTTGTTATGTGATCTTCCTAGTTGTCTTATTGACTCGTCTTCTTACCTATTCACTGGACCTTCTGACTTACCACCTTTAGTGACGGTGTTTCGTCTTGTATCTCTTTTTTTTACTTCTGTCGGATTCTCTGGAGATCCTGTTGTAATTTACGTGGTTGCAATCGTAATATCTTCAGGGTCTTCCTCTTCTGTCTTCTGAGCTCTTTTATAAACTTCTCGATTATCGACTTTTGAAGGGATTGTGCCTTTTCCTTTATCAGTTGGTTCACGTCCTTCGTGTCTCTCAGGGTCCTTCCTATTTGGGTTCCTCCTTGTATGACTCTGTGTGTCATTAGTTTGACTGTTTTTAATTTCTGTTTTATAATTTTCGTTGTTCCCTTTTTGTTGTTTATCGTATGTTCTCTTTTCGACTAAAGAGTTGTCTTTAGATACGGTCTTCCCTTACCGTGTTACATAAATTTCACTACTTTCCCTTCTTGGATGTTGGTTCTTCTGAGTAAGTCTAAACTACCTTTTTAGTCTTCGAATTGTCTGTTCGTTTTCAATTCTCTTAAGTCGTGGTGGTTTGGTCGAAAAGTTGATTACGTTTTTCTTGAAGAGATCCGTTCTTTGTGTTCTTTTCCTTTTCTGGACGTTTTTTGTTTTGTTAATTCTTTTACCATTATCCTAGTATGTATAACTATTACTGGAATTGACATTTACCTAATTTACACGGTTGGTGTCCTGTATCTGAACAACCTACCTACTTTTGTATACGTACAGTATTCGTGAAGGTCAATGGTGTAGTGAGATGAATTAGGGGATTTAACATACATTAATAAAATATAACAATCCAATCAGTACAAAGGTAATACCGAACGTTGACATTAATGGAAAACAGACCTATAACTAATACTTTTGATTATTAGTAGAAAATGACAACACTAATACATTGACAATAAGTGAATTATGGTAATTTAGTACTAACCAGTTTTTTTTATTATTATCTTGGGATATAGTGGTTTTAATGGTACTTTGTCTTTTTGGACATTAGTGAAAAATTTTAGGTCTACGTGTAATGAACCTTAAAAAACTTTTTATGTTTATGGGTCCATAACAAAAAAAGAGGTCTCGAGACCTACACTGAGGTTACTTGTCGATAGAAATTTTTGTTGACCTAATATACTACTAGAAAATGAAAATAGATCAAACAAAGTAAAGAGATAAAGTATAAGTCATAACGGTAAAGTAAATCAAATACAAAAGGTCAAAGAGGAGACAAGAAAGAATTATGGATCATATCATTCTTTCACAAACACACACACACACACACATATATATATATCATATATATTATATATGTAAAATTCTTTGAATCCTAGGATAAAAACGGATCGATTTTTAAAATACTGTAAAACCAAAGTGAACAAACTGATTCATACTCATCTTACGGTGTAAAGATTAAATATAAGTGAGTTTTGAAACTATCTCAAGGTGAATCATAATGACGATTTTCAGATCTTTCGAATAATAGAACCACTAAAAAAAATTACACTTACTCCGAACTTTGAAGATTAGGTTAAGACTCTTATATTTTTTTTATGAGACAACATCTTTTTTAATTATACACTATGTCCTAATAATTAATGTCTAAAACAAGTTTAAAGTGGTTTAAAATACGATCACAGGTAATAGACAAAAGTATCGAATAAATTTTAAGGTGTAACATAAATCAACGTAACTCGTCGAAGTCAAAGTACTTTGTTTAAGACTATTTAAGAAAAGTAAAAATAAGATGATGTTCATAAAAAGATTAAAAGGAACAGTACCGAAGAATCTATGTGGGTAGTGAATTTTCACCTGTAAATTAAAGACTTATTGTACCCTAAAACAATTTCATAAAAATTATAATTGAAGAGTAAAACTATGATTAAAGAGTAAATTTACAAAAGAAGAGACGTTAGCGGGAGACCAAAAAATCAGAAAATTGAAGTAACTTCGAAAGTTACCGATTCAGTTTCCAGAGAGAACCATTTACAGTGTAACGTGAACTTTTATACACCCAATAAAAGCTCATAGAAAACTAAAACTAAAGGTCGTATTAAGATGTCACTATTCTCTTGTCTAATATACTAAAGTTATGGAAATCTGGTACTTTGAAAACGTGGAACAATATACAGAGACCTATACAAGGTTACAGAGGATCAAATATCAGATACCCTTGACCTTATCTTAAACATAGGACGACAACACACTTTTAACATATTTAGAATTAGTACAACTTAACCAAGTATTCCGAAAAGTCCAGATGATGTAGGAAGATGAAAAGACACAAAAGTAAGATAATTAAAAACTCACAAACTATAACTTTGAGGTTAATTTTAGAATTAAATAGATGAATTTTTTATTAATATTATATATCTTGATATACATTGAAACATAAAAGGTTCAGAGAACATTTACACAACGGAATGAGGGTATTAAACTTTTTCACCCCTCTTATTTACCAGGACCCTATTGATCTATGGGTGTGTGTTTTCTTACTTTAGCCAGTAGTATATATTGAAACACGAGTTGAACGATTATAAATGAGTACACGTCTCATAAAAAGAAAGGAACCTTTACTTTTATTCAGTTTCCTACAACTGACCTAGTATAACTAAACTAATATAATAAGAATGATATCAGTTTATTTTCAAAAATTTTATTATTGAATCTTCAGTATAACCCCCAAAATTGATATTTTCAAAAACGTTTTCTTTTTTTTCTTACTTTAACCTCGGGACGAAGTGTGGTATGTGTTTTATTGAGTTTTTACTTAGTTTTTGGATTTACATTGTTGATTTTATTGGTTTGAGAATCTTAATTTGTATTTATATATAGAAGTACCGAAACCTAATCTGTCACCAAAGAATCCATACTGTGGATTTCGTGTTCGTCGGTTTCTTTTTGGATCTATTTGACTTGAAGTAGTTTTGAATTTTGAAGACACGAAGTTTCTTGTAATAGTTCTTGCATTTCTCTGTTTAGTGTCCTTCCTTTATAAACGTTTAGAAAATAGACTTTTCAAACCATAAGTCACATATATTTATTGAAAATGTTGAGTTATTATTTTTCGGATGTTTTATTTTTCTAGACCCTGAAAGGACCACCAAGTCACCAATTCTTAGATGCACGATGACTCCAAGTTCTCCCTTCCCTATATACATATGGATACCGACTAAGTACAACTACTTACCGTGTTTGGTCGTGTTGTAACATTTCGTTAATAGGAGACTAATTTTAAAAAAATATAAATTTTTATTTTCTTAGGTGGACGGTTACGTCTTCTACACCCAAGTTAGGGACCAAGGTCCTGCTAAGGTGTACGACGTCCCGTTGATTCGGGTACGTGGTGTTGATGTCCTCGGATACGAAAGATCCCGGGTACACGACGTTGATGACTTCGAGTGTACGGATTTCGGAAACGAAACGTTGTCCTCTTCGGTCGTGTTACTCTTCGGATACGTACGGTTGTTTCTCATCGAGGGTGAACGGTATGGATCCTTTTCGGATATACAAGTCGTTGTTTTTGGGTCGTGTCGGTAAGTAAGTGAGTAATTAATTTTTAAATTTTCTAGACGTTTGTGAAAAAGGGTCATAAAAATAGGATTGTCTAGAAAGTATCTTATTTTCAAAAATTTAAACTACTTCAGGTCAAATGGTTAAAAAAAAAAAAAACCAACGAAATCCCTAGGATAGTATGAAGACCACGGAGACCTACAGGTCAACGAGGTTGTGGTAAACGGTTTTCCGGTAAGAAGACGGTGTCTTTGAGAAAACGTAGGAACAGTTTCAGTCGACCGATAGACTATTTCCTAAACACAGATCTTATATATTTTTTGAGTATGTTGAGTTTTTATTTTTCTTTTTAATGGGTTGATTTTTTAACCGTTTCTTAGACTTTTCTGTAAAGAGGTTTCTTCCACATACTTACCAGTTATTTGTGTAACAATCAGTAATCCCGTTAGGTCAAGTTTGTATTTCATAGAGAAGTATGGTAGATCTGACATATATTTAGTTGTTCTATATTATTGGACTTCTATGTCTCTCTAACCCCGGGATTATGTGACGACTACCCTTACACTTTACCAAACCGGTGAAACCTCTTGTCAAATCATCAAGGAGTTTTTGAATTTGTGTCTCAATGGCATACTAGGTCGTTAAGATGAGGATTGACTTTTGAGGTTCTCTTAACTTTTGAGATTGTCTACGAACATGTGAACAAAGCTCGTTGTAATAAGTGCTATCGGTTTTCCATCTTTGTTGGGTTCAACGATAGTTGTCTACTGACCTATTTGTTTCCACCATATAAGTTATATTGTCTTATGGTAGAACGGTAATTTTACTCCACAACTAAGTACGACGTTATACCTACTCGGTACTTCCATAGTATGATTCACTTTCCTCTGTCTGTGTTGTCTGGTGTGTAACATACTTACGGTAAAGCACTAAGGTCAGGTAAAACTTTACTGGTCTTATTTGTTTACGCAATTCGGTCCTTTAATTAGACACCAATGGTCCCCTTTTTCCGTCTTACCTATCACTGACGAATGAACAACAACAAGTCAATGATTCATTACAAGTTGAGAAACGCTGGGGTACTTGACGTACGTCGTGTGGTCCGAAGGGACAGGAAGTGATAGAGGACCTCAAGCGAGTTTGAGTACAGGTAATTCAACCACTACGATAGGTTGGTAGAGTGAGAGACAACGGGTGAAGAGTACGAGAGTTAGGAAGGGTCGTGGTCCCAGAAAACGTTACTCAGCCGACAAGTGTAGTCCACCGGTTTTCATAACCTCAAAGTCGATGTCATAGTTAGGAAGGTTACTTATAAGTCCCAACTAAAGGAACTCCTAACTGACCAAACTGGAGGAACGTCAGACTCCCTTAGAGTTCTCAGAAGAAGTCGTGGTGTTAAACTTTCGTAGTGAAGAAACCACGAGTTGAAAGAGATACCAGGTTGAGAGTGTAGGTATGTACTGATGACCTTTTTGGTATCGAAACTGATCTGCCTGGAAACAGTCGTTTCACTACAGAGACGAAAAATTATACGACAGATCCAAACAGTATCGAAAGGAAGGTTCCTCGTTCGTAGAAAATTAAAGGATCGACGTCAGTGGTGGACGTCACTGAAACCTCGGGTTTTTTTATTTCGGAGAGTAATAAATGTAAAAAAGGGTAGATAAACGATACTTCACTACCCTGGTCTACTGTACTAGAATAAATAACTTACAACTCAAAATTCGGTCGAAAAAGTGAAAGGAGAAAGTGGGAGTAGTTCTCCGAGAGATCAAGGAGAAGTGAAAGACGGAAACCTCACGGTAGTAATAGACATATAGACTCCAACAACAATAAAGAGGGCCATTAGAACTGAGGTCGAATATTCAGTAGGTTGGGTCGTAAAGTGTACTACATGAGACGTACATTCAATTTATTCGTTCCACTGTTATGTGTCGGGACTACATGAGGAAAGGGTTAAAACTTTGTCAGACAACAAGGTACAGGCCAAGATTGACAACGAAGGACTGGACGTATGTCCAAAGAGTCCTCTGTCCATACCACCAGACTATAAGGGTAGAGAAATTCTTTAAAGGTGTCAAACAACACTACACGTGTCAGTTTCCGAAATCTTATCAGTTACTTCGTCCATATCTACAAAAAGACCTTAAGGGAACGAAAGAAACCCTAGGTCGTTTACAACCGTTAAACTAGACACCAAGGAGACGGAAAAGATGTGGGTCGAATATGTAGACCTTAAAAAATCAAGTACATGACGACTTCGGAGCGTACTTCCTAAAACTCGTATTATAACGATCGTACATACTCACACAATCAGCGAGTCAACACAGGTTGAGAAACACTGAGGTACTTGACATCAGGGTTCAAGGAGACAGGTACCTCTAGAGTTCCGTTCTTGTGACCTCACCCATCGGTAAAGGAAGAGGTCGCCTAGAAGGGCTGGGTCCAGAGGACGTTACGTCCTTCTAAGAAATGGTAGACTCGGTGGTCGATCGTACACTTTACTCGTGTTAACATGTCATTAAACTTGTAAGAAACCGTAACGGGAAGAAACCCTAACCTCACTTTTGACTGGAAAAGGTCAGGACACCGGTGACGACTCAAAAGATTTAAACGACTGTATTTTAATCTATCACCACTACCAACGTGTTGAGACACTTATATAATTTTTTTTTTTTTTTTTTTGATGACTTAACGAAAGGACCACCGTGTCTGTCATTTCTTAGATGGACGTTACGTCCTCTGGGTCCAAGTTAGGGACACAGTCCTTCTAGGGGATTCCTCCTTAACCGTTGGGTGAGGTCATACAACGGACCTCTTCGGGTACCTGTCTCCTCGGAATACCCGATGTCAGGTACACCAACGTTTCTGAGTCTGTGTTGACTTCACTGAATCGTACGTGACTTAACATACGAAATGTCCCACTTATAATACCTCATACTTAATATAGAGGTAAAATTTTCTTCCTCACTTTTTTTGTTAGAGCAACTTTATGACGTCTTATTTCGGTAAACGTTTCATGTCAGACATTTAAACATTTTAATCAAACTGGGAACTCCCTTGACGATTCATCAGTCTAGATTCGAAGAGAGTAGTACTGACGGGAACCGAAAACCAGTGGAAATCGTGAATTGTACAGTCTCAAATAGAACAAGAAAAAAAAGTTCACTGATACCAAAATCTTAAAAAAATTTTCTTGTATTATCGGTAATTATCATTGAGGTAAACTTTTCCGATGTTTAGATTAAAACCTAAGACCCTTTTATTGGTTTATTTTTACTTACTGAGTAGGTTGTAGAACGGGAAACCATCCTAGTCGTGACTTAGAGATGTCCCGTCTCGGTCGTCAGGAGTTACAAACAAACAAAAAAAAAGGTCTTCCAATACGGTCCTTCTTTCGAGCTACAATTCCGGTCTCCTGGACAAGTGTGTCACATCCTCCCCCCTTGTAGTAAGGGGGAAATGTCTACCCTTCGACTTCGGGTTCTGGTTTTGACGATCAAAGAGTAGAAATGGGTGTCGAACAAGAATTGGAAGGAGGTCTTTTGTTTTTACCCGAACTTTTATCACAAGGGTAGTGATTTAAATTTATACTTATTTTTGACCATAGCCATCTTACGGAAGGATGGAGGAGTCCGGACGGGGGTTGGACTCGACTACTGTACTACTGTCAGAGTCCACCTCCCTCCCTCTCCGTGTATTACAGGAATGGGACGTCTATTTCCTTCTCTCGAACTCCCCGTAGAACTACCGTCTTCAGTGTCTCGAACCCACAGGGTCGGCTCCGGTCGGTAGACAGGACGAGAGGAGGGAGGAGAGCACGACAGAGTCGTCATTAGGTTTGACTATTCTGTGAATAGGTAAGAGGAGGAGGACACTTCTAGAACAATGTGTTCCGGGACTCTCAAGACACCTCTTCCCACTACCTTCTGGTTGTAAGTATCGTGACCGGTGTCCCGTGTTTCTCGGTGTACAGGACAGTGTTTTGGATTCTTATAACCTAATGTATAATATCCAATTCTTTACCCACTACCCCTCCGACCAGTCGTCAGACTTGTTCTTTACCACTACCGAATTGGTCCTGGCGACCTCTACCTGTCCCTTCGTTCGTCCCTCCTCAAGTTCGAAACCCGTTTAGTTTCACAAATGTCTGGACCTAAGAGTGGGTCCGGACCGGTGAGTGGTTGACGTAACGGAGGTCCGTTGTACCAATGACGAGACTCAAAGACAAAGGGGTAGACATTTAACTCATTTACCCTGCTATGAACCACAGGGAACCGGGACCATTCACGACTTCTTCTTCACCAACCTTGGGTCGTAGACCCAAACTTATTCCGAAGAAAGGTTCGTCAACTCCGATCGGTGGATAGTCTCGTTAGGACCGGGGTAGACGTGTAAAAGGATTCAAATTTAAGTCACTGAGAACTTAGTGAAAAATATACTGTTTCTGTCTGTGACTGTCCTGTCACAGTTCTCATTCCCTGGGGTCCTTGATGTTCGTCGTATAATGGTATCCGACACGATACCAAATGTCTAACGTGTAATACTTCTCGTCTTTTTCCTCTCGGGGTCGTGGACGGAGTCCTAGGCTCCAGGAAAGTCCCCGAGATGACGATCATCCGTCTCGTAAAGGATGTTTTTCAGTCGAGGAACCGTGTCGTGTTTTTTAATACAAGTCAGATAGACTATGCTTCTTTGGATTCAGTCTGAGAAGACTACCTGACTTCATTTCCTTGGACGGAGAACGAAAGACAGAAGAGGGTAGACGGGAGTTTAAGACTCTATACACGTCCTTCTCGTCCTCTGAGAAGAAGTCTTCTGGAACGGGTAAACTAGGACAAAGAAAGTTTCTGAACACCCTATGACTTTCAGGAAAGTTTACCGACCCAGAGTCCCCAGACGTGAAAGTAACCGGACCCGTTACTGAATCGTCTATGAAACGGAGTAAACGTTTAGACAGAAAGTCGAGACACGTCACACAGATCTTCTGAAGTTCGGAGCTCTACTCAACCCCTAAACAGGTACATTCGTACGGAAGGTGTCTTTCACTCATAACCGCACCCTAATAAATTCTCCTGGACTCAAACTCCATGTAACTGGTTGAGTGGGTACCCGAACCCCGTCACCGTCTGTTCGAACTACTGAAGTACTAATCAAACATTACATCTTTCGACTTTCGTGGGATGACTCACCGTAAACATAAACACACACACGTACACACATTCTCTGTTTCTATGTCTGTCTGTCTGTAATCCTCCCTAGTCCCATTACCTTTGCACTGATGGTTCCGTCCTGAATTCCGTCAGTCTGTTCGGGTATGGAGGAACCTCTGGGTCCGATATTTTTCGATAAAATGACCTTGAAAAGTCATTCTTAAAGGAAAGGATTTTCAAATAAAATTAGTTTTGGTATTAATAAAATTTAGTTTTATTTATTCAGTCACATTCATCATCACATCCTGGTATAGAAGGGGGAAGGATGTCTGTACAAATTATAAGGAGGGAGAGAATGTTAAAATACAAAACATACACATGATCTTTTGGAATAAGGAGGAGGAAGGGTGGTGGGAGGAGTCACATGAAGTAAGAAATTCTTCAGTACCTACTGACTCCTATATACGACTGACATCGGAGAACCTTTTGACCTCAGAGACCAAGGAGGTCTCTTACTTTACGTAAGAGGTGGGTCACCATCTTGAGAAGCCCTGGACCGACAAGTGAGGTGAGGGGTCTAGACCCAAAGGTTTTACAAGTCGTACACTCTACACACCCGTCCACCACGGTGTCTGTGCCCTGACTGTAGAACGGAGAACACCACAGAGTAAGACGTCCACGGAATAATTTACCGACCTTCAAGCGTTTCATACAGGTGACACGTTGTACGGTCAAGACGTCGACCGGGTCAACGTGTCATTCGTCCTGGCACCTGGGGATGTCCCTGGGGAGGGGCCCCGTCTCTTGTAACATATCGAGTGGTGTCCTAGTTTGACAACGTCCTAGACCCTCCTCGTCTCGACCCTCCTTGTGTCCACCAGAGACACAACCGACGAGAGCACCCTCGTGGTCGACGACGAAGGAACAGAGTACTTCTTGGGAGCCCGGTCGCTCCGACCCTTGGGTCTGAAGACGCAGAACACTGTTGGTTTCATGAGACTGTGATGGGACACGGTTCTCCTTACCTACTCGGGTGTTAGACCAAGTTCTTTGGAGTACTCCTAGAGAACGATTGAGGTAATGTAAGACAGAGGGTCTGTGAGTAGAGGTACGGTTCTACTTAGAAATAGTTGGTCTTCCCTTCTATTTGGGTTCACAATGTCTTTCCTTGAGTTCCGTCCAGAAATTTCGGGGATGCGAGGGGTGTGTGTGTGGGACCCTTGTGTACTCGAAGAGACGTCTGGGACGTGTGGAAACGTCGTCGTTTGGGAGGGTCGTCGGAGATTCGGTTCACTTTTGTCGCCAATGGAGTCGGGTTCGTGTCGACCAACGTTACGACCTCCGTCACGGTTGTTCCGATAAGTGTAACACAAGGAAACTATTCCGGTAGAACCTTTGGGTCCCCGAACCAATGTTGTGTCGTCGTCATGGACGGTGGTGCCTAAGAAGGAGTTCAAGTGTAAACGAATAGTTTAGTAGACTCGATCTTTGTCATCTACACGAACCTTTCCAGACCAGTTTTCGGTAAAGGAGAATAAAGGGGAGGATGAGTGGTCACTCCGTGTCAGTTCGGTGGTAGTCCTCGGGGTCGTCCCCCGCCCAGAGACTCGGGTACGACAGGGACATACTGGGCTCCCGGGGTCCCACGACGGGTGTAGGGGTGTATATGTTACACCGAGGTCACATCGACGGTCAGAACCGGGTGACGGGGTCATCCTTCGACGACACTCGGAAAGTGTACCGAGGCCTTTCCTCGTAGAGAGACTATTACCCGATCAGGAGGACCGGAACGACTCGACTCCTACGATTGGGGAACGGAGAGGGACAGGACGGGAGACAAGAGAAGGGAGGGAAGGGAAGGGACAGAGATAAAGAGGAGTTCTCTTTTACGGACAGTAACTGTAGAATTGATAAATTTCGTAGGGCATATTCTAGGGATACATTAAGACTTCGGTCCCTCCGTGGACGTTAACAATTATCAAAGTCCTTCGAGGACGTCCCGATCAGCAGTAACCACACACGGAGTCATAAGTCTGAATTGTTATTGATCAACTCTCACAGCAATGTCCTCTTTTTGGCGTACGACGAGAAACCAAGAAACAGGATGAAAAGATCTTTACTGAGTCTCAGGTCGTCCTAAGTACTGATGAAATATTCAAGTGATACACTTCGTCGTGACCCAGTCTGTCGTTCAAGAGAAGGTGTCGGGACGAGAGGTGGAGGAAGGTCCAATCCCCACCGGAGGAGTTGTCGTGACGAAGACGAGATGGGGTGTCCACACTAATCCCCGTCGAAGAGTACCCTTTACGTCGCAAATACTGTGCCTCGCCCCGACCTCCTCTGAAACGATGAGGCAAGTCCCTTACAGAGGTCCTTATAAAAACCTTAGGTCGGAGATGACAGAATCCTACCCTCTCCCTTGGATAGGAACCGAGTCTACCGACCCTGGTCTACTCCTCCTTTTAAGGGTAATCGGATCTTTTCACGACCCGTCTTAGGTCAAGCCTTTTAATGTTTAGGTAACCAGTCTTAACCGACATGGGATACACTGGATAAACACCATACGGTCGACCTGACGAAGAAATTTGTCCCGTTCCCTTCACACCTTATAAAAATATACTTTCGGAATAATCGGACAGACCGTGGGTACTTTTCTTGATAAACATGCGAGGATGAAAGTGGGACAAAGACGTAAGTGATAAACATCGTGTTATCTTAACTTACGACCTTTCGTGAGTCAAATGTCACTTTACAAAAGTCACTGGTTACAGTCTCTATCCGAACGAAGACCTGAACGGAGTAATTATCGGTTGTGAGTGGTAAAAGTGCATTGTCGGAACCCTGTTTACAGTGTAGAAGCAATTTCTCAAGGTTATCCTTTTTCTTAGAAAGGGAAGTCTCCTCCTTAAGAACACAAGACACGAACGTTTAATAAAAGTAGAGTGTCGAAAGTATCCTAAAGTCACAGTCATGGTTCCTCTGTCTGAGTGTTTCAGGGACATAAACATCATTAGAGTCGCAAACACTTGCACGTCCCGAAAATTTTTGAGTCGAGAAGTGATTCCACCCCGGACTGTGACTTCACCGGCTCACAGGTAGAAGGGAAAGGACCGAATCACAGGATGACCTTGTGCCGGTCACAGTGAGTGCGTAAGAATGCGGAGCATTGTTGCGTTGTGTTTACAAACGAGGGGTGTAATTGACTCACCGGTCCCAAATTAAATGTAGAAGGAAATTAAGACTAATTTTAGTCAAAACACACTCCCTGTTCCAGTTTGCAGGTGATAATTTCTTCAATTTCTAAGGAATTATGAGAAAGTAGTCCGAGTGTCGAGTCACTCCGACGGGACAGGTCTAGATAGAGGTACTCAATAAGTGGAAAACAATTGGACACACTCCTGAGACCAGACGAAAACCCGGCGACCGTCCACTACGCCAAAAAATTGAACCAGAATTTTGTACAGAATTCGTCGAGTCTCAACCCACACCGAACACATGGTACCCGATCTCCTCGTCTTGAATCGGAGTTGAGTTGAGGTGTCCACCCAGTTAGTAATAGATCAACAATGATCCCCATGTCGACTTAAGTCGACCGACGTCCTTGTCCTTTGTTTTGGTCGGACTGGACTAAGGACCGACTCATCCATGTTTCTAAACCAGTCCGGTTCTTTCATTACCAGTCTATCCTCGTCCATCGGGTACCTCTCAAGACCCGACTCCCTATGACTCCTGGAGGGTGGCACCGATTTACGGGACAAGAATTGTTTCTAGGAAAGAAAGGTGTAGGGATAAGGTTTCGGATAGTAGAAGTACCGGACTAAGATGAGATTCAATGAAACTTGTTGACATCATTGACAAAGACTCTCCAAAAGACCCTTAATACTTTACGTGTGTTCCTCTGTAGGGGTCTCGAGACCTGTCTTTTCGACGAGTCCAAAAAGTCAGTGGGGGAACGGTGAGTGATCGGTACACGGAAAGATGTTCAATCGGAGAGTTTCGGACAAAGGAATCGACGAGTGGGTCCTCACACATGATTCCCACAGGGGTGGTCGACAATACCCCTAACTGATGGTACAGACCTCGGGTCGTCCGTCCGGACCCCCCCAGTATCCTCGACCACGATGATTCACTGTAGTAGTACGATCGGTGCACCCTGAGGGGACAACAGGACTATCCTTGATGGTGTCAACTCTCGGAGGACTCTAAATCCCCGAGAGGTGACTCGGGGTCAAGTGGACCGAGGGAAGGGAAAGGGGAGGACTAGACGGAGTCAGTGAAGGTAAATGGAAACGGGTGACACGAGGAGTTACACCAAAGCGAGTCACGACTTATAAGGAAGATTTAAGAAACTTATCCATTAGGGAAGTGCACCAAGTGTTTAGTATTTCAATACAGCAGGAACGTAAGGACTTGAGGTCATTCGCTTCAAAGGGTGGGGAACTCATGTGTGATAATCGACCAAGGAACAAGTAAGTACGTATATGTTCGTTCATGTGTGTGTACATGTACATACATCCCCCCACACACATATACATAGATATAATATATGTGTCGACTGAGAACTTGTTGTGTCCAATCCACACGACTGTGGGACATACCGGACGTACATTGGACTGTCAGTCGATAGGTGTAGACACCAAGACGTAGACACCTAAGTTGGTTCGAACCTGGCACATCTTACATAAATAACTTTTTTTAGGTACACATTCATCTGGAGTCAAGTTTAGGTAGACAAGTTCTTAGTTGACACATTAAAAAAAGAAAAAGGTGAATACATTATGGTCTGTTCATGATGAGTTCTTGGTAAGCATCAGTACCCTTCTGGGTAGGGTCTTCAGTCTTATAGACATTTTCCACTCGGGTCTTAACCCCTTACAAAAACATTGATGTAAGGAAAACTTATTCCGTATAAAAGGTGACTAACGTCGTACTACTTTAGAAGCAAAGGATGTGTTTAGCTTGAAGTCAGGGAGGGACTGAGAATTGATATCTACGGGTTTATTGTTCTCTCGTGTTGGTAAAAAAAGAAGAAAGGGGGGTCACACCCTACATCCTAGATCAAGGGACTGGTCCTTAACTTGGGTCCGGGGGACGTGACCCTCTCGCTTCAGAATCTTTGACCTGCTGGTCCCTTCAGGGGTCGGATACAGACTCAGACCGTCCTGTGAGGTCTCGTCGTCGTCGCGTCCGACGTCCGGGTGGGGTCGGGGGTTGGGTCAAAGGTCACTCCTGACTGTCGGGTCGTCACTGTAGACCGATGTTGACAGTACCAAAGAATCCGTTTGGGTACAAAGACTCCGCCCTCAACCTCGTCGTCCGACTCGTTAAGTAAAACACCCCGTCTACAGAGTTTACAACGATTCGTTTATCCACCAGTCGACGGAGTATCGACTTACAGGTACAAGTTCAAGTACTCGGATAAGGGAAAGGGAGGGGTGAGACACGTGTGTGATTTCTTGTTTACAAGGGTGTCTTAGAAGAGGAGTGGGTTGTAAAAAAGGTCAGTTACTCTTTAATGGGGTGGTTGTCAAAAAAAAATTTTTCAAGTAAGAAGGGAGATGTCTAGTTTCAATTTCGAAGGAGGTCCGTCGGGAACCCCCATCCCCGTCGCTGGACACGGAGAGGAAGAAATGGGTGGGGAGGGGGGGAGGGGGGTTATAGGACGGTGGGTGTCGTCGTCGGGTCCCTAAGGGACCTAATTTTCACATTGAATTCGGACACTGGTCTTTAAACCTTTCCTTGATATACACTTTGGTGGGAAGAAGGTAGTTACTTGGAGAAAGTAATAATCATAAATCCTTAAACTCGTTTCCTCTACTTACACAGATTTAAGACTACTTTAGACGTCAACTATTGGCCTTTTGCGACCCGGTGCAAGGAAATCACATATCTAATTGCTTCCGAGGGCACACGGTGTCTTACACGAAGGTAAACTAACCTTGTACTCCTCCTTTCATCTCTCCGAATAAGTCATTTAGACAATAACAGGGTCAAGTCGAAGTGTCGGACTTAACAATGTTCTACGTCTCAAAATAAGGTGAAAATCTGGTTCGTAGTCGTGCACAACGAATGGTTGGGTCTTTAGTGAAGACACCGATATGTCGGTCCCCGAGGGACGAGGTCTCTGTGTATGGATGGTCACAATTCCCGGAACCGATATGAAGCTACTTCGGGGAGCGTCAAGGGACTCGATCATATTCGGACCTTTTAGACGTAGAGTCCGGTCCACGTGTGGTAGGAAGGTAGGTAGGAAGGGAGAGTCCGGATCTTGTCCTCTTATTCTACCCCGATCACAAAGAAAGGACTACTATCGAATCAGAAGGTTCTTTCACAAGGACTTGACAGGAGAGAACCAGAGAACTGTCCAGAAACGGTCTTTCTCCCCTATAGTCAGAACATCAAAATTCGGATGACCCCAAATAAGTGATCTATAACATATATTGAGGAAGTTTTTTTCTTCAAATACTTTACGACTCGGAGTCCAAAGTATCTGTACAAACATGTGATACTTAAGACGTCGTCTTATAAAAATTTGTAAACGTCAAAAAAATATTCGATATATAAAAACATATAAATTAACGATAAAATTTTAAAATTACGTAAAACGATTAATGAGCAAATTTTTTATTTTGTACGTACATTAACTGAATCTACATTTATTTTTCGTCTAAAATTTTTATGAAACACGACTCGTGTATGTATGGGAACCAGTGGGTGTAAGGGAAATTCGGGTACACCGTTCTCGACTTTTCAGTTCCATTCACGAAGACTTGTTTACCTTGACTAGTGGTCGTTGTCCACTGACTGTCTCCTCGGTCGAACAGAGGAACACCATACCCCGCGGTCAGTCCCTACTCATCCCCTCTCCGGTTCCCGAGGGACGGTGGGACCGGAGTCGTGGCCTCTACCCGCCCCTGTGTCAGTTCGTCAGAGGGTTTGCGCCTACGGTCATGAGTTCTCCCAACGGTACCACCTTGGTCGGGTGTAGAGTGAGGAGATCGATATAGGGTCCGGACCTTTATGGTTGATAAGACAACTTCCTCTTTGTTTTAGAGTCAGGTTTCGGTAGGACACCGTCGATGACAAAGATGAGTGGTTGGGAGTGAGTGATCCTGGAGACGTGTCGAGTTGAAACCGAGGTGTCGAAGTCCCTTTGACGAGAGGAGTACCAGTAGGTACTGGACGTTGGTTTAGACACGGTTGAGACTTTGGAGGATTACGTCCACGGACGTCCCGAGGAGAAGGGAGGTCAGAGGACTCGTCGCCCGGGGGACGCGATCAGGGGAGAAGTCACAAGAAGCGTCGGGGCAGGAGGAGATGGGTAGAGACCAAAGGAGTGAGATAGAACCCTGAGTGATTTAGGGGTGGATCTACGTGTAGTAAGAGTCCAGATAACAGAGGTTGGATTTATAGGCCGACGGATACACCGTAATTTTAAGTTCGTCGGGTTCTAGTTTGGGGGGGTCGTTCGGATTCATGGGAGTGTCTTGGAGGAAGGGGGTGAAGGTTAGAGGTGTAGAGATTTGGGTGATTTTGTGGAGAGAGATGGACTGGTATGTGACGAGGGTAGAATCCGACCGGTGGAAGGAAAGTGTGGACCTGGTAACAATATCGATGATGGTGCGGGTGACGGAGATCACCCCCTCACACCCCACTCTGGGAGTCCGATGGGTCCGACCGTCTGACCTTCCCGATTGAGGACTCTACTCTGTCCCGTCACTAAATCTAGCCCCACCACGGACACCACTACTCTCCAACTCGAAGGTGTGTAGAATGTTTGACCTCAAATCACTTCATCGTCATTGACCCTCTCGTACGACCGCCTCCAAGTCCCCTTCTCCTACCTCTGTAAAGACACATTTCTGGACCTCTATGTCTTCTTTTCCCCCTTCCCCCGTTTCCTTTTTTCGTCAGTGATGGAATTCTGCTCGAATCTTCGTTTCCGACTCGGTCTGTTATTGGACCTTTAGTTTCACTCACTACAGACGAATTCATCTAGGTCCTAAATCGGACTCTCGATCACTAGAGACAGAAGTCACCTCTTATTTGACCGTCTCTGTTTCACCGGATCCTCTATCTTCCTTTTCGTTCACACCAGACATTACTATCTTGATTTCTACTACTCTTGTACTTTACAGGTAGTCTAAATCGTTACTCTAAGTGACATCATTTTCCTACCCGATTAGTCTTCGTGTTTCACATCGGTGTCTTCGTCAAAGAGTTCTCGCCTTCACCACTTAGGTACCTCCACCTTCCGTTGACGTTCCGTATTCTCCTTTCCCCCGAGACGACCTAGGATTGACACTGAAACCCGTCCGAGGAAGAAGATAATTTACCACCCCTACTGTTCCCGACACACTGTACTGGGTGTTTTTCGTGACCGTGTCGAAGTGCTTGTGTCAATTCAGGTTCCTCTTTTCCGTCCTGGGGTGCTCCGGAGTCTCCGGTTGGACCCACAGGTGTCCGTCGTTGGTCCGAATCCGTCCGAGGGAAGGAGACGGGTCACCTTCGTCCTTTCTCCTAGACCTCACGTTCCCCGAATTTTTCGTACTGGTGATACTATGGTCACTCACCCACCACCGTGACTGAGACCGCCGGCGCCCCCCTGCAACCCCGATGTTCGTGTACCAACCTTACCCGGCTTCCGTCTTCCTGTCCTGACCTTCACTGAGTCCGACTCCGGGTCCTTCCCGTCGTCGTCGTCTCCTTCGACTAGTGTACCGGGACCCGACGTTAAGGGTAGGGGGGCACAGGGAGGTCGAGGTGTCGGACGTGACCGGTCCTCGTGGTGTCGGATGTACATGGGTCCTTTCACACGTTTCCACCGGTGGGAACCCTTTACCGTGACCCGACTGGGGTGCGTCCTACACGGGAGGGACGTCCACCCATCTGGTACTGAGAACTGTTGTCGGTTCTCTCCCTCCCCTGACACTCCAGTTTGAGGGAGGAGGGAGCCACTAGGTTGGGGTGAGAGGACACGGGGAGACAGGGAACCTTGTGACGGAGGGCATACACCAGGGAGGGTCCGGTCAGAGCAGAGGACTTCGGTTCCCCGTGTTTCTCCGGTCTCTCGGAACCCCAAAGGAAGACAAAGTTTCCGACGAAATATATTTTGGAAGTGACGGAAGTGGTCCCTGCGTCTTGTATGTTTACAACGAGAGAGGGGATCCTCCAAAAATTTAGTAAAACGTGTCGTCTTTGTTTTTTAAGTTTCAGTTGGAGGTGGTTCGGAGGTAGATTTTTAGACGGAGAGGAGTTCGTCGGAAAACTCGGAGGGTGTATGTCGGGGAGGTGATGATATAGGTTGACTCCGTTTGAGGGTCCGTCAAAGTCCGTTCGTGTTCCGTTCATCTTCGGGGCGGGACAAGAGGTACCCGATTAGCTACCTGTCGAGGTAAGGAGGGAAAGATGACCGGACTTTATTGGTCTAAGGGGGGTAAGGGACTTTTCTACAGTTATGATCGCCGGGAGAGACAAAAAACAGACCGGGAAGGTCTATACGAAAAAGATGATCGAATGAGTTAAGACAGTGTAGGTATTAGGCAGGTTATGGGTCCCTTTAGGACGGGTCCCGTCTTCAAGACAGTAAGGTTTGTCTGGAAGGGTCCTAGATGTTACATTTGTTGGACTTTGACGGGGAGGTTTTCACCGAACAATTTTCAATGTCCGTGTCTTAATTCTTAAGTAGATGGTCATTCAAACGTCTTGGAACTTTGCAAAAAGTTACAAGTATGGTCCGATATGTGTGGTTTCAATTACGTTTCTGCTGCGAGAGGTTTCGGTGTGACTGTTTTTACACTAATCTAACATTATGTCTCAACGAACGGAATATAAATGGTTTAAGTTGTCCTGTGTTTTGGTTTCGGTCGACTTGTTTCTTGTCAAGAGAGGGCTTCACCGAGGTGACTCACTACGACTTAAAGTTTTGATGTGATATGACTTCTCGTTGAATTTATGTCTCTTAGGAGTGGTTGTACCAGGTGTAAAAAAAAAAATTATGTATATATAAAGGAATGACCAATAATCAAGTCTAACTTAAAAATTCTTAAGTAGAACTACTGAATCTTTTAATGTGAACAGGAAAGAACGAAACTAAGTCCATCATCTGTTAGTATTTTGACTCATTCAGAAATTTTTTTTCTCAGGTAGGTGTCTAGGGGGACACCTTCCAAGGTCCTTGGGGCGGGGTCCATTGTCAGTCCCCTAGAAGTTATCGAGTTCCTCACGAGGTTGTCGAGGTTTTATTGGGACTTTTGTTTTTCTTTCTTTTTATTCTCGTTAAGAGGAATCTGAATGAATATAATGGTATTTATACTAATGATCATAATTTCGATTGTGCCGGGAATTAAGGACGGTGAGTAAAGGACTGCGGGTAAAACGACTCGGGTTCCGGTCGTCTCTTCAAGACTCCTCGAGGGTCCGGCCCCTCCCGTGAGACCGTGTAGTCTGGTCTCGGGAGTCACCCCCGGGGTGTTCGAGACTCCGGGCGTCATCGGTAATGGAGACCAATTCTCTGTCATGGACCCGGTAGAGGACCCCTTACTCCGCTACTCTTCGTTACCCCTGGACCTCGTAAAGTTGTGTTAAGGTCTTATTTCCCTTCTACTCTGTATTTCACGTTACCTCCTCCTCGTCCCTGTTCAGTGTCTCCCACTCCCGGGACAACCCGACCTCCACCTCTCGTTTCTTACCCCACCTTACCCAAGTTCTGAACCGGACTTCTTCTCTTCTTTCCACCGTCCCTTCAACTCCAGGGAGGACGTGTAGGCCAGTGTGGTGGGGACTCTTGTTTCTGTGTCCTCGTTCTCTACATCTCTCGTTCCTTCCGTCGAGGTACGTCCTACACGTTTCGACTCCATGGGCTCCGTCGGTTCGTCGGTGTGGGTGGTCGACAGATCTAGACCTCGCCGCGTCGTCGGTCGTCCTGTTGTCTTGGGAGTCCGTTGTACCTCTCTCCCCACTCCAGTCTCCTCGTTGTAGACTTCTTGTCTCCGTGGCCTCCCCTTCCGTCTCTACAGTCTGTCTCTTCGTCACCGACTTCCTTCTGGTACGACCTGGTAGAGGACTTCGTTCGTTAGATCCAGTTTTGGTTGGTTCTGCACTTATTTAATTTTTCTTTTGTCTTTTACTCTGTTTTGGGTATGACCGTCTTTCTTTGACGGTCATTCTTAGTCTCCTATTAGCATGTTACTGTGTCTTAGATAGTCAGAGGTTTCCTACGCTAGTGTGTCATTGCGTGACGCTCTCTCTTCACTCGTGTCTTCCTCACCCTGCCAGGACTTTCCGAACGACGTCGCGTCTGGTATGCTATCCAGAGACTTTGTGATATCTATTGATTCCAAGATAAAAGGTTCTTTTCGAAGAGGTTTCTTGTACACGGGTGTGTTCTCTCCGGACGGGAAAGTGAGATAAAGAACCGAAATTTTCTTTTTCGTCGGTGTCCTTATGTGTTATCTCTTTTCTGTCAGAGAAGTTTTTCACCACGACCCCTTTGACGTGACGATACACATTTTCATACTTTAGTCTTGTGAAGGATTGTGGTATGTGTTTCTATTTGAGATTTACCTAATTTCTGGAATTACATTCTGGTCTTTGATATTTTGAGAATCTCCTTTTGTATCCGTCTTGTGAGCTACGGTATTTGGTTTGGTTCCAGAAGATACTGGGTAGAGGATCGCATTACCTTTATTTTTGTTTTTGATGTTATTTGTTTTTAAATTTTTAATTTGAATTTTCGAAAACGTGTCGTTTCCTTTGATGTTTGTTCCTCTTTTCTTTTGGGAGTCTTACCCTTTTTTATTATCGTTTCCTTTGTTGACTGTTCCTTAATAAAAGGTTTTATATGTTCGTCGAGTATGTTGAGTCATTGTCTTTTTGTTTGTTGGGTTAGTTTTTCACCCTTTTTCTGGATTTTTCTGTAAAGAGATTTCTTCTGTATGTATCGGTATCGGTATTTGTCTACCGATTGTTCGTGTACTTTTCTACGAGTTGTAGTGAGTAAAAATCTCTTTACGTTTAGTTTTGAAGTCACTCTATGGATAGTGGAGTGTGGTCAGTCTTACGGGTAGTAGTTTCTCAGATGTGTGTTATTTACGACCTCTCCCACACCTCTTTTCCCTTGGGAGAACATAACAACCACCTTTAAATATAACTATGTTTGTGGTGTTTCTTGTCATACCTCTAAGGAATTTTCTGATCCTTATTTTAAAGGTATACTTTAGGGAAATGCTCCGTTTATAGGATTCCTTTGGTCTTGACTTTCTCTGTGTACATGGGGTTACAAGTGACGTCGCGATAAATGTTATTGTACCTGCGTTGGGTCTACAAGTGGTTGTCTACTTGCCTATTTCGTCGACACCATGTATGTGTGTTACCTTATAATGAGTCGGTATGTTTCCTTGTGTAAAGTCAGTCAAGATTAATTCACCTACTTAGATCTGGGATAATATGTCTGACTTCAGTCTTACTCTTTTTTGTTTATAACGTATAATTGCGTATATATATCTTTGATCTTTCCACCATGACTACTTAGATATACGCCCCGTCGTTGTCTCTGCGTCTACGTCTCTTGTCTACACACCTGCCCCGACCCACCCTCTCGTCCTGTGTGTGCCATCTCGGTGGTGTCCGCTTCGACGGCCCCCTTGACGAGACTCTGAGCCTCGCGGGGTTGAGACGAGACACTGTCGGATCTCGCTCCCCTCCACTCTCCCTCCGAGGTCCTCCCGTGTATGATGTGGCTTCCGACTAAGTACAAGTACATACCATCTTTAGTTGTTATGACATTTGGTTAATAAGAAGTTAATTTTCGTTTAATTTCCTTTTTTCCGCCGGTGTGTCTGCACAATACTGTTTCAGTCTTTGACATCCGCTCGTCTGAGGTGTCGTGAGTCTTTGGGAGCCGGTCGGTCTCCCGTCTCCGGTTCCCGCAAGTGAAGCAATAATAATAATTTAAAGACCGGTACGGGACGTCGTACGTCTGAATCAAGGGTCAGGTCCCTAATTTGGTCTCGGAGGACGTCCCCTTTACGTCGCAGCATTGTCAATCAATGTGTGAAACAAAATGTACTAAAAGATATAGACCCAAAATAAAATGTTGTTTTCTTCCCTATTTCAATCGGTAATATGACTCAAGGTGAGGTCTGGGTTCGATGATAGATCATTTTCTGTCTCCAACAATGTTCGGTTCTTCACATTCTACTCTTATCACTTGTTACTTTTTCTTTCCGAACTTTTGTTAGATATGTTTCGAAAGTGTTGTCATAAGTGTTACTGAAGTCACACGTCCGTCCTCATATAAAGTACTGAGTCTCTTGGATTTTATTAGTCTCGAGGTGTTCATGTCTCTAGTTGTAATCTCGGTCTCCAGATTTACTTTTACCTTTTATGTGCCTGTTTGTCGTTTGTCCGATCGGTCTCTCCTTTTGGTTTGAAGTATTTCCTGAGTATAGTATTTCATTCATACGTTTGTGTTAAGACTTTTGATAAGTACGATTGTGATAGATGTTAGGTGAAATTGTGAACTTTCTCAGGTTGACGGGGTTTTGGTTCCCCTCCTTTCTGTTTCAGGGAAAGTATCGAGACCAAAATGACAAGGAGTTCAGTCTTTCTGTTAAAAGGTTTTATCCTATAGTCCAACTCGTTAAGTTAATAAGAAAAAGTGTATTGGAGACACAATTCAAGAATGTTGTCACACCGAGATTAGGACCTTACGAAAAATGACTACCTCAACCAAAATCCTGTATATAGAATTTATTTTATTGACCGTGTTCTTGATATAATTGTACTATTTTTGACTGTAGTTTTTTACTTTTTTCTTGACTCAATTCATGTGAATGTTGGATTCATGTTTGACGTTGCCCCTTTTATGTTTCCTACCAAGTCTTTTCTTTTACCGTAGTCCTTATATCGACCTACAAACAGTTCTGAAAGAAGAAATTTTAACGATTTCGAGTGTTACTTTAATTGGTTTATAAATGGAATGCAATTTAGTCCATTCTTTGTCGAAAACTTGTACTTGTTTCAATTGGTATAATATATTCATGTCTTTGTTTATTATTCATGACGAAATTTAAGATCGTATCGCACTTGTCGTACGGGAAATACTTCCAATTGTACAGTGTCCTTTATTGAGGCGAATGGAGTACAAGGCTTTTTTCACGAAAGTTGACAGGGAACCTGGTTATTAGGTTTCGTATACGGTTTTCGGCGTACCGCTAGCATAATTAAGAGTTCTTTAAAGGTTGTTTATGGTGGACCAATTACAAGACTCGTGTAGTTTTTTTTCCGTTAATCAAAAGTGCAATTAAAGACAAGAGAGTATTTTCGATGGGGTTTCTGTCATAGTACATGTATTAAAGACAATCAATCAACTGACAACTAGGTCCCGATGAATTTAAACTCGGGGTCTGTTGAGATTTGGGTGAAGTTTCGTACGGTCATTTACAGTGTCCTCTTATTTCTAATCTTTTCGTAAACTTAATTGTACTGTTTGGTATTGATATTAATTTATGTTTTAAAATATGTCTATTCAATTTTTTTTATGATTCTGGTTAAGTTTCTTCTTTTCATTGTGTGTCCGTTTAATATTCTCTTTTATAGTGTGTTTTTTTGAGTTGGAGTGATTTACTCGTTTTTTTCATTTTAAAATCTCGGTAATTTTCAATCGTTTCTGAGATCTGCAACTGTCAAAGGAAGGAACCTACAGACTTACTGGGTTCTAGAATGTATGATGTAGGACACTTCCTTCTTAGATTTGTCTCCGTCTACCTCGACCTTTTTTCAGACGTTCAGACAGTAATGGTTCGACATGGTCCCGTGACCTCCGGTCGGTCCTCCTTACGGACCCCCGCAGGGACCACCGCCTCGTGGAGGTAGACCCGGGTGGTGACTTCGAAATAATGTAGTTGAATCATACCTAAATCGTGACAAAGTGTGTTTTGTGACTTCCTGTTCGTTTAAGGTTCCGTCAAAATTTCAACTCGAGGATATCACTTGTCAACGCGTAAGAACTATTACGACTTATATACGTGTCCCTTTCCTTTATTGTAACATGAAATATTCGTGTTCCGTCAAAATTTCGACTCGAGGATGTCACTTGTTGACCCGTAAGAACTGTTACGACTTATATACGTGTCCCTTTCCTTTATTGTAACATGAAATATTCGTGACTTTCACCTTTTGTGTCAGAATTTATTTTGACATAAAATTTATCCGTGATTTTCTTTTTCTTCAGTCGTTTTGTTGATTGTTTAAGATTGATTGGGGGTTATAATCAGTTCAACACCATTTTGGCTAGGTAAGTAAGTAACGATTTTTACTAGATTTTACCACACCGGGAACACGTTTCGAAGAACCGTTATAGGTAGTTCTAAGTATTGGTACCAAAGAAAAAAATTTAAAATAAAATAGAGAAATAAATCGTCGAGGTGCAGAATCAACGTAGTACACCCTAGATCAAGGGACTGATTCGCCGTTTGGACCCGGAGGATGTAGCCCTCGCACCTCAGGGTCGGTGACCTGGTGGTACCTTCAGGGTGTTCATACTATAAGAAATCTATTCTTTAGAGTGAGGACTTATTTAGGGAATAGTTCTTATTTAGGTTCCTGAAGGGACTACCAGGTCACCATTCTGTAGTTTGAGGGTTACGTCCCCCGGACCCAAGGTAGGGACCAGTCCCTTGGTCTAGGGTGTACGGCGTTCTTTTGGGGTGACGTCAGTTTATTTGTTTTTATTTGTATTTTTTTTATTTATTTATTTAGGTAGGTTCCTTTGTCAAAGTGTGATTTTTTACGAAATAGCGTCTCACTAGTGACTGTTCGTTGGTTTACGGGTCAAGATACGCTTACTGAATACTATATTTTTCTTTAGTGTATGTGTTGGGACGTTAAATATTATGTATTCATTTTTTGTTAACATACATGTAGTTGATTTTATAGAATTTTATGTAATCGTGTCCTTTTCCTTGCACGTTGTTTCTTTTGTCTTCACAATTTTGTAAGTTTATAAAATTTAAAGAAGTACTTTTATGACAGAGAAAAAGTAATTTTTACTCTGTCAGGAAAACATTGAACTCTAAAGAAATTCAGTGTACGGACGTAATAGATAAATTTTCGGAATAAAATTTGTTTTCACATATTTGTCCCTGTTCAATATGGTTGACCTAGGGGTTCCCTTCCGGTAAGAATCAAGAAAGTATCGGGACATGTTACGACGAACTGGACTTACGATGTTCCGTCGTGACATTTCTTCGACTTTCGTGTTTCTGTCGAGACGACATCAGTCGCCCTCGCCTCGTCCCACCCGTGAGGAGCCGGGTGAGTCAAAGAGGGTCGAAGTCACGGAAGGAGACCTAAGTAAGGGTCCCTGAGAACTCCAGTTGTCACTCGTACCATAGAAATAAGTCGTAGTGGTGGGAAGTGGTGGTGGGTTGATAGGGGTAATAGACGTTTCGACCGATGGAAGGGATGGAAGGAGACGAAAGACGAGATGAAGATCTGTCATCGTCACAAATAGAACTCATTCTTTTATTTTTAGAAAATTCTAATTAGATGTACACTTCGTCAAATTGATGTGGTTACTTTGTTTTAGGTGGTGAATGTTGATGTAAATCCGTGACAAGCCTCTTCTGTCTGCAACATATGTTCCACCCCGGGTGTGTCATTCAAGACATAAAAGGAGTCTCGTTGATTTCTTTAGGTACAGGGGAATGAAGTAATTCCCGTGTGTAAGAACGATAACTCGGTTACAACAACCACTACCACTAGTTTCAGCGAGACCGTTCCAGGAGAAATGAGTGTCGGAGAGCGAAGAGGAACGAGTAGTACAAAGGTTTCGACACTACCTTTTTTTTTATTCATTGACCAAGGATTTGGTTTCCATTTTGTCGTATTGTCTTGAATTACAATGAAATGATTCTATTTTCATTGAAAGTCCCGTTGTGACAAGTTTAGAAGCTTGAAAATAATGTTTTATTGTCTTGTAGACGAGTTTTTCTTTGTGTTGAAGTTCTTGAGTAAGTTCGTAAGACTTACTCGATTACCGGAAGGGACTCCAAAGATACTTTAGGTCGAAACTGTGGTCCAAGTCGGACGTTACCCCTCTGGGTTCAAGCTAAGGACCCAACCCTTCTAGGGGACCTCCTCCACCCCCTCCCGTACGGTTGGGTGAGGTCATAAGAACGGATCGGACCGCCCAACGTCAGGTACCCCAACGTTTCTCAACCTGGGCTGACTCGTTGATTCGTGTGTGTAATTCTAGGGGACTTCCGTGGTACGAGGAAGACTTTGGTCCGATTCAAGGTCCTTGTGCGGAGTTAATCGCTAGGCGAGGGTTGACCTCTCGACTTACCAGTGTAAGTGTGGATCGTTTAACGAAATAGACTCGTTTCGTTTCATGTCTGTCGACTCAGGGACTCATTCTCAAAGGTTAAAGGGATCTTCTAGTTTATAAAGTTTCATGGACTACTCGTGTCTCTCTTCAGTGAGTCAGTACAGACTGAGAAACGTTGGGGTACCTGACATCGGATGGTCCAAGGAGGCAGGTACCCTAAAAAGTCCGTTCTCATGACCTCACCCAACGGTAAAGGAAGAGGTCCCCTAGAAGGACTGGGTCCCTAGCTTGGGTCCAGAGGGTGTGACGTCCGTCTGTGAAATGGTAGACTCGGTGGTCCCTTCGGACTACTTGTTTTGACTATGTATTTATTGATACTGAACTAGTGTTTGGATTGGTTAGTCTTTTCCCTAGAATAGTAACTGGTTTACAATGTTTGTGTCTTTCACTTTAGATGTCTTAAATGTTTTATGGATTTTAATCATTTGTTCGTTCATATGTTCACGGAAAAGAATCATAATTTTCGGAACGTGGGTCTGAAGGGACCACCATGTCACCTATTCTTAGGCGGACTGTTACGTCTCCGGTGCCCGAGGTGGGGACCAGGTCCTTCTAGGGTATTCGGTTTAGAATAATTTATAATTTTTACAAATAATTTTATAATTTGAATAATTTGTAAATTTTTACCACTAGTAGTAATCAGTAGTAATTTTATGTTTAGTTTTACTCTGAAGGAACATGTGGACAATTCCGTCAATTTTGGGTTTTCTATGTACAACATATAGTTATGTTACCTTACAATAAGTTTATTTTCCTTGTTTCATGACTAAATACGATGTTGTACCTACTTGTAACTTTTACAATACGATTCAATTTCTTCGGTCAGTGTTTAGTGAACATACTACGGTATATCTCTGTTTTTTGTGTGATCACAAATGGTCGTTGATACCCTTCTCCCTCCCTTACCCCTCTCGATTACCTTTGTTCCAAAGAAAGACCCTACTACCTTTATAAGGTTTTGCTGTAATGTTTCTACTGACGTTTTAAGATATTTATATGATCTTTGATGATTTAACATGTGAAATTTGTCGATTGAAGTATCATACGTTTCGATAAATTTCTCATTTTTTGTCTGGGTTATGAATTATAAAGGCATAATAAAATTTTAAAACTAACCTCATATATATTAACTAAATGTTATGACACAATCAAAGTCTACATGTCGTTTCAGTCAAACAATATGTTTGTGTGTATAGATGAAAAAATCTAAGAAAAAGGTATATCCTGTAATGTCTCATGACTCATCTCAAGGGACACGATATGTCATCCAGGAATGGTCAACAGATAAAATACATATCATCACACATACATAGTTAGGGTTAGAAAGTTAAATAGGGGAGGGAGGAGGAGAATGGCGGCGGGGGGTAGTATTGCAATTCAAATAAAAGATGTAGACGTTGAGACAAAACCAAAACATCCATTCAAGTAAACATCAGAAAAAAATTCTAAGACGTACATTCTTTATGGTACATAAACAAGAAGAGACTGACTGACTGGAGTCGTACTCGGAGAGATCCAGGTAGGTACAATGACGTTTACTAAAACAAGAAAAAATACCGACTATTGTAAGGTAACATGTAGGACATAAAGAACCTCGTGTGTGCGGGGGAAGGGAATGGAACTTCGGTGTCGGGTCGGACCGTCAGGTTTGGAGAGTATCAGGGGAGGTATTTACAGAGCGTGATCAAATAGGTGAAACCACGATAGGGGTGCACTACGGTAAAGGTCTCGAAGAAGTTTACACCATGTTGGTCATTCTTCTGTCGTTTCCGGTTTTTTTCAAGGAGGAGGTTCTGACACTAATTTTTGTTTGTATCATAACTTTGTAAAAAGTTTTATTCTTCTCCTTTCATCTTAAATACTTGACTTTTGGTACAAATACATAGTTAGGTTCGAACGGGGTAGAGGTAGTACGTCTACGGTGATCGTCTTTTGTTCAGACACTTTTCTATTCTTGTTTCGCGGATTATCTGTGAAACTCCTATTGTATAAGTGTATTCGGTTGTTTCGCCGTTTTGTGTCCCGGGTGGAGTACAAGGGTTACACCCGACTCGTGGACGACCCATGGTCCTCGAAGTCCATGTCTAGTCGGGTGGTCCCGGTACCACCGTGGAGAAAGGAAAGAGAGAGTTCCATGTTCGGGGTGTAGTAGGAGTAGGTTCTCAGAATGGTATTTCCCAGAAATCGGGGGAGATGGGATGATCTTGAGGAGGTGTTTACAAAAGAGAGAGTTTTAATAAGGAAAGAAAGAAATTGAGTGTGTACAAGCTTTGAACAAATAGGGTTAGAGGTCGAGGACAAAAAGTTCACTAGCGATTAGGAATTTGGTTTTTCATAAATATAAGTAGACGGTGGATTAGGAGGGAAAGTTGATGGAAGGGGGTTAATAGAAAGGTGACGAGTCATGGAGTTGAAGATCTAGAGTGTTGTAGGGGATCGATATATACACATACATATGTACATTTTAGATCTGGTCAAAGTTTCCAACCTAGAACGGAACGGGAGAGGAATATTTACGGTGGATCATCGAAACCAATGAAATACTATATCTGTGTCGTATATGATAGACTCCTGTCCCTGGTACCCGTGTTACTCCGACTACTCTATAAAACATTTTGATACCGTTACTTTGAAGTCCTAATCTCTAATTTCTCTTCATCTAGTACTTTAGTATTAAAAGTTTCTCATTGTTATAAACGAACGTATGAGGGTATCTTTATATGGAAAGTGTATTAAAATTCTTCAAGAACTTCTACATGACTATGTGTTAGGACCTTTTGAGTCAAAATTGGGTAATACTATAGTTCTTATTTGTTACTGGACATATATTTTCTGGATGGACCATGGACACTGGGAGAATATTAATAGAAACCTTATATGACGATTCTACGATTGGGGTCTCGGTTACAAGTGGTCGTCGTCCCCCATACCTAAAAAGTTTAGTTTACCATTGAAGACTGTAAAAAGTGTTAGTCGTCCCAAAAGTTTCATTATCGTGACACTGGCAGGTAACTTAGGTTGACTCAGTTATATATTTTAAGGAAAATAATTCGTTAGATCAAGTAGTTCAAACGTTTCGACTTCTAGTGGATAGACATTACTTTATTTTTATATACGTCTAAAAAATTGTTCGGTTTGTCGTTATTTTTAAGGTAAATTATTCCGTAGAAGAAATGTATTCTGTTTGGTATTTTCACGAGTAACTACACATAATAAACACGTAAGAAATATCTTGTCTAGTGTTGTTTGATACCTTTTAAGAATGTTCTCTACCTTTATGGTCTGGTGGGCTGGACGGAGAACTCTTTAGACATATGTCCAGTTCTTAGTTGTCAATCTTAACCTGTACCTTGTTGTTTGACCAAGGTTTATCCTTTTCCTCATACCGTTCCGAGACATAACAGTGGGATGAATAAATTGAATATACGTGTCATGTAGTACTCTTTGTGACCTGACCTACTTCGTGTTCGACCTTAGTTCTAACGATCCTCTTTATAGTTATTGGAGTCAATCCGTCTACTGTGGTGGGAATACGGTCTTTCGCTTCTTGATTTCTCGGAGAACTACTTTCACTTTCTCCTCTCACTCTTTCAACCGAATTTTCAGTTGTCAGTCTTTTGATTCTAGTACCGTAGGCCAGGGTAGTGAAGTACCGTTTGTCTACCCGTTTATTACTTTTGTCACTGTCTGAAATAAAACCCCCCGAGGTTTTAGTGACGTCTACCACTGACGTCGGTACTTTAATTTTCTACGAACGAACGAGGAACCTTATTTTCAGTACTGGTTGGATCTGTCGAATAATTTTTCGTCTCTGTAATGAAACGGTTTTTCCAGGCAGATCATTTTCGATGTCAAAAAGGTCATCAGTACATACCTACACTCTCAACCTGATATATGTCTTTCGACTCGTGGTTTCTTAACTACGAAAACTTGACGTCACAACTCTCAGGGAACCTGACGTTCCTCTGGGTTGGTTAGGTAGGATCTCCTTTAGTCAGGACTTATAAGTAACTTTCCTGACTACGACTTCGACTTTGAGGTTATGAAACCGGTGGAATACGTTTCTTAACTGAGTAACCTTTTCTGGGACTACGACCCTTTCTAACTTCCGTCCTCCTCTTCCCCTACTGTCTCCTATCTTACCAACCTACCGTAGTGGCTGAGTTACCTGTACTCAATCTCATTTGAGGTCCTCAATCACTACCTGTCCCTCCGGACCGCACGACGTCAGGTACCCCAGCGTTTCTCAGCCTGTACTGACTCGGTGACTTGACTTGACGTGTTGTGTAGACGAAAACAACAGACCTCTGTTGTTTATATCCCTTCCTGACTGTTCTAAGGACGAGCGTGTCTAGGTTATGTGAGATGGATATTTGGTGGTATCCTCGACTTCTTTACACGGTTTTTGGTTCGTCTTTAGTTCTGTGGACAATGTCCCTGGTGTCCCGTCCTCGTGTCGATTCCGGTGTCAGGGTAGTCTTTAGTTTAGGATTCTTTAGATTCTGCGTTCCTGGATCTTTGTGTACCACGCTCGTTGTTCGTGAGAATGGTAGACGGAAAGTTTCTGATGGAAGTTCCGATGTGTCGTCATAATTTCATCCGGTGTTAAATATAATTATTGTTGGTCGGTTTCCTGACTTTCACCGGTCCCCTGAAGGGGCCATAGGTCACCAATTCTAAGGTGGAAGGTTGTGTCCCCCGGGTCCAGGTTAGGGACCAGTACCGTAATTCTAGGGTGTACGGTGTGTCACACCTGTTTTTTTGTTTCCTGACTTTCACAGGTTATTCTTTCATTTTATAAAGTGATAAATTTGACCACTATCGGACGTCCCCCACCTCCCTCAAGTCGTGTTAGTTTTCAATTTTCACAGTAGAAGATCAGTATTCTAGTGTGTCAATTCTTAAGTGGTGAGTTTAATTCGGAAGAATTATTTTTAAGGTCTATGACCTCAGGGACACTATCTCCGTTTATTGCAATGACAACAGACGAAATACTAGATTTACTGACATACATTTATTAATGACCTACAACAGGTATTTTTCCTGTTTTCTTCGTTACTTTGGTGGTGATCTTTCCTTGTTGCAATAAACATGACACCCACATATTTATTTTATTCAGAAAGAACCCGGTATTTATGTATTTATTCACAATAGTTGAATTGAAGTAAATTTATTAAGGCTTTCTTACTAATTTAATAATAAGTATAATACCTTGTGACATATCATTAATTCTTACTTCTCCTAGGAATACGCGTAAACAAAAAGAGAACCCGTACGATACGTCACACACCCTAGAATCGGGGGTTGATCCCTGTCTTGAGTGCGGGACGCGTCAGCTTCACACTTCAGAATTGATAACCTGTGGTGGTCCCTTTAGGGTTCTTACTTCTCCTAGAAATGAGTCAATTCTACTTTACCCTTCTTGAGGTTCTGTTCAGTTTTTTTTATTCATTCGACTCTTTATAAAATATTTTCTGCTAAGTTAGACGGATAGAAATTTGGTGCAAATCTACGGGTGCACATACCGTATGTGTCAGTGCGTGTCTTTTTTTTCTATGTGTTCGGGACTTGTCACCACTGAAACCTATCTACTGTATTTGAAAGTGAAAAGTGAATACTTGAAGATGGGGTTGGAAGTTTGTTTACGATGGTCGTATGGATAAGTTTATACGTTGCTTCTACGGAGTTGAGGTATTTTGTTGATAAAGACAAATGTTGGTTCAAATCGGGACATTCAGGAGGGGGAAATTAAGTCGAGAACAAACTAATGTAAATATAAGTTAAATAAGACTAGGTCTCCTCTACCTTCAATTGTCCATTGAAATAAAATTAGGAATTAATTAGGGATTAATTCTTATAATTCAATGAGGAGACTATTTTGGGTTTGGGAACTTTTACAAGTAGCAACAGGAATAAAGTAGACGAGTACGGGAGGGACAGTGTTACTTAAGTTAAAACTGGAGGACTGTGAACTTAGAGTTCACAGTCGTAAAAGTAAAGTTTCGATTTAACAAAATGTGATCACCGGATTGACTTTTGTTTCATCAAAAGACGGTGACATACGATTCTGGAGGAAAATCGAAAGGGCAGGACAACACGGTAATAAGGATTACTTAGAGTCGGATTGACTGTATCAATATACAGATTATGTATCCAATAAAGTAGTTTAATGAGTATTACATCCACAATTCATGGTTGTTCTTTTGAGTTATGTTCCTTTAGACTAAGTGTAATTTTTTCTCTGTCCTATTTGAGGTATAATAATCTTTATAAAGTGACACCAAATAATTTATTAGTAGTGAGGGTTACGTGTTCGTCCTAAACATTCCGTAAAGTAAAAGTATGTCGAAAGTTCTTGTCGTGACTACGTATGTCTAATCTTTGGGGTTATCGGATCCTCCGTTGACTCCAGATTTTAGATGAGACGGAGAGAGGAACCTAATGTGTGTTGGAGACGACCACCAAATCAACGATTCGGTGCAGACTGAGATCACTGGGGTACCTGACGTCGGACGGTCCGAGGAGACAGGTACTCTAAGAGGTCCGTTCTTATGGTCTTACCCAACGGTAAAGGAGGAGGTCCCCTAGAAGGCCTGGGTCCCTAACTTGGGCCCAGAGGACGTAACATCCGTCTAAGAAATGGTTGATTCGATACTCCCTTCGGCAATAAGAGAGACTTACTAAGAAATTATACGAGGTTTCCGTGGAGAGATCCAATCTCTTTATACATCCAAAAGAAGAAAGTCAGTCAAGTCAGCGAGTCAGCACAGACTGAGACGCTGGGGTACCTGACGTCGTGTTGTCGGAAGGGGTAGGTAGTAGTTGACGACCTCGAACGAGTTTGAATACAGGTAGCTCCACCACTAGGGATAGTCAAAGTGGGATAGTCAATGTTAGGTCTCAGGTGATGCTGGAGTTCCTTCCCCTGGAGGAGAGGAGGACGGTAGAAGGGTAATTGAGTGTCCATCTTTTCTTTGGTGCTTTTTAAGTTCGTTTTGGAGTAAAATTTTTAAGTACAGTTAGGATATAATACTAATATGAGTCCAATACCCTCTTTCTTCTATCTCCTGTTTCTTTCTCCAGTGTTTGTGTGTTACTGTGAGTTCGCCCCTCTACCTACTTTTTATTGTATTCGTTTCTGTCTTAGAGACGTTATTGTAGAAGTAACCACCGTATTTTTGGTACCAGTGACTTCTATCAAATTTAGATGTGACGTGGGACTTCTAGTCTCAGTTTAAGTAAATAGTTAAGAGGGTAGATAAGGGTGTAGGTGGGAGTTTTCTGGATCGGAGTTCGGGAATGTCTGTGAATGACTTACTTTTGTTTTAGTTCACGGGTGACCGTGAGGGGGATCACAGACCTGAGGACCATTGTTCGTACGTCGAGTCCTGTGCAGTTTTTCGTAATTTGTCTTACCACGAAGGGGTCACCGAGTCAGCCATTTTTTAGGCGGACTTTACGTCTTCTGGACCCAAGTTAGGGACCTTACCCTTCTAGGGGACCTCTTCTCGTACCGTTGGGTGAGGTTATAGGAACGGTCCTCTTAGGCTTTCCTGTCTCCTCGGACCGCCCGACGTCAGGTACCCAACGATTCTCATCCTGTGTTGACTCGTTGATTCGTGTCTCTGGTGACAGTTGTAGAGACTGATCGGGACTCCGGACCTCTTTCGTGACGAAACCTGGGCTCGAGGAGTATAAAGATTTATCATTTTGACGGTTCTTTGTTAATTCCTCTAATTCTTTTGCATACACCATCTATTCTGACCTTTGTTGAAATATTGTACTTTACTGTAATTAAAAAACTTTAATAAAAAGTTAAATCAACAAGTTTTGTTACTATAATCGAGGAGTGACCATCAAGGTATGAGACGAATAATGTTAAAATAACAAAAAAGTATGATTTTATTGTTGTTTTACGATGCGAAAGTCACCAAGATTAAGAGTTGAGTGGACTTAACCCGTTTTTCATTTGATATGTTGTTAGAGATTTACCGTTAAGGATAGTGATAAATTAGAATTAAACTGAGTTCTTTTAAGTTTAAGGTAATCTCTACCTTTGTTAAGGTGGTGAACGATAACCATAATAAAAATTGTTAGTTTAATGGTATTTAACATATATTCGATTTTTTACGTATGACACTCTTTTAGGACGAGTTTAAACATGCGAGGTGGAGGTCACCGTGTTTTCTGTCACACCTCTGAGCTCTTCAAAAATAGAGACGGGTAAACTTATTTTCGTCCGTACAGTACTCACCCTTTCGCATATTTCACGTCTAACGGAAACGCAGGTGTGTCTCAGTCCAGGAAGTCGAGGTCCACGTGCAGGGCTTATGGTCACCTGGGTATTCGGTGTAACCTCCAGTCCATGAAGGCTTACGAAAATTCTGAAAGGTGAAGAAGGAGAAGAAGAAGTCGTCACTACAGAAACCCAAGTTTTATTTGGTCGAACTGGTCCCAAGGTGGTTATAGGTTCGGTTTGGTTCCTTTTTGATTTACTCCTTTCCTTTTTTTTTTTCAGTTTTGTCGAAAAGAGAGGAACTTTTGATTTAAGTGTGAATGATTGGTAAAGTATGGGACTCCAAAGGTTCTTGGTATGTTTTATATTTGTTTTTCTAGACCCCCTCTTCTTTATACTAACAGACTAGACCTTCGTTTAGATATTTTTTTTTTTTTTTGTGTTTGTAGTTTTTCTTTTTATAGTGTCACTATCGGTTGGGTTGAATACCCGTCTCCTTTAAGGTTTGGGACACATTGTATATGCGAGGTGGCCAGTTACAGTTAGTTAGTCCCAATTTACCGGTAGTTATCTTGTCCATAAAGTTTCAATTCTGGGTTTAAACAACAAGTCAGCGATTCAACACAGGTCGAGAAGACGCTCAGGTACCGGTCCGAGGAGACAGATACCCTAAAGGGTCCGTTCTTATGACCTCTCCCAACGACAAAGGAAGAGGTCCCCTAGAAGGACTAGGTCCTTAGTTTGAGCGTAGAGGATGCAACCATTCCACCTAAGAAATAGTCACTGAGTTTATAGGTAGAGGTTTTTAGGTGGGGTTCTGAGGGGACTTCCAAGTCACCAATTCTGAGGGTACTAAGGTTACGTCCCCCACGTCCGAGTTCGGGTCTGGCCCCTTGATCCTAGGGTACACGGTACGCCGTGTCGTTGGGGGTTTTTTAGGTAGGGGTTTTTTTACGGAATTCCTCTGACCTAGTTCTATTTTGGCGTGATCGATATGTACAGAAGAGGAGGGTAGAATTTAGGATCTTTACTGATTTCTGTCTACATAACTAAAAGATTTCATTAAGACTCTTTGTTCTTCACTGTGATAGTGGTCTTGATTCGACTGTCTCCGTCATTGACAGGTCTTGCGAGTTCTCTTTTTGCGATAATTTTACCCCTCGTCGATACTTCCACCCCCTTCGTCTCCCCACGAGGTAAGTTCCACAGTTACCCCATCGACGGTACCCCTTTGTCTTCGTCCGAGACCACGTCAACATTCGGTATACCGTCCTTTTACGTAAACCGTGTCGACGTGTCCGGTCAGTGAGGGGAGGAGACGGAGGTTCCTCCGTTTAAGAAGTGACTCGTGTCCGTGAACTCGAGTTGTCAGTCATACCGTAGGTGTGTCGATGATGGTGGGTCTTCGCCCCTCGGGATGTAGACCGGTGTGAAGGGTAGAGAGGGGATGTTAGGTAGGACTGCCTGCTCATTCGAGTGTCACGTGGGTGACTGTCTTGTCGTAAGGAATTTGGTCTCTGATAGTGAGATGTTTGGTCTAATGGTTTTCCCCTTAGTTGTGGTGTTTTTGTTCTGCGATTGTAGACTTCTTTGTCAACGTCCTTGTTTCTCCTCCGAAATTTTCTTAGTATTTATAACTGGTTCCATTTTCCTCTAAAGAAGGTACTTTTTATTCGATAACATTTAGTTAATATGCAGTTATTTTTTTAATTAAAATTTTTACTTATTCGACGATATTTCTTTTTAATCTTTAATTCTATGTTAACGGTTCATACCAAAACCGACGTTCTTAGATGTGTACACTATTTTCATGTGTCTTGATTTATGTGTAAGTGTTTTCTCGATTCCATTTTGACCAGGGTAGATTTATTCCAGACACCATAGTTACAATTGGAGGATCAACCCCCACCTCCCAACGACAAAACAGCGACAGTACGGGTTGAGAAACGCTGGTGTGCCTGACGTCGTACGGTCCGAAGGGACAGGAAGTGGTAGAGGGTCCCGAACGAGTTTGCGTACATGTAACTCAGTCACTACGGTAGGTTGGTAGAGCCGGAGACGACAGAGAAAGAGAAGGATGGAAGTTAGAAAAGGTCGTAGTCCCAGAAAAGATTGCTTAGTTGAGAAGCGTAGTCCACCGGTTTCATACCTCTAAATCGTAGTCAGGAAGGTTACTCATAAGTTCCAAACTAAAGAAAATCCTAACTGACCAATCTGGAGACACGTCAGGTTCCCTTAGAGCTCTCAGAAGAGGTTGTGGTGTCAAGTTTTCGTAGTTAAGAAACCACGAGTCTGAAGTAATACCACGTTGAGAGTGTAGGTATGTACTGATGATCTACTGATGATCGAGACTGATCTACATGGAAACAGTCGTTACAGAACCGAAAAATTATGTGAAAGATTCAGACAGTATCGAAAAGAAGGTTCCTCGTTTGTAGAAAATTAAAGTACCGACGTCAGTGGTAGACGTCACTAAAACCTCGGGTTCTTTTATTTTCAGACAGTAATAAAGGGAACAAAGGGGTAGATAGACGGTACTTCACTTCCTTGGCCTACGGTACTCGAATCAAAAGACTTACAACTCAAAATTCGGTTCAAAGAGTGAGAAGAGAAAGTGAAAGTAGTTCTCCAGAAAATCAAGGAGAAGTGAAAAACGGCATTCCCACCATAGTAGACGTATAGACTCCAATAACTATAAAGAGGGTCGTTACGACTAAGGTCAAATACGAAGTAGGTTGGGTCGGAAAACGTACTATATACTTCGAAAGTTTTGGTTTTTTCCTAAGACCCCCCCCCCCCCATTGTTATGTGAATTCCATTATTATTATTATTTATTCTCTCGTCGAGTCAGCACAGGTTGAGAAACGCTGGGGCACCTGAACATGTCAGGTGCCTTAAGAGGTCCGGTCTTATGACCTCACCCATCGGAAAGGGAAGAGGTCTCCTAGAAGGGTTGGGTCCCTAGTTTGGGTCCAGAGGGTGTAACGTCCACCTAAGAAATGGGGGACTCGATGTTCATTGAGAGTTTTTGTCCCATTCACCCCTATAGGGACCACCAAGTCACCGATTCTGAGGTCCGAGGGTTACGTCCCCCGGGCCCAAACTTGGGACCAGAACACACCCTTGATCTAGGGTGTACTGTGTTGATTCTGAAACGTTCACCGTTGATTCTGGGTTGTATCGGTTTATTGATTTATGAGTGAAATTTTTTATTTTCCGACTCACTTTTTTTAATAGGTGTTTATATACTCAGGTAAATATACTTTGCGATCTTTTACGTTTGATTGGGAAAGACGTAGACTATCTTTCGGTTAGTGACCGAATCCCTTCCTCTCTCTCTTCCTGACATGTCCCCATCCTCTTTTGAGAGACACTATTGGGTTTAGAATTGACGACCCCCGTTCTCCCCTCTAAATACTGGTATATATAGATAGTTTTACGTGCCTTGACATGTGAAGTTCATCTATATTAATATACATTTAATATAAGTTATTTTTGTTGAAAATATTATCTTTTCAATTTTATAAATGAAGGTTTTATTTCAAGTTGTCTATGTAAATTATTGTTTTTTCTACGTCTTTTTTTGTTTACCCTTTGTTTAAGAGGGTTTTACGGAGTTCATACTTTCTTTCCATCTATATATTTTGTGTCTTGGTCTTTCGGGTTGTAGATACAAAATCCTCAAGATCTTTGAAAGACCCCCCTAATTCCCTTCTAAATGTCACTGTAGAATGACTTTAAAGTCCTGTAGGATTTTTGAGGGTTTCCTTTTTTCACTTGAGGATGTTTCTATGTATCTGGTGTATTGCCATTTTAATCTGAAGTGTAGTCATTGTGTCTGTGATCTACTGTTGTCTTGTGATCGTTTCAATATGCCTTTATTAAACTTTGAGTATAAGTCAGTTTAGTCGAGAGTTTACCCTCATGTTCTATTTCTGTTAAGGTGCGTATTTTCTCGAGTTGTAAATGATAAGTTTCTGGAAGAGATTTTCAATCATCTATATGAGGTTATATTATGAAATTTAGTGGGTTCTACTATACTCAATATTCCTTGTTACTATTCGTGTCCTTCGTTATGTACGACTGAAAATCCTTTTATTCGTTGTACCTTGATTTTATGAATGTACTAAAGTTGTCTCCTTCAGCTTCTCCCTTCTCTTTCCTCTCCCTTCGGTTTCGTTCGTCGTCGAGACGGAACACCCCCTTGTCTTCTATATTTAGGACTAATAAAGATCTGTTCTTATTTCTTCACTACCAAATTTACACAATTTTTAAATGTCCGTTGAGGTCTTCTTCTCTTTTACTTGTATACTGGAAGTTTGTTGATCCCCCTTTTTTTAGTCAAGTTTTTGTTTCTCTTAAGTTGATATACGAATGTATTTTTTTCTGTAGATTTTATTCTATTATGTTTATCCAACTTCCATTTATTTGTCATTTTGTGAGTGTTACCTCAGGGTATTCCTCCTCGACCTACGAAAGTCTACTTTTACTGTAAGTCAGTTTTTACTCATTTAGTTTTAGAATTCGTGGAGTGATCTCGTCGACTGAATATAAATCCTTTGTACTATATCATTTTCAGTTTGGAGTACAAAGTTCTGGTTGTAACGTAAATAGTTCCCGAGTGTCATATTCCCCACGGGGAGGTTGTCACCAGATGGTAGGGATTTGAGTGGACGTTAGTGTATAAGTGACTGATTTCGTCATTCGTCTCAGTAGTCGTGGTACGAAACAGTGTAAATGTGTCGACTTAAGCCCTTCGTCTTGTTTACGGACCTGTCACAATGAGGTGAAATAGTTCGTTTATAATTGTCTTTCGTTTATGTTATGATCTTCAGATGTTTCGTAAGTTTTGTTTTTCGTAATATTCCCCTGTTTTTCTTTAACAGTTCACGGATATTTTCATATTAAGTATACTGGGACTGTATACGAAGTTTTTTATAATTTTTGTTCTTTAGTAGTTTAGATGTTTAGTCGTCTAGATTTTAAGGTTTATTGTTTTGGTGTGTGTGAAAGGTGTTATGGAGTTTTATTCTTTAATTCCCCTGAAGCGACCACCAGGTTATTGATTCTTAGGTGGAACGTTACGTCCCTACTCCCAAGTTAGGGACCAACCCCTTGTTTCTGAGGTGTACGGTGTCTCGTTAATTCGGGTGTGCGGTGTTACTTCTGGGTTGTGTCGGTTTATTTATTTATAAAAGAATTTTTCTTTACTTGGGTTGTCTGTGTTTCTTTATTCAGATAGGTGGACCTTTAGAAGGTTGAGTGAAGATAATTAAGACTCTAACTTCTACTTTAGTTTTGTTTTACACAAAAATTTACTTATTGTTATTCTTGTGATACACAGTTTTTCTTATCCCATAGATGGGTTCCACCTTGAGTCTACTTTTGAAGATCGGAATCTATAGTTTACATAAGTTTTATACCTTCAGATTTACTTTCTCTTACAGTGTATGTTAAACTTTACGATCTTTTTATTTTGTCTGGGTTTTATTCGTCTTCTTTCAATAATTTCTACTTTCGTTCTTCGTTTACATTAATCTTTTTGTAGTAACACTTGTTTCGGTGTTGTCTCGATTAGTCATTTTAGTTCGAAACTTTTTCGGTAATTTGTTTGTTTAAAGACGATTCATATAGGTTCTTTTTCTTCTATATCGAAAAGAAATCTGGTTTTTTTTTTTTCAGTTCCTTCTACTTACATGTATTGGTCTTTAACATGTTTATTCGGTTGAATGTTTATACATTGTCACTTAAATTTTACATGGTATTTGTCTCCTAATCGCTCTTTTTTTCTTATGTTTCTCTCTGAGTTTTACTTCATCTTTTGAGTCAGGTTTCGTGATTTTTTAAAAATTTTCCAGTTTTTAGATGGTGTGTTTGTTGTTGTTTTTTCATGGTCCGGGACTGTCAAAGGTCCGTTTGGTGATTGTCGAGGACCCCGTGTGTGTGTTTGTTTAGATCTTTCTAAGAGTTCAGTAAGATCGGAGTAGTTTTGATCTTTTCTTCACAGGGTGTTGTGTTTACGTTTTTGTGATTTCATAATTTGTTGTCTTAGGTCAACACGTCATTTTCATTATGCGGTACCGGTTTTCCCTAAGAAGAGACCTTCCGTTCCCGCTGCCAAAAGTGTTAATTTTAAGGTGAATTCCTCCGAACGAATGTAATCATGTAACTTCCTCTTTTTGATACTAATAGAGTCATTCTGAGGTATTTTATTTTTAATTCTATTTAGTTAATTCGGTTGTCTTAAATTTTTAAAAATTGAACTGTGTGGTTTTTTTGTGTGTATAGTTATCGAAAAGGATATATTCGTTTTAGGTCGTTCTTTTGTTATACTTTTTTTAAGGTACGTATTTTTGTATTTTATAAATCTTTATTTATGATTTTATTATACTTTTTTACAGTACGTATGTGTTTTGGGTGTTTTATAAATCTTATGATTTTGTACATGCTGATAATAATTTTACTATATGACTTTCTGTATTATTACCCTTCTATATGGTATAAGGTCTTTCCTTTTGAATTTATGATAATTTGTGGTTAAGAGGGGGTTTAATTAGATTGTTACAGTTACGTTAAGATTTCTCTTGTGACGCCGACTGAGGGGTCGTCGGTAAGTGGAGTCGACGTCCCTCAGTACTAAAAAAGAAAAAAATTTATGGGTATCTTTGAGGTAAGGGTCACTACTCCCTGATTGACTTGGAAAGTGACGTATTCAGTACTTCAGACCGGGACTTACCTTCTTATTTTTCAAAGAGGTTAGTACTTTTGTTGCAATCCATACTGACTTCGTTCCTCTAAGTTAAGGATAAAAGGATGATTATCGTGGTAAGAAATTCGTAGTTGAAATTCTACTACGGTTGGAACACCTATCGTTTCTGTGTCGTGAGATGATTGTTTGTATAGAGTAGTTGTCGTGACCTTAGACTTCAAAACCTGTATAGATTGTGGTTACCAGAAAGCTAACGTTCCGAATTTTGTTTAATTCGGAAAAAGGGGAAAGGAATCTAATTTTGCAACTTTGTAATCAAATGTCGATAATACAAAATTTACTAGTAGATAATTATCGGTTCGTGAAGTGACGTACTTGAATAAATTACAAATGTTATTGGTACGTTCCATTAGTGGGGTGAAATGAAAGTCAATTCTTTGTTCGCGTTTCCTTCCTCGGGTCCCAGTGCCAGTTCTTTTCCTTTTCCACCCTGAGTTCGGGTCTAAAGGATTTAGGAAATTGTTCATAGAAAATTGGTCATAGATATGTTTGGATTCTCGTGTTTTGTGGATAAAACCCCAAAAAAAAAAAATTAATTTTTCATCAAATTTTTTTATATGTATGAAATCCTTTTCTCCTGGTTGTTAGATATTCTTTTTCATTCCTCAGAATCAAGTATAGGAATAAGTGACCAAAGTCTGACGTGACCAAAGACCTAAAAGGTAATATGATGATTAGCGTGGTAAATGTATGGGTATTCTTGACTTTCTGTTACTTTCTGTACCCTCCAGGTAATCTTCGTACGAGAGACTATTAGAGAGTCCGGTATGTAAGGTAATAAAGATTTGTAAGTCGGATAGTTTCGCCCCAATCTAAGAACAGTTACTGACTCTCTGACGGGGTATATGATATTGTATTGACCTTAAGAGTAAGTTTTTAATGCATAAAGACCGTTCTTTTCTGTACCCTTTTCATCGAAAACGATACGGTAGTGTGAGGAGTAGAGAATTTACTTCCGGATAAAATAGTGAAAGTTAAAAGTGTCTATAAACTCAGACAAAAGTCGGAAGTCGTATAAAATATAAAAGAGGTTCCGTGAGACAGATCTGTTTCACGTGAACTGAATCCTATGAAAGGATTTTTCTTAAATTTGAAAGAGAGTGTTTAGATACATTTTAGTAGTAATCGTGAGACTATTATCCACGGTTGTTGACTTTACGAAAGGTTGCTCTTTATATACTAAATATTTTCACACACAAAAAGTTGTAATACTTGATGTAGAAATGGTCTGGTGTGTACCAATTCTGTGACGTATGGGTTTGGGGATCCGACGAGATTCGTCTTTCGAAACCGGAGTCTAATTTTCTGTCTGGAGTTTTCATAAGGGTTTTATCAAATTGAGTCCCTGGTCTATGAATATTTTATGATAGATGATATTTTGGTCGTCTGAGTTATTATTTAAAATGTAAGTTCTTCATACTTATTGTTTTGGATTATCGGTTGATTTTTGATGTTCTATCGAAAGTGGAAATCTTTCGTTTGAAATTCGGTAATATTTCCTGAAAGTGTAGAATCAGATGGAACGACTGTTTTTGTCTCTTTTCTTGTAACTCTTTCTTCACAAATTTCAATGCTTTAAGTATGGGGGTTCAATATTTGGACTTTTCTCGAGTGTTCCAATATTTAAATTCGGGTTTCTTGGAGTTATGGAAAAAAAAAATTACATAAATAAAAACCGACGCGACCCAGAAGGAACGACGAACTCCCGAAAGAGATCAACGACGTTCGCCCCTGATGAGAGATGAACGTCGCGGACGAAGAGTGACACCACCGTAGAGAAGCAACACCTCGTGTCCGAGATCCCGTGTGTCCAAATCAACGGGACGTCGTACACTTTAGAAGGGTCCTGGTCCCTAGTTTGGGGACAACAGACGTGCCCGTCCCTCTAAGAATTCGTGATGTGGTGGTCCCTTTAGGGAGCTAGTTACTGGTCAGTTACTTGAAGGGACCACCAGGTCACCAATTCTTAGGTGGAACGTTACGGTCCCTACGTCCAAGATAGGGACCACCTCCTTGATTCTAGGGTGTGTGGTGTCTCGTTGACTCGGTCTCATGTCGTTGATGGGTCGGGTACGGTGTTGATCTGTCAAGTACATGGTGTTCCCTTCTGTGAGCACGGCGTTAATTCTGGTCTACGTCGGTTTAAATTAAAAAAAAAATTTTTTTTTCGTAGGAGAGGTTGACAGGGAGTTTTTACCCGATGTTTCTTTATCTTTAGATTGAAAAAAGGACTCGAGGACCACCACCGGGAAAGATTAAGGGATTGACTTCTACTTTGTGACGTGGTCTATTTTCCGTCGGAGTGTCCTGGGTTCGTGGTCAAAGTAAGACTGTTGTGACTACAAGGGAGTTTATGGTTCCTTTTCGATTGATAAAAGATCCAATCATGATAGTTCGATGTTTGTTTTCGAAATAAAAGATCTGATTACCTCCAATTCCTGTAAGTTACTAACCATACTCAAGTTTTAGTCGTGTAGTCCTTCGAAAGGGACCTCACGACTTTGTACGAAGTGTACGAATTTATAGGGGAAGGTTCTAGGTCGAGTAGGGGGGTTGTGACGGTTTTTCGTGACACTAGGGGCTCAAGGTGTGTGGAGGACTTGTAGACGACATGTAGACCCCGAGGTCTAATTTTGCATACAAGAGAACAATGTAAACAGTTTTAGCGTGTAAAATGACATACATTAATACGGAGTTATTTTAAAAAATTTAACCTCGAAGGGACCACCGATTCACCGTTTCTTAGGTGGATAGTTACGTTCTCTGTGCCAAACTTGGGACTGGGCCCTTCTGGGGTATACGGAACCTCGTTGATTTCAGACGCACGGTTTTGATGACTCGGACGCGAGATTCCTCGGTTTTGATGACTTCGGACTCGTGGGATCTCAGGGACGAAGAGTTGTTCTCTTTGGTACCGTCATTCTTTGGACACGTGGTGTTACTCTCTCATCGGGAAAGGACGACATTGATCACTTTTGGGGTACGTCGTTACTTCTGGGTCGTGTTGGTTTTATTTGAATTTTTTTATTTTAAAATTTTCTACAAAAACCTGGAGAGACGTCTAGTCTCAAAAACAAAAAATCGAAGACTCACTAAGGTGGTGATGAGACCTAATATAGCGGACATGGAAGGCTCTACCCCTTTCAGGTCCTTTGTGGTCCAGACTGCAGTCTGTGGGTGTTGATCTTAGTTTTGTGTCGAGGGAATGATTGAGAGATATACCGGAACCTGGTTCCCTTTTAAAAACTCGGACAAAGGAGTAGACCTTTGACCTCTAGTGTTTATGGGTAGAGTCTCTTATTGACGTTCTGAGTTTTCTTACAAATATTTCATAAACCGTGTCGCAAATTATATTTGTGGATTCATAATACAATGATAGTAATCGTAGAAACAAAGGTAGTAAAATTTGGTTAGAAATATAAAGAGAGTCTGGATACTTTCCTTTACCGTTGGGTGAGGTAATGAGAAACGGACCTTTTAGGGTACCTACCTCCTCGGACTATCCGACGTCAGGTGCCCCAACGATTCTCAGCCTGTGTTGACTCACTGAAGTGAAAGTGAAAAGTGAAAGTACGTAACCTCTTCCTTTACCGTTGGGTGAGGTCATAAAAACAGACCTCTCCGGGTCCCTACTTCCTCGAACCACCCGACGGTGGATACCCCAGTGTCTCAGCCAGTGCTGAACCGTCGTCGTCGTCTGAATACTTTGTGTGTAGTCGATTAGATTTTACAAGTTTCTTGAAGAAATCTGTGTGTGTGTGGATCGGTAGAGAGATTACTGACGCTACACACCACAATTCAGAGTCTGTTCCTGTCTAAACCCTTAGTGTGACGAGATCCCTTGTACCCACCGTCTTGTACTGATATCAGTCCCAAGTATTAAGGATTCTATTTGGTTTGTCGAGAAAGATTAAAGATTATTGTTGATCAGAGGATATGGAAATCCATTCGTGTTACTCCAAAGGTTTGTTTTCTTTCCACCGTGGTGGGATATGGATTAAAATCATTTTGAATGTTTCTAGAGTGGAAATAACTTAAGAGAGTTTCAATTATGGTTTCGTATTGAGAACTTCCCTAGTCGTCAATTATGTCGATTGACCACACTTCACTTCACTTTCAGTGAGTCAGTACAGGGGTACTTGATATCGGGTGGTCCGAGGAGACAGGTACCTTAAGAGGACCGTCCTTATGACCTCACCTAACGGTAAGGGAAGAGATCCCGTAGAAGGGCTGAGTCCCTAGTTTGGACGTAGGGGACACAGAGGACGCAACCGCTCGTCCAAGAAATGGTGATTCGGTGGACCCTTTCGGGAATTACTTGAGTGATCAGGAATATTTTTAGTACTTTTCGGTAGAGAGTCTATTGCTCTGGATTTCTTTATCTGTTCTATAACAAAAAGGAAGGTAAACAAGAAAGACATGACAGGTCATCATGTGGACAATCGCCTGAGGGAACACCGAGTCGACCATTTCTTAGGCGGACGTTGCGTCTCTGGACCCAAGTTAGGGACCTAACCCTTCTAGGGGACCTCTTACCTTTCTTATGGGTGGGGTCATAAGACCGGATCTCTTAAGGTGTCTGCAGGTGCCCCAGTGTTCCTCAAAAAATTTCGAAAGTCTTCTCATGTACTTTTTTTAAAAATCTCACGGACTGAACACCGTTTGTGGGTTTAATGTTATGAATGAATCTTAGAAATATCAGTTGCCAGTGTTTCTCGACCGACGGACCGACGCTAATAAACGACTTAGAGACCTTAATTCCGTCAAGTTTTGGTACTTCCTCAAGACGTAGTGAATTTTTAGTCCACGAAGAGTTGTGGTCCGAGATTTTTACCGTATCCGACTCTCACCTATTAGAGAAAAGAAAGAAAGTTGTTGTGTCCCTTTTCTGTTTTCTTGGCTTTTGAGAGTTTGAAGTATCGGTTGATCTGGACGTAAATTATAAATTAGTAGGTTTAGTGTCTTCTCATTTCGTTTACCCAACAACCCGACTCCATGATAGGTTATTTCAGACTTCATGATAGGTTATTCCTGTATGACGGTGAAAGAGTGAGAGTTTAAGACGTAAATTTTGTTCGACCAAAGGACTTTATCCTTAGACCGTTGTTCGCTTTTTTTGTCATATTGGTATACCTAATCATTTGACAATAATATAGGCTTTCAAGTATAATCTCATAGTTCTGTCACCTATAAAAGTTCTCGACGTTACCGACGAACTATCTCCTGAACTTGACTTCTGGGCATTTCTCCTTTTTTATATATATATACACACACACACACATGTACATATGTATATATACCTGATCTAGTGTTTCGTCTTTTTCGCTGCAATATTATTGTGTCCCTTTGGCTAAGAAACTCTTTCCGTACACGTTAGCGGATCTGCTATAAGTCCTTCTACAGAAAAAGGGAGTTTTATTTTTAAGGATTTTTCGGGTCTTACGATGTCATGACTTAATACTTGTAGCCGTTACTCTACCATTCTTTTATCTCTCTATAGACCTACTCTCTTCTGGGCTTAAGAGTACCCTTCTTTTCGTCGGTTTCGAATGGCGTGTCTTGTGCCCTAGGTCAAAATCCGAACGTTGTTGAGTTGCTAGAGGGAACTCGGGTTTTAGAGGTCTATTTTTCCTACATTGCAGAACCCCTCTGTAACCACTAAGTTTGTTGAGCCCCCACCCCCCTTCCCTCCACCACTTCTCTCAGTTTTTCGTCGGAAGAGCTCCTTTTTTTTAGTACACTGAGAGCCTGTTTCTTACGTGTTCCTCGATTCTTGGCCTCTTTTCCAGGACTCTTTTCTGCGAGGTGAGCCTGTTGACTCTTCGTCTTCTCGCTTGGTGACGTGTTTTTCCCGCCTGCCTCGGCTTGTGCTCCGGGCGCACAAGCCCCCGGGACTCCGGGCGTCGGAGTTCGTGGTTGACCCTGGTGGCACGCCCCCGTGACAGAGGCGCGGCCGCGCGCGCCCTTTTTGCCGCCGGCCCGGCCTTCCCCCGTCCCGCTCCGCGCTTCCGCGGGGCGGTCCGTGAATGCGCCGGCGAAGAAGAACTCCGAAAGCTGCGCGACTGCCCTCCGGCTCCATCGCGGCGACATCCTCGGACCGGCTAGGGCGGAATGCGGGAGGCGGCTTCCGCTCCGGCTTCGGTTCCGGGGCTGCCGTCCTCGACTGCGCGACAAGCGGGCCGCGGCGTCACCGAGGGCGGCGGCGGGTAGCCCCGGGGGCCCGTGGCCGAGGGCCCGGCTGCTCCGTCTCCACCGCCGCCGGGACGGCACCGCGAGGTACCCACGCCGTTCGGTTGGTCGTGGGTAGGCGTCGTCGGTGGCGACGGCGGGCTCGGTCGGGGGGTCGCGACCAGGGGAGAAGCGGAGGAGGCGCCGTTCGGTCAGCCTCGTTTTCTCGTGGAAGCGGTCCGGCGGAGAAGGCAACGCGGTTGCGCGTCGTTCGGTTAGGTTCGACCAACCCCCGCCGGGCTGCCGGAGGACAGGTTAGCCGAGAGACTGAGCTTCGCTTAGCTGGCGCGGAGGCAGGTTACTTTTCGAGGGTCCTGCCCCGCCACGTCTCTTGCCGCCCCCTCCCCTAGGACCGACCCACCTCCACCTCTCGCCACAACGTCTCGGCTCGCACTACCACGGCGGCGGGTTACCTGTTCACCCACCTCCCCGGACGTGGAAGAAGGTCGGCGACGTGCGAGGACTCGATCACGTGTCCAGCCGCGAGGCCAGGGGCCTTGAGAGGGCCCTCGGCGGAGCGCGGGGCTCGGCGTGGGGCGACGACGCAGCACAGCAGAGCCGAACGGGGAGGGGATTCCGGTCGTCACAGGGCGTTCCAGACCAGCGTCCACAATCGCTTGCTTTCCCGAACTTGGCGCCGACTTGAATCGAAAACAGGACTAAGATGGCGACGTCAGATCTGGTGGTCAGGAAGCGCGAGACAAATTGGCGGTGGGGGAGGGGGTCGTGAGGGTGACCGCCCAAACCCATTTATCGGGAGGTAAAGAGGACGCAATCTCTGACAAGGGTCATGGTCTTCCTTACTTTCCTGACCCCAACCATAGGTACCGTTGACCTTCTTTCTCCCCCAATATTTAGGAAGTGGTGGGAGGACATCACTTCCTCCCTCCCACACCCTCGGTCCTTCATCCCAACCGAAAACATACTTTAGACCTGGGAGAAAGACACACCACACGGGACGCCCTGCATCTTCCCAAACTACCAGCGAAGCTCCGGACCCAACAACCCCTAAAACAAATCAACCAAAAAACAAAAAACTTAGTAGTGGAAAACCCCCCGCTTTGTACCAAGTGGAGGTCGGGACTCTATGAGTGGACTCTATGACTTCCAGGTAGCTTCGTCTAGAAGAGGGTATCCAACGGGTGTGGACCTTACTAGGTGTTGCGACAAAGGCGATCCGTGGGGCAGTTCAAATCACCTTAGATCGAGTGATTAATATAGTATTCACGAAGGGGAGTCTGACGTTACGGGGAACACAAGTAGAAAGGACAATTCTGTCGATCACCATCCAACTTGTTCTTCCTACTCGAAAAGAGAACGAACGACTTATCTTAATGGTACAAGTGGGTTTTGATCAAGGGGAGTGACATCCTTATTGAGATCTTTAGACCTTTAAGACAGAGGACGTCCTTCGGTGTGGTATCCCTAGGATGTTCTTGGTTCTTTTGGGTATCGATGAGAAGATTTAGAGTCACGGGTTGTTACGTATACAAAGACGGAGGGGGTTGTTTTTTATTATACCAAAAGGAACTGAACTCCCGGAAAGGTAGTTCATAGACTCGATGTTATCTGGTAAGACTTCTTAGTTCTTAGTAGTGGACTCTGTGGTTCTGTTTGGGTTGTAGTTTTGTTGTGAACTTTATACACATGGGAAAGAAAAAATATACAGAAAGTCAAGTCAGCAAGTCAGTACAGGTTGAGAAACGGTAGGGTACTTAGTGTCGTGCGGTCCGGAGGGACAGGTAGTGGTTGAGGGCCTCGGATGGGTTTGAGTACAGGTAACTCAGCCACTACGGTAGGTCGGTAGAGTAGGAGACAGCAGGGGAAGAGGAGGACGGGGGTTAGGGAGGGTCGTAGTCCCAGAAAAGGTTACTCAGTTGAGAAGAGTACTCCACCGGTTTTATAACCTCAAAGTCGAAATCGTAGTCAGGAAGGTTTCTTGTGGGTCCTGACTAGAGGAAATCCTAGCTGACCAACCTAGAGGAACGTCAGGTTCCCTGAGAGTCCTCAGAAAAGGTTGTAGTGTCAAGTTTTCGTAGTTAAGAAACCGTGAGTCGAAAGAAGTATCAGGTTGAGAGTGCAGGTATGTACTGGTGACCTTTTAGGTATCGGAACTGATCCACCTGGAAACAACCGTTTCATTACAGAGACGAAAACTTATACGATAGATCCAACCAGTTTTGAAAGGAAGGTTCCTCATTCACAGAAAATTAAAGTACCGACGTCAGTCGTAGACGTCACTAAAACCTCGGGGTTTTTTATTTCAGACTGTGACAAAGGTGACAAAGGGGTAGATAAAGGGTACTTCACTACCCTGGTCTACGGTACTAGAATCAAAAGACTTACAACCCGAAATGTACAGAATTGCACAATGAATTAGGAGGATCTTGTAAACCTACTACACCATTGAATAGGTCTCCGTATGTCGAACTTTTTAACTGTCAGACCTAAGGACTCTTTAAGATGATGAGAGACGAAATACTATTGGTTTTCCGTGTCTAAGTCACTGTAAGGTTATTTAATGACCCTCCGAAAAAGAGGAGAGTGTATGTGTGTCGAAGTGAGTGATCACACCTGAACGCCAGACACCGACAGTAATCTCAAATAGGTTTTATTTTCTACTTCGTCTGTGTTTACTGTTAATCCGTTCCACAAATATTAGGATTCAATTTTTTTACATTTATTTAACCCCTTTTCTTTAGTATGTACTTTCTTATGTATGATATACAGAGGTGAATACACTTCAAGTTGTAACTAATTTTTACAATCCCTGAAGGGACCACCAGGTCACCAATCCTGAGGTACGAAGGTGGCGTCCCTTGAGTGCCAACAGGGACCACTCCCTTAGTTCTAGGACGTTCGACACACGGTTTTGGTCCTTTTCATTTTTAATTTTTACTAGTTTTTAGGGGTTTGTTGTTTACGACCTCTCCTATACCTTTCTTCCCTTGGGAGGACGTGACAACCACCTTTACATTGAACCATGTCGGTGATACCTCTTGTCATACCTGCAAGGACTTATTTGTCGATGGTACACTGGGACCTTGGGGTGAGGACCCGTATATAGGTCTCTTTTTGTACCGGACTTTTCTATGTACATGGGGGTTACAAGTAACGTAGTGACAAATGTTACCGGTTCTGTACCTTCGTTGGATTTACAGGTAGCTGTCTCTTTACCTATTTGTTCTACACCATATATATTTGTTACCTTATTATGAGTCGGTAATTTTTCTTACTTTATTCCGGTAAATGTCGTTGTACCTACCTGGATCTCTCACAGTATGACTCACTTCATTCAGTCTCTTTCTCTTTATAGTATACTGTGGGGAACACACACCTTAGATTTTTCTTTACTATGTTTTCTTGAAGGAATGTTTTGTCTCTGAGTGTCTGAATCTTTTCCTTGAGTTCCAAGGACCTCATCCTTCCCTATCAATTCTTGAGACCCTTCCAGTGCATGTATGACGATATTTACTTAGCGGTCAGATCCAAGTTATGTCCTATGTGCTACGAACCCCGACCACGTGACCCTACTGGGTCTCTCTACTATACCCCTCTCTCCACCCTCCCCCCAAGTCCTAACCCTTGAGTACATGTGGGTACCGCCTAAGTACAGTTACATACCGTTTTGGTTATGTCATAACATTTCATTTTATATTTATTTATTTATTTATTTATTTTTACGCCTTTTTTTTTTTTTTTGTTCTTTTTTTCTAAATTTGTCATTTTTTTAATTTAATTAAATTTTTTATTTTATTTTACCTATTGATTGTTTTTGGAAAACATATCATGTACCTTGAGACGAGTTACAACACACGGTCGGACCTACCCTCCCCCAAATCCCCTCTTACCTATGTACATATACATACCGACTCAGGGAAGTGACAAGTGGACTTTGATAGTGTTGTAACAATTAACCGATATGGGGTTATGTTTTACAAAAACCACAATTTTTTTATTAATTTTATTTATTTATTTATTTATTTACTAAATCTTCCGTCTTATGGACAATGAAACTCCCCACTTTTTTCTCATCATCCATCTTCTATGGTCTATCCGAAGATTTACAAACCAAAGAAACCAGACCTACCACCAATGTACTCACATAGGCGAAACATTGTAAAGTAGTTCTACAAGTGACAAAAACATACACATAAATTCATTTTGTAAAAAAAAAATTAACTTATAAACTGAACCTCGTTTCATTTAGGTACTAATTCGAAGCCTCCTCCCGCCAAACGTTTTTCTTTTTTACTTTCATCGTTCATTCTCCAAAAGAAAGAGACACTAATAATTAAACAAAATATCCCTCTCGTAATCATTCAAGAAATAGTGAAGAGAGTCAATAATTCAAGAAATAGTAAAGAGAGTTAACAAATGGGAACCCTTCTTCACTTATAACACTACATGTGTGGTCTTATTCTTCTTGTCCCCAGTACCATTCGTATCACGAAGTCTTCTTGATTAATTTAAGATTTCATTACTGAACGTTTAAATCTCGGTAAAGTCGTTGTTTTGCAGTAAGTTTTGTGTGAAGATGGTGTAACCACCAAATCAGCGATTCAGTACAGGCTGAGAACGCTGGGGTACCTGACATCGGGTGGTCCGAGGAGACAGGTACGTTAAGAGGTCCGTTCTTATGACCTCACCCAACGGTACAGGAAGAGGTCTCCTAGAAGGACTGGGTCCCTAACTTGGACCCAGAAGATGTAGCGTCCGTCTAAGAAGGTTGACTCGACACTTCTTTCGGGTTATATACTCATTAAGTGGGTCAATATCCTGTCTCTTTAGTTCTTTTTAGTTCTCTGATATATATATAAATATATATATGTGTGTGTGCACACCCTTAAACTAATAATCCGTTTTATTGTGGTTTGAATCATCGAATTTTATCATTATGTATAATAGTATGAAAGACATCCAGTTCTTAAACCCTCACTGAATCGACGTACCAAGACCGAATCACAGAAAGTAAACTCCCGTATTGTCCGAAGTCATAGGTGAAGGTTGTACTGAATGAGTGTTTTGACCGACAACCATCGCCCGGAGTCGAGAGTGTTGTACCCTCTAAAGGTATCCTAACAGACTCACAGGAGTGTTGTACCGTCGATCGAAGATCTCGATCACTAGGTTCTCTTTTGTTCCATCTTCAACGTTACAGAATTCTAGATCGCACACTTCAGTATAAGACAGTAAAGATGTCATAAGATGTATAATGTGTCTGGTCGGGTTGTACTCAACCATTATGTGTTCCTATTCTTGTGGTCCTTTCCTAGTGACCTTTGGTAGAACCTCGGACGTCACACAGAAGACCAAGGATTACTCAGTACAGGAGAATTTATGAAAAGTTTTGGGTCCCCTGTCTGAGAGACTCAAAGGTGACTTAAAAGAACGTTGATTTCATTTCGTAGTGACCTTTCATTTTTCCTTTTATACTAGTGTTCGTACAGTTCGGTGTTCAAGAAAGAGGAAAGTGACCTGAGGTAATCACGGTTCCTTTATTTTTCTCATCTAGTCCGGAGAAAGTTCGTGTTCTCGAAAAAAGTCTCATATTATCACATCCCTCAAACCCTTTTGAAACGGATGTCAGAAAGGGTTTCCTGTTTCTATATATCTTGTACTTCAAGAATTCGAGGATCTGTCAGAAGGTTCCGGACTGGGGACCGGGTCTTAGATGATAACTCCTCCCTATCTCTAGGATCTATACCTTCTAAGATAAGGAAGGGTCCATAACTTTCCTGACTTTAAAAGAGGATCAAACGTTCGAGTTCCGGATAGAATAGAAACTGACTTACAGAGACTACACCTAACCGAAGGGTCGTCGCTATTCCTTAGGTGGATGGCTGTGTTCTCTACGACCAAGCTAGGGATCCAGTCTTTCTAGGGGACCTCCTCTTTTACCGTTGGGTAAGGTCACAAGAACGGGTCTTTTAGGGTACCTGTCTCCTCGGACCACCGAATGTCAGGTACCCCCCAGTGTCTCAGCCTGCGTTAGATCGCTGACTTGTGTTGCGTGTGATCTATTCGTGATTCTAAAGTCGTGAATTATCAACAATATTTTCGGTAGATACCAGTTTATTCGAACTCGTTAAATTCCATTGCAATTCATGTTGAAGAATAAAGTGAGGGTTTATTTAGATACATTTTCGTAAAAAAAGACTTTTGTTCGAATAGGAGAAAAGAGTGTCAGGGTGAAAGGAATCGAGAGAATTTCTGTCACGGTAAAGGTAACGGGACTCATTGAACTAAATAAAGGGAGAAAGAAACTTCCGTCGTCACAAGTTATCTTTATATTACGTTTAGTACACACACTAAATTTTAAAGATTCCTTAAGGGACCCCCAAGTCACCTATCCTGATGTACGAAAGTGACACCTCTCACTCCAAATTAGGGACCAACCCCTTAATTGTAGGGTGTTCGGCGTGTCGGGGGTGGGGAGTTTTTTTCATTTTAAAGATCATCGGTACAAAATTTTTCATTTTTCTTTGTCCAACTTAAGTAAAATTATAATATAAAATAAATTAGGTCATATAGGGTTTATGATAGTAAAGTTGTATACTGTTCACCAGTTTGCGGTGTCACGGATCACCGATAGTATAACCTGTTTCTCCGTAATAGATTAGTCAGTAAATAAAGTCAATGGAGGATTTACACACGAGGTGAAGATCAAAAAGATGAAAGGTCGGATGACCAGTTAGAATGATTTGGTGACACGACAATAAAATTTAGAAAACCTGTACGACGTGTAGTACGCCCTAGAATAAAAGGGTTAGTCCCTAGTTTGGACACGGGGGACGAAACCTCAATTGGTGACCTGGTGGTTCCTTCAGGGGTAACAGGATAAATATTAGAGAGGAGACAAATTTTCCAAAGCCACCGAAGAAACGGATGTCTCATTTCAGGTTTGTTGAATTATAGGTTTCTTGGGGTAATAAACCGTAGAAAGGTGAAAAGGAGTAATGAAGAGTATACGAATATGTTGTACGTCGTTTCATTTAAAGTGTCAAGAGGTCTATTCTGTGGAATGAAAATAAGACGAGATTCCGAAACGAGTAGGTTGTACTTTAAGGAGGGGTGGTATAAAGACGAATAACTTTAGGTTAGGTTGAAAGTACCGAATCAGGTTTATTATGAAGGAAGAATTTCAGAAGTAACTAATGTTAATCGACATTTGGAAGACTAGAAAATGTTATAGAGTGAAAAAAACGAAAATTTTTTTGAAAATAAAACTTGTCAAAAAGTTCAATGTCTTTTCAAAGTCCTTATTATGTCTCAAGGGTATATGGTGATGAGTCGATGAGGATTACAATTGTAGGACGTGTTGTTGTCATATCCCTAGTTTTACTTTTTTAATTTTCAATTATGAAAGTATCAGGGTAGTGAAGTACCCTTTATCTACCCCTTTGTCACCTTTGTCCCAGTCTGAAATAAAACCCCCCGAGGTTTTAGTGTCTACCACTAACATCGGTACTTTAATTTTCTGCGAATGAGGAACCTTCCTTTCAATATTGGTTGGATCTATCGTATAATTTTTCGTCTCTGTAATGAAACGGTTGTTTCCAGGCAGATCAGTTCCGATACCAAAAAGGTCATCAGTACATACCTGCACTCTCAACCTGACACTTCTTTCGACTCGTGGTTTCTTAACTACGAAAACTTGACACCACAACCTCTTCTGAGAACTCTCAGGGAACCTGACGTTCCTCTAGGTTGGTCAGGTAAGATTTCCTCTAGCCAGGACCCACAAGAAACCTTCCTTACTACGATTTCGACTTCGAGGTCATGAAACCGGTGGAGTACACTTCTCAACTGAGTAACCTTTTCTGAGACTACGACCCTCCCTAACCCCCGTCCTCCTCTTTTCCTGCTGTCTCCTACTCTACCGACCTACCGTAGTGACTAAGCTACCTGCACTCAAACTCACTTGAGGCCCTCAACCACTACCTGTCCCTCCGGACCGCACGAGTTAAGTACCCCAGCGTTTCTCAGTCTGTGCTGACTCGTTGACTTGGCTTGATTTGACTTGAAAGTATCGTAATTGATTTATTTTTTAAATAAGTTTATCTGTTTTGATCTTTATTATTTTTCCCTTTGTAGAGTTTAAAATTAATTAACACTTCTCTACAATATAATGAGAATTACCGTAAATGTTGTTAAGGCACAGAATTTTAAGAACCACATGTATCATTAGGGTCGATCTAATACTCTTGATAATTTTATTCTCAAACGTAGAAGGATAGTGGATGTCACGGACAGTGTCTCATTATGTGTGTGTGTGTTTACACAACTATTGCTTTATTAATGTCACCGTTATCGCTGAAACGCACGAGTCAGTGATTCAACACAGGCTGAGACGCTGGGGGACTTGACATCCGGTGGTCCAAGGAGACTGGTACCCTAAAAGGTCCGTTCTTATGACGTCACCCAACGGTAAAGGAGGAGGTCCCTTATAAGGGTTGGGTCCCTAGTTTGGGCGTAAAGAATCCAGAGGACGTAACCATCCGTCTAAGAAATGGTGACATGATGGACCCTTCGGTTGTCTCGTTGAAACTTTAAGAAATCTTATGATTGTAGAAACATCATTTGTTCAAACCATAGACGGATCGAAGGTTGGTAGGTGAGAAGAGGTTCTTTAGGGGGATAGAAACATATCTAATCCGGGGTTGTCGGTTCAAACATATGAAGTATTGGGATGGTGAAACTTTACTCCTGAGTGAAGACTTTCACATTACGGTATAAGGGGTACTTCCGTTTCTTTGTCTCTTTCGACCAGACGTTTATTTGGGTTTTATTTGTCTATGTGTTTAGTTTTGTCTTACGAAAAGGTCGAGAGGGTCAGGACGGATAAAAGTAGAAAAGGACTTGATTTGTGTACGTACAGAAAACCCAGAAAGGTATTGTAAGTTTCTGTTAAGATTTCAGTGGGATAGGGGGGAAAAAAGAATTAGATCGAAAGTAACAAAGGACTTTGGTCTCGAAATTTTATTATTACTACCTCTGGTGCGGGAGTAACAGTTCCGGTGAATGGGACAGGAGAGGGATCTAGATTACAGGACTTAATATTGAAAGGATGGAATTCCCGACTCCGAAGGGACCACCGAAATACTATTTCTTAGACGGACTTTACGTCCGCTGATCCCAAGTTAGGGACCCAATCCTTCTAGGGGGCCTCTTCCTTTACCGTTGGGTGAGGTCGTAAGAACGGACCCTTTAGGGTACTTGTCTCTTCGGAGCACCCGATGTCAGGTACCCCAGTGTTTTCTCAGTCTATACTAAATCGTGGATTTGTTGTTGGTATTCCCGATTCTTAGGTAAAGACTTCCTTGGAATTTAAAGTCCGTCGACTTCTCTGACTTTACGTGTTTTCTTCTTTATAGATGGAATAAAACCGTTTATCTCACAAGACGTCTTGAAAGAGATAATACGGGAGGAGAGTCTTAGGGATGATGACCAGTATCAGTGACTTTCTCTTGTGGTTAGATGTAATTACTTTCAATAAAATTACTTTTGATAAAAGTGATGAGAGTTCATGGGAGAATGTAACTGAATTTACTCACCGAATATTTCATAGTTCTCCAGAAATACCCTGGACATGGTCACTTATCTACTTCTACGAAACAATAATTAGTAATTACAAACGTCCAATACCCCCACGTTGAGTTTAAAGAGTCTATACAACAATGAAATTCATCCGGTCTGTAGAGGGTCAGTTAGAAGAAGTAGGTTAATTGATAGTGTCGGTTTCGTCAAAATGAAAGAGAAGGGATGGAGTTCTGGAAACATAGACGATAAGAAGGACGGACCTCGTGGGGAAGGGGGTGGGGTCCGGTTGGTAGAAGTAGGAAATAAGGAAATCGGGAAAGGTACGTATCGTACCACACGAGTCTTCGAGCCAGTACAGAGAAACACTGGGCACCTGATATCGGGTGGTCTGAGGAGAAAAGTAACCTAAGAGGTCCGTTCTTATGACCTCATCCAACAATAAAGGAGGAGGTTCCCAAGAAGGACTTGGTCCCTAGTTTGGGCGTAGAGGACACAGAGGACGTAACCGTCCGTCTATGTAAATTCGTCTTGTAAGTCGAATTTTCAAGAGGGAGTCTCTTAGGGTGGTGGTGGTGGGAGATTTATCCATAATAAGGGAAAGGACGGGTAAGAAGTAAAGAAAAAAAGTGAAGGAAGGAGAGATGAGATTAACGTAAAACTAGTTTAAAGTCAAGTCAAGTCAAGTCAAGTCAAGTCGAGTCAGCGAGTCAGTGCAGACTGAGAGACGCTGGGGTACTTGGCGTCGTGCGGTCGGGAGGGACAGGTAGTGGTTGAGGACCTCAAATGGGTTTGAGTACAGGTAACTCAGCCACTACGGTAGATTGGTAGAGTAGGAGACAGAAGGGGAAGAGGAGGACGGAAGTTAGAAAGGGTTGTAATCCCAGAAAAGTTTACTGAGTCGAGAAGCGTAATCCACCGGTTTTATAACCTCCATATTAAATATATTATTTCACGTGGGTAAAATTTACGTGTCCAACTACTAAAAACTATTTACATCGGTGGTAGTGGTTTTATTTGTTGAAAAAGTAGTAGGATTTCTAAGGAAACATGGGGAAGGGTTCGTAAGGGTGGGGACCTGGGTCCGTTAGTGACTAGACTAAAGGTAGAGAAACACAATATAAACTAAAAAGGTCCGAAAGTATATATCTCTTAGTAAGTCTTATATAAGAAAAGTCCGGTTTAAGAAAAAGAGTCGTATTACAAAAGTTCTGCGTAGGTACAACTACATAGTCATCAAGTAAGTAAAAATAACGACTCATCATAAGGTGATACGTCTTTTATGGAGAAAAGTGGTGGACCACCCGTAGAAACCTAACAAAGGTCAACAACCGATAACGTTTGTTTTGATGATACTTTAAACACATGTTCAGAAAAACACACATACACTAAAATAGGGTTTCTGACTCAGTATACCGTTAACGAATATTCTTTCAAAGGGAAATTCGTCCCTTAAATCCTACCAGTACATGTGTGATGATATAAATTTTACCTATTGGTTGTTCCTGGATAACATATCGTGTATCTTGAGAACGAGTCACAATGTACCGTCGGACCTACCCTCCTCCCAAACCCCCTCTTACCTATGTACATATACATACCAACTCAGGGAAGTGACAAGTGGACTTTGATAGTGTTGTAACAATTAATCGATATGGAGTTATGTTTTATTTTTCAATTTTTTTTCTTTTCTTTGAAAGGGAAACTTTAAGGGACCGACAGGTCACCAATCCTGTGGCATAAGAATGACGATTCCCGGGTCCAAGTTAGAGATCAATTCCTTGACTCCAGGGTGTTCGGTACTACGGTTTTTCTATTTTTTTTTCTTTGAAAGGGAGTAAATGAGAAGTAATATCGAAAGTTATTGAATTTTGAGGAAAGACAACGTATGAACAAAGAAAAAAGTAAAGGGTGAGTCGAGAGATGATCTGACTTTAAGGTGCTCCGTACCTGGGACACAGTGACTAAACAGTGACTCGGGTCTCCCAGATCATGTCACGAGAATTATTTATAAAAAATGATAGACTCATCTTCTTTTTAGTCTAACCGGAGACGGACTTTATAGAACTTAAACTTTAGTTTCCAGAGGTTTACTTACTCCGGAACTGATATTTGGGGTTTCCTTAGTTTACTAAACATTTTGTTTCGTTTTTGTTTTGAGAAGGTTTTGGTAGATAGTTATGAGTTCCTACTTCGTACGTATCGCTGGATGAAAAGGACTTCTGGTGTTTTCAGTCTCGTCGATTCCAAGACCCTTCAATTGTTTATTTGGACTGTCTGAGATTCTCGGTCATTCGAGGTCAGTACACGTGTCGATAGGCACCGTGACCCCGACCGTGACCCGTACCGGTCTCTACCGTCGATGGGTACACCATATTCTATTCCTACGAAGAGAGGGGTATCTTCCTCCTTACGTAGCAGAGTGACTATTTAAACTTTCTTCCTTGACCCGTCCGAACCGACCCGGGAATGAGGGAGGGGACAGTCACAGTTCCCGAACACCCCACACAGGAAAGACGAGACGATGGATGGTGGGTCATTCTTCAGTGGGGACACCCCTACTCCCCCTCCGGACTTCATATGTCTTGGGACACTTGTCTACCTGTTCTGACAGTTTTAGTTCCGAACTGGTGCTCGGTATCTGGATTTTGGTATGAGAAGTGGGTCAGGTAGTCAAGTGACTAAGGATTTTACAGTCACAAATGAGAACGATAGCGGACGAACTGGTTCAGGATAAATTGAACTAAGTATCTTGATTGTAAGGTCTAAGGATACGTTCTAACAAGAAATGTCGTAGTCCGAAATGAAAGTGGTTGTCTGTGTAGTAAGAGTTCGATAAAGAGGTGAGAAGGGGTCATGGTTTAACCTGTGGATGGTCGCACCCACTGAGTAGAAGACCACAATAGAAAAACGGAAAAGTATGACAAGTACCCCAAGAGCTCTGTTCTTGTGACTTTACCAAACGGTAAGGGAAGGGGTCATCTTGGTGTAAAACAGTCTTGCGAGGTGGTACTGGGTACGTAGAACCTACCGGGACGTGTCGTACCGAGTCTCGAAGTGACTCAGTGTGTTCCGACACTAGGTACACTAGTAAAGTCAATTGTAAGACACTAACACCAAAAACAAGACCTCTGATATTCTAATGACAAGAACGAAGAAGACAGACGGGAGACTACCTACTCCTATTCTCCGAATACGTTCGAAGGACTACCACCCTCTGACCGACACCCCTTTTGACCCAGAAAGAGACCACCCGTCCCGGTACGAGTCATTTAGAGATTAGGTCAACAGACGACTCACCTACCCCGGCACGAGGGAGGTACAATCGACAAACCGCACTCCGCTGGGTCAGGACCTCAGATGTCCGGGACACCATCCCGATGACAACTGGAGGTTTTTCCTGAATACGATTGTGTACGGACGGTCCTGACAACGACGGTCTCGGGGACAGGAAGGACTTCCGGTGAAAACTAGGAGGGAGGTGTCAAGTCAAGTCAAGTCAGTGATTCAACACAGGCTGAGGAACACTGGGGTACCTGACGTCGTGTGCCCCGAAGGGACAGGTAGTGGTCGAGGGTCTCAAACGAGTTTGAGTACAGGTAGTTCAGTCACTACGGTAGGTTGGTAGAGTAGGAGACGGTACGGGAAGAGGACACGAAAGTCAGAAAGGGACGTAGTCCCAGAAAAGGTCACTCAGTCAAGAAGTGTAGTCCACCGGTTTCATAACCTCAAAGTCGAAGTCGTACTCAGGAAGGTTACTTATAAGTTCTGACTAAAGGAACTCCTAACTGACCAAACTAGAGGAACGTCAGGTTCCCTGAGAGTTCTCAGAAGATGTTGTGGTGTCAAGTTTTAGTAGTTAAGAAACCGTGAGTCGAAAGAAATATCAGGTTGAGAGTGTAGATATGTACTGATAACCTTTTTGGTATCGAAACTTTTCTACCTGGAGACGACCGTTTCATTACTGAGAAGAAATTATACGACAGATCCAACCAGTATCGAAAAGAAGGTTCCTCGTTCGTAGAAAATTAAAGTACCAACGTCAGTGGTAGACGTTACTAAAGCCTCGGGTTCTTTTATTTCAGACAGTGATAAAGGTAACAAAAGGGTAGATAAACGGTACTTCAGTACCCTGGTCTACGGTACTAGAATCAAAAGACTTACAACTCAAAATTCGGGTGAAAAAGTGAGAGAAGAAAGTGAAAGTAGTTCTCGGAGAAATCAAGAAGAAGCGAAAGACGGTATTCCGACCACAGTAGACATACAGACTCCAATGACTATAAAAAGGGTCGTTAGAACTAAGGTCGAACACGAAGTAGGTCAGACCGTAAGGGGTACTACATGAGACGTATATTCAATTTATTAGTCCCACTGTTATATGTCGGAACTGCATGAGGAAAGGGTCAAAACTTGGTCGGATAACAAGGTACAGGTCAAGATTGACAACGAAGAACTGGACGTACGTCTAAAGAGTCCTCCGTCCAGTCTACCAGACCATAAGGGTAGAGAACTTCATGAAAGGTGTCAAACAACACTAGGTGTTTCAGTTTCCAAAACCGTATCAGTTATTTCGTCTTTATCTACAAAAAGACCTTGAGAGACCGAAAAAGCTACTAGGTTACCAACAACCGTTAAACTAGAGACCAAGGAGACGAAAAAGATTTAGGTCGAACTTGTAAACATTCAAGTAACAAGTGTATGACAACTTCGGACCGAACCTCTTAAAACTCGTAATGAAACGATCACACACTTTACTCATGTTAATTCGTCATCAAACTTGTAAGAAACCGTAACAGGAAGAAACCCTAACCTTACTTTTGACTGGAAAAGGTCAGGACACCGGTGACGACGTAAAAGGTTTAAACGACCGTATAACTCACGTCGTGAAATTGTCATAGTTGAAAAAGAGGGAGGTGTCCTCTAGGAGTTTCTGAGCGTCCATCCACACCGAGTAAGAAAACACCCCAGTGACGAGGAAAGGGGACCCAGGACTAAGTGTGTTCTAAAAAAAACACGGACGGTCCTTAAAGACAAAGGGGGTCAGGACACCTTCGAGATATTAGTTTAGGACGACACGAAGTCTAAGGAACCCCTAAAGGTCAGGGAAACGACCTAGGGGTCCAACCCTTTAGACTACACCCGGGATCTTGGGAGTGTTACCCTCTTGATGAAACGATGGGAACAAGAGGTCAGACACTCAGCGAGTGAGCCGTCCGAACCATAAACTAAAATAACACTAACGTGGGGAGGATGGTAGAACACCGAAGAGGAAGCAGGGACCTACACACCATAGAAAATCACCACCCAAGGTTGTAGGAGGACACCTACCAACAAGTCGTCGATCGACGTCAAAACTACAAGAGTGTCCTCTATTCGTGTGTAGGAAGATGAGGCGGTATTTACCGTACCCCTTGTACCGAGAGACCAAAGTCGTTTAACTAAACCCTTCAGTACGACAGTCTTGTGTTCTTTTTACACCCAAGGACCATGAGTCTGTAATTTCTCAGGTGGACGATTACGGGTTCTGGGTCCAAGCTAAGGATCCAACTCTTATAGAGGATCTCTTCCGTTACCGACGGGTGAGGTTATAAGAACGGACTTCTTAAGGTACCTGTCTCGTTGGATCACCCGATGTCAGATACCCCAGTGTTTCTCAGTCTGTGCTGACTCACTAATTGTGAATTCTAAAATAAGACCTTTTGTAGTTTTGACATGTTTTCAGTTTGTAGTACTTGTGAATGAAGGATAGTACGTTGAAGTTGTTATAAGTTAAGTATCAGAAAGAACAAAGTAGAAACGGGAGTGGGGAAGATACGGACGTATCTAATAAAACTTCATTTAGGTTCTGTGTAGTGAAACAGTATTTATGAGATAAAAGAAAAACCGTCGTTCAACGTCGAATACTCTAGAATCCAGGGGTTAATCCCTAGCTTGGACCCGGGGTTTCGTGACCCAGGATTGGACAGGTGATCTTGACGGTGTCTAAAGGAAGTAGTATTCATGAGAATACCTATGAGAATTTCCTATTTGTGACAAAATATTGTGAAAGTGTCTCGTGTAATATTGTGTTTTTTAATTAAAAAGGTTATAGTAATTGATGTCAGTCACAAATTTGAATGTAATAACAGTCAGAAACAAATTTGTTAACAAAACGAGTTTAATCAAAGGTTTATTCCAGTTGTATAACGTAGACTAGTAAGACGGAGAATTAGAAAAAATTGGATATCCAAAAGGGAGATAAAAAGGAAACGTAAAATAAATAACTTCTTTGGTCCAACAAACAAACTTCCTAGAACTACCGACTTAAAAACATTAAATTGGACAAGAAGAGATGGGATATCAAGAATATTAGACTATCTCGATCTCCAAACTAATCTAAATCCAAACGAAAGAGATTTTATTAAGGAGTATCCACCTCGATAAATGAAGGATAAGTAGAGTAGTCCTCTTGTCTTTTTAAGATCAAGTATTGTAATTGATGAAACGTAGTGATGGAGAAAAAATTTTATATAAACAAATGACGAACGAAGTCGTGGTGTATATGATTTACAAATTAAAAAACCGACGTCACCCAGAATCAATCCCGTACTCCCTAGATCAAGGGACTGGTCCCTAACTTGGACACGGGGGACGTAATTCTCGTACCTTAGAATCGGTGTTCTGGTGGTCCCTTCGGGGATACTAGAAAAAAACTAAACCAAGTCCCTAGTAGTCTGACCAGGTAGGTAATATTTCAAGAGGTAGGGTCGAAAGGTGGATGACCAAAATGGATAATGGACAACCACTATGACGGATTACCACTATATGCAATAAACTAATTCCCGATGTTTTAACACTATAAAATTAAGACAACAGAGAAGACGGAAACTAATTGACCTTGATAGATTAATTTGTTCTTTGAAGGGAGGTAGTTGAGATACCATAGGACTTCATGTTGAATATACCTTTTACGTCCTAACTAAGAAAGGAAAATAACTGTTACTTGTACCATAAAACCATAGGTCCTCTACTACTTCCTGTCCCTTCGGACCGTACGACGTCAGGTACCTTAACGTGTCTCAGCCTGTACTGATTCTCTGACTTGTTATTGTTACCTAGTTGGGTACACCATTCCCTGACTCGTGGTGGAGACCAGTTGTCGATTTTTCCTTCACGTCGGGAGTCTCGTTGTTAAGTTACTCTTTGATTTGGGACGTTGTTGGTGCACTCATTCGAACTTTCACTAGGAGGGGTTTGACTCGGAACTCTATCGACGTCGGGACCTGGAACTGACGTCGGAACATTCTCTGGGACTCGGTCTCCTGAGTAGTTTGGACGTGGACTTTAGAATTGGGTGTCTTAGACTCTATGATTTGCATGACAAAATTCGATATTTCAAAACCTTATTAAAGAGAACGTCGTAATCAATTACTCATGTGGAGGTGTCTTCAACACAATGCATATGAGAATCGAAAATCTACTCATCCCTTTCATCTCACAACGAATTAGTTATTTACTACTCCAATCAACTGGTTAACAGAACTCATCGTAACACACATCCCCGAGACCGAAACGGGAGAAGAGGTAAAGTAATCACTAACCACCGAATAGGATGTGTACCACTTCTTTTTAGGTCTTAGTCTCCCGGGAGTTGGTTGACTTTGTTATTGGTTTAACAAAACTAACAACGTACTCGATTTAAGTTGAGTTGTTTCTGAGTAATTCAAACCATTGTTATCAAACACCTCGTGATATCCTTCGACATCTCTTCCGGTCTCCGGTCTTCCGGGACGTGGGGTTGACGATACTTTTCCTGAAGTCTCTCGTAAGGGTCGGGGTCCGGTTTCTACCCTAATTCAGTCCTGATGGTTTACCGTGTCTTCATGTTCTCTCTCCGGTCCTCACTACAGATAGTTAGGGGAATTTTTCCTTTGTCTTAACGTTCCCTAACTTCCGGTAATAGTTAACAACGAGAAAACAGGATTCAGTGTTTTCAGAAGAATCTTTGCGTCACTGAGTTACTCAGTCGTGAACGAAAATTCTTCTAGTGGTTTCCTAGACATAGAGATGACTTCAAACTCTCTGAGACCGGATATATTGAGTCATATTAAACCTTAAAAAATAGAGTGAAAAAATTTAACTTTATATCAACTAAATGTTACACAAGTAAAGAAGGCATGTCGTTTCACTGAGTGAATATGTGTATATATGTAAGAAAAAAATATAAGAAAAGGTAATACCAAATAGGGTTCTATGACTTATATCAAAGGACGCGATATGTCATCCTGGAACAACAAATAGGTAAGATATGTATTATCAAACGTAGATGATAAAGTATATATTTGAAGTAAAATCCAAGGTATAAATCTAAGATTTATAAATTTATAAATCTAGTATAAATAAATCTATACTATTCACTATAGTATACCATAATCAGAAAGAGAAAGAGATCGACACCTTAAAATAAATAAATAAACGAATAAAAAACCGGTACGACACGTCGAATGCCCTAGAATCAAGGGATTGGTCTCTGACTTTGGTCCGGTACCGGCACTTTTCGACCCTAGGTACTCCGATGGTCCCTTTAGAGACCTTAAAATTAAAAAAATGACACTCGTGTATAAGTACATAATGGACACATTAATCTTCTACTAAATTTCTCTGACCTAATACCCTCAGGGGACCACCAGGTCACCAATTCTTAGGTGGACGGTTACGTCTGTGTGTCTAAATTAGCAACCAGGTCCTTCTAGGGTGTACGGTGTACTACGTCTCGTTGATTCGGACACGCGGTGTTGACGACCCGGGAACACGACGTTGACGACGTCGGGCTCGTGGATGTTGGGTACGAGACGTTGATCCCTTCGGTGATGTCACTCTTCGGGTGAGTGACGTTGACTTCTCATCGGGGGATGAGTGTTGATCTCCTTCGGGCGCACGTCGTGACTTCTGGGTCGTCTCGGTTTTATTATTTATGTGAGATACCTGAACTATAATTTATATTTATTTATTTATTTCTGTGATCGAATATTCCTTCCACTTTTAGGACTGCTCTCTGACTGGGGGAGGTGGGGGCCGGACGTGACCCACCCTTCCTTCCTCAGATGACTCCGGTTTTCCACTCCCGGTGTACATTCCTTGTCTCCACGACCAGAGAACTCTCTAAGAACTTTCACTTCCGTCCTCCCTTTGTCCCCACCCCAGGACTTGTTCGGGGGGTCTAACTTTCAAGACAAATGTAAGTGACGTCTTCGGAGTGAACTTCGTCTATAGACCGGTCCCATCTAAGAGTCTTGACACCCGAACGTATTTCTTTTACAATTTCCTAGAATTCAGTATCTCCATTATTATCGACTTAAAGACGTTTGTACACGGGTATTAAGATTTCTGTAACAGGACTGTCGTTCATCCCTTTTTTCGTAAGAAAGTTGTTAATGGTGTCAAAGAGAGAAAAGACAAAGGAAACTTGTCTGGAGGACGTTCTTCGAGTAAAGGTCGACGTACACTATTACTTTCCTAAAAAGAAAGAAGAATACAATTTATGTTCATTTAACTAATTTATCCTTTGTCGTAGACTAACGATCCTTCAGTCGGTAAGTCTGTCATACCGTTACCGTGGACCCCTACCCCTTCCCCCCTGTGTTGTCCCCTTCTTCGGTCCTGTCGGGCCGACACGGTTCCTGTGAGTTCCCGACTACCCTGACTCGAGACCTCCTCTCTCTTAAACTGTAGTGGACCAGATCGGAGTGTCAAATACCTAGGTCCCTCCTTTCTCTACGGTCTTCAACCGACACCTGGGTTTTGATCTTGTGTCCCGAGGAAGGGAAGAAGCAGAAAGAGTTGTGGGTGGGAGGTAAAAGAGAGAGGTGGTGGTGGGAAGACCGACGGAGGGGGTGGCGGAGGGAAGACAGAGACTCACGGGAAAAGTCGTACATATAAAATGAAGTTATTTTTCGACACCCCAACTCCCCCATAAAACCAAAACAACGACAAAAATATCTTTGTCGTAACTCATTTACCTTCCTTCTATCAGTTGCATTCAAAAGTTTTACGTCCGTCCTTCTACTCTTAAACGAGACTTCTTAGACTCCATTCGGTGCTCTTAATCCTTCCGATTATTCACTCTCCCTAGATAAGTTTCTTTTGAAGGTTATCCTCGACCCGAAATTCGATCCGGAATTTCTTTTGTTGAAATCACACACGTCATCTATTCGTTACTTAACCTCGTGTCAGGAGATCCGTAACCGGAATAGAAGTGTCCGTCGTGGTGACTGGAGTCGCTCCCTACCCCTCGACCTATTTCACACATACACGGGTGAGGGCAAGGTAAGGTCGTCAAGAAAGGGAGACTCTCTGACTTATGTGTTTTCCTGACACCGGTCTGGTATATACTGGTATCTTCAGACGTCATTGGTCGGACCTTTCGGTCTGGTGAAGACGTCGTTAGTAGGGTCCTAGTAGTCCAGAACCAATTTCACACGGTGGAAGAAGAGTTAGGTGTTGTTAGAGAAGGGAGAAAAGGTCAAGTCCTGGTTGGTCTCCTTCGGTTTATACGAGGGGTTGTTTAGTATTATTCTACGGAGAGAAGATCAATTCGGTTGGAGGTCACAGGGTCCGTTTGTTGGAGGTTAGTATCCTGAAGACTTCGGAAGGGAAAGAAAGTGAATGGTATTACAAAAGGATCAGGGACGGACAGAAACTCAGGGAGGGACGGTTTACGTTTACTATCATCCACGAAAACGTTCGAGTCTTACTTGTCGGAGAAAAATAAGAGTGAACCTACTGGAACCAAATGGAGGTAATAGAGATTGTCGTTCAGACCTGTGTTTGAGTTTCATGAGTACTTTCAGTTGTGGGTCTAGTTTACATTGTTTCCATTTGAAAGTTACGGTATCTAGTCAAAATAAAGACATAAAAAATATCCTTATCTTAGTGTATAAGATAAGACACATATGACTGCACAAAGAGTTATAGTACAGACATTCTATATAGGTACGACATACATCGTTATAAAAGTAAGTTTGAGTAACAATTTTCTGTGAACGAGGAACCTTCTTTTCGATACTGTAATGAAACGACTGTTTCCAGGTATAGTAGTTTCGATACCAAAAAGGTCATCAGTACATACCTACACTCTAAGCCTGATATTTCTTCCGACTCGTAGCTTTTTAACTACGAAAACTAGACACCACAACGTCCTCTGAGAACTCTCAGGGAACCTGACGTTCCTCTAGTTTGGTCAGTTAGGACTTCCTTTAGTTGGGACTTAAAAGTAACCTTCCTGACTACCACTTCGACTTCGAGGTCATGAAACCGGTGGACTATGCTTCTTGACTGAGTAAACTTCTCTAGGACTACGACCCTTTCTGACTTCGGTCCTCTTCCCTTGTTCTCTCCTGTTCTACAAACCCACCGTAGTGGCTGAGTTACCTATACTCAAACTCGTTCGAGGTCCTCTACCACTTCCTGTCCCTTCGGACCGTACGTCGTCAGGTATCCCAGCGACTCAGCCTGTTCTGACTCACTGACTTATTATTGTTATAAGACGACATACTGAAATGGGGTTGAATATATACGTAAGATGATACCTATCCGGAACACCTAACCAAGGTCAAACTCCGATAATACTTGTCGCGTCAATCTTTTGAAGAACGTGTATAGAACCATCTGTACTCGAGAACAAAGACAGTACATATGTGGGTTCCATCTTAACGACCCAGTATTCAATATGTACACAAATCGAAATCATCTATGACGGTTAAAAGGTTGTCCCAAAATGATTGAATATAAGGAGGATTTCAAATTCTCAAAATTAACGAGACATAAAGGTATTTGTATACTAGAAAAAAAATAAAAAAGTCGACACGACCCAGAAGCAAGGAAACGTGTCCGAAAGAGGTCGACAGTGCTCGGCCCCGAGTGACCCCACGTGTCCGAATAGGACCATCGAAGAGAACACCTCGTGTCCGAGATCCACGTGCCCGAGTCTTCAACACCGTGTGCCCGAATCGACGAGACACCGTACACCCTAGAAGGACCTGATCCCCTACCTTGGGTACACGGGACGTAACCATCCACCTAAGAATTGGTGACCTGATGGTCCCTCCAGGAGTAGTTGTGAACTAGAACAGTCTGTGAAAGTAAAATCGGAAGGACCCTCCACAGACATTTAAATATGAATTATAAAAAGAACAAGGGATCTCCGAGATTGAAAATGACAAAAGGACCTAAAGTAACAATATTAACAATTATCATGTACTGATTAGTTTTGTAAAAAGAGAGGGAGGTGGGGTGAGGACGAGTACGAAAATTCGGTGAGTGTTAATTTAACTTCTGTCACTATCTTCCTCCGTGACTTCCATCCGAAAAACGAAATAATGATACACAGAGGTTCCGGATAGGAGTATGAGACGTGAGTCAACCTCGTTTTATTTATAAACAACATTTATGTACTTTTTTTTTTTACTGTACTTTCGGATAAACAGAGGTGGTATGAAACACTCAGTGAGGGCTCGAGACTTCCCATGTTGACTGAATGAGTTAAATCCGGAAGCTGGACCGTGTGACCTTAGGAATTGTTGTAGATAATTTGGTTTGACCGGAGGCCTCCTGGCCGAACACGGACGACGGAGCGGAGTACGTCGGAGTCCGGTAACTCGGACCTGTGTGTATACTAATATAAGTATAACAGTGTTTAGGGACTCTGATACAATTTAATATACAACTTATAATATGATAGTACCGTCCACCGTCAAGAACCTTGTGGTCCTTCTCTAAACACTTTAGAGTGGACTTTACCTCGGGGTCCAAAATGTCTGTGGACTAGTCGACTCCCAGTCCCCGTACCTTTCGTAGGTTGAGTCCGAGTCCCCGGTCAAAAGGAAACGTAACAGGAGAGACTGGGAAGGAGGGAGAGTCAGAACGTCTAGTCGACATTTAACCCAGTGTTAATATAGGGGAAGTATCCCATTAACGCTCCTGATTTATTCAATTATGTACATTCCGTGAAACGGATCATGGACCGTACGTTGTTCCATACCCCATTCACCATCGAGAAAAATAAAAACGACAATAATTGTCGTCGTCGTCGTCCTCACTCCTTACGACTCACTGGCTGGTACGGAACGTGGTTTACACTTGAAGTACTCGGACCCGATATCCCTTTTCCCGTTTTTCCCCTCGTATTCCCTCGTACACGAAAGGTGGGTATTACTCAATAGTGTCGTATCTAATCGGGTCCCTAGGACTTGCGATGGTGTCACGTGCCATCCTTCGTTCCCTGGAATTCCGGACTTATTGAGGTAGGGTTCCTCTGAGGATATTCTAGTCCTCTGTACGACACTTCAAACTTAGACCGGTTCCTACCCTTAAAGACGGTCTACCTTCCCGAGACACTTTCGGATTTCCTCTGGGAATTACGTTGCCTCGTTTAACGGTACCTGTGTGGGTAACCCGGGGTGGAGAGACCCTGTCCTCGTCATCGGTTTGTCGAAGTTCCTCGAACAGTCACTTCCTTTGAGGAGTCCAAGAGAGGAGGATTCTGTCTCTTGGTCACGACGAGTATGAGACTTGACCAAGTTTTCCCTACAGTGGGTGACTCCGATTTTTCTGTTCACCTCTTACGGAACCCTTTTTTTAAAAAAATTTTTCCCGGAACCGATGTTTTAGAAGGACAGGATTCAGAAAGGGAACTGAAAGACTTGAGAAGTGAAAGACTGAATGTTTTTCTTGAACATGTTTTTTACTCCCTAGTCCGTCCTCAGTATTAATGAAAAAAAATTATAAATACCGAAATGGGATACCGTACACCCCCGAAGGGACCACCAAGTCAACCATTTCTTAGGTAGACGTTACGTCCTCTGGGTCCAAACTAGGGACCCACTCCTTCTAGGGGACCTCTTCCTTTACCGTTGGGTGAGGTCATAAGAACGGACCTTTTAGGGTCCCTGTCTCCTCGGACTGTCCAATATCAAGTACCCCAACGTTTGTCAGTCTGTACTGAACCACTGATTTGGTGGTGGTACTGGTGTCGTACAAGGGGTTGGTGTCAAACTTGAGTGCGAGGGACGTTACCTTCGTACCTCAAAATTGATGACCGGGGGGTCCCTTCAGGGCTCAGGTATTAATGACTTCGACCCATTACCCGTATACCGGAAGGGTCCACCGTGATCACCATTTCTTGGGTGGAAAGTTACTTCCTCTGTCAAAGATAGAGACCCAGTCCTTCTAGGGGACCTCCTCCCGTCCCGTTGGGTGAGGTCATAAGAACGGACCCTCTTAGGGTACCTGTCTCCTCGGACCGCCCGATGTCAGGTATCCCAGCGTTCTCAACCTGTACTGACTTCGCTGTCATGTTTCGTGTTACCCGTATACCTCCCCTCCTCATTAATCAGATAAAAGATATGAAGACACACAGGAATTTTCAAAAGGTATTGTTTTTTCAAAGTGTTTTCTCTGATACTTATTAGGTTCCGGACTTTTTCATTTCCCGTATGACGAGAGACTGATCTTTAAGGGGACTTAGTTGATTTAGACTGGTACAGGTTGGTTCCTTTGTTCCACTCTTGCACCATAATCAGACGGAGGTCACCCAGTAGTTCGTTTCAACCGTCCACAAAGGGTCCCTTTTTCTTCGTCACCACTGAGAACCCGAAACTTCCTTTACGAAGTTGTCCCCTCTCTTTTCTACCTCTCTCTAAATATACGTCTATGGATAACGATTCAGACGGGATTCACGAATCCATTCCCGGGAGACTGGAGTGGGGACTAAAATGGGGTTCCACTTCCATGAAAGGGTAGAGGTCCATATCCACTGATCTGGGGACAGACCCACATCTCCAGGAAGGAGTGAGGGAAGTGTAGTAGGTCCGGTACCCCTGGACGGACCCAAAGGGAGGATGTACGTTGGAGGACGTTGACTTTGGTATGAGGTTTGGGTCCTGAGAACTCTAGACTACGTAGAGTAGTTGATAAGGTTCGGAAGAGGAACGGTTGTCGGTTAGGGTTAGGACGGACTTCAACCGTAAAATCAATGTTGTCGATTTTATCCTTACGACGTGTTACGTCCGATTCAGTCCTGAAGACCCGACGTATTAAACTTTTCACGGTCCTGTAAGGGACTTATAAAGGATGTGTGGAATAGGTGTCTAGAGAGGTTTTGTCGACCAGTGAGACAAACTTTAGGATGTTAAATTCTTCGTAAGAAACCCAAATGTTTGACGAAAGACCTCTATGAAAAAAGGTTTCGATAGAACCCTCCCATTGTGTAATTTTGGTTATGGACAAGTACTTAACAAGTGACTGGATCCATGGATCCTTCTTCCTCGAGTCTTCCGACCAATTCTCATTTCTACTGTACCTCACCAACGTCTGTCGAAGTGATCCCTGGTAAGCACCGAAGTCCCATGTCCACCAAGCCAGACCTCTCTCCCGAGTTCTATTCAAGTCTCCATCTCTATCTTCGGTAATCCAACGACTTCAGGGACTCCCGTCACGTTTCTTTCTGACATCATCGGTTTCGTCCCACGTCCTGAGACGTCTGACTGTCGAACCCCCACCCGGTGTCACTGTGGGATTGAGAATACAGAGGAATCTCGAGATCAGGGACAGGGAACGTCTCGGGTCTTTACTCCCATCGAGGGACTCCGAGGACACGGACCGGGAACAGGTCGTTACCGACGGACCTTTCGTGAGTGTTCCTATAGGAAGTTAAGTAGACCGACGACGTCCCCCCGTGGGATCGGCGGTGGGACGTGTCTACGGGGTCATCTGTACAGAGGGAGGAATGAGGGGTTGTTAGGGGTCACGTACCTTGTTTTATTCCCTGTTTATACTTTCCCCGTATCCGTCATCCCCGACCCAGACGAAGATTTACACACCGGTTCACGAGGTCGGGGAGGTGCAAACTTATCACTATTTTGGTTGTACGTACGTTTGAAGTCATTCATTTTACGGTCCTTGGTAAGATTCCAAATATGTCTATTTGAGTAAATTAGGAGTGTTATGATCCTGTACATATCTACATATCCTATAGATGTATTAAAATGATAAGTATTTTAATATGTCCACTCTTTTGACTCCGTATCTCTCTAATTGTGGAACGGGTTCTCGTGTCTCAATCATTCTTTGTCTTGTCCCGGATTGAATGGGATGTGACGTCGCCACGTATGAATGGGTGACCCGTGAGACGGAGAGTACGGGAGTAGAGATGGACCGATCCGTCCCTTTCCACTCTCCTCGTAAATCGCCGGTGGACGAAACCTGGTCCGTGAATTGTTTCTAGACATACGAGGTTAGAGTCCTCTTAAGTCACTTCCTACTCTGTGTTAGGAGTAACAGGTGTACCCATTCGTTCTGGTCTCTTCAGACTAATAGACGGTTCCGGTGTGTCGGGTGTTTCTCCACCTCGACTTTAGGTTTGGAACCGGACTCGAGACAGGACGTCCAAGAGGGAGAGGTTGGGGGTATCCCTCGACTTCTCTTGTCTCTGATCCTACTCCTCCGACCTCTCCCCGAGAAATCCACGAGGAGTCCAGATCGTGGAGTAGTCCGAAGGGTCCCCAGGTACCCTTAGAGACCTGGAGGAGGGTAGGAACACACCATCCCTCCCCTTGGTCTCTCTGTCCCCTGATTCAGGAATTTCTACCCGGAGGGACGACGAGACGTCCCCCGATGACCCGGTGACCCCCGATCTCGTTACAGGGGATAGGGTAGATAACCAACGTCCCTGGTCCGTCCTACCCCTTCCAAAGGCTGGGTGACACCAGGGGTCACCGTGGAGGACTAAGAACGTGAACCCATTTCTCCCTATTCCGGATCTACCCTCGTGGAAGAGGTCCCCAATTCCCGTTGTTGGTCTACCGGTCGACCCACTCCTGACCTCGTGGTCCTCGTCGGGTCCCGGGCCATTCGGTTCCTACCGCCCCCTCGGTGGTTCCCGTACTCTACCCTGTCTTTATGACGGGGGTTCCTGATCCGGACACCGGGGGACGGAGGGAAGACTGGGTCGAAGACGGTCGGGACTTTTTTCCCAGTTCCTACCACTCTGTCGAGCCGAGACACTGAGTCCGTCTACATGTTACCCTTTCTCTCTTCTACTTGCCGTTCTTCCTGGGTCCTCGAAGTGACCCCATCCGCGGCGGCCATGTCACTTCGGTCCTCGTGATCTTCACGGGGCCGGTACCGGTGGGGCTCGGTGCCTCGGGTCCCGTTCCAGGACTGGTGTCCTTTAAGGAGGGGCAGAAGGAGACGGACCTTAAAGCCCCATCACACACAGGGCCCCGACAGGGGGTCCTCCCTCCACGACCCCAAGAGTACCTAGGATTACCACAGAAGTCTGTGTATGAGCAAGAGGAGCCCCCGTAACAGTCCGGGGTACGGGTCCCTCAATGACACCGACTACCGCTCTAGGCGCCTCGTCGGACTCTTGCCGACCGACAGGTAGGATCTATGGTCGGAAGGTCCGAACGAGTCGAGGTCGAGACTCGGTGTCGTCAGTCTCGACGACAGACCGGTCTCACTACACGGAGGTCACCGTCACGGACACCCGTGACCACTACGACCTCAGAGGACCCTTTCTTTCCTCCTTGATCTCCCTGACTCCTACCATCCCCTGTTCGGTCCAACCCATCGGGGTGAGGGTCCTGTCCGGTTTTTGACTGTGGGGTTGGGGAGTCATCGGTCGGGTGTCACGGTTTTCCATTAGAAGAGAACCCCTGAGTTGAGTGACTACCACGTCCTTCTGTCAGCCCCTTCTCCCCTGATTCCGGGACGTCCTCGTAGTCACCACTGTGAAGGAGGTCCCGACTCTGGAGATGAGTGACCGGACGAAGACTTGAGTGAAGATGGGGTCCCTCGGGAACCAGTACACACCATACGAGATGAAACTGAAAGACGGACCAGAACTACCGGTATTTCATCGGTGTCCCAGTCTCCAACCCGGTACCTGAACCAAGGAGGTCCGTCTGTCGTCGTCCTCCCAGTCTATTCGTCCGAGTCTCCGTTGACGCCTCCGATGATCCAGTCTCATCTACCCGACCCTGATCTCAGACATTTTGGAACCAGTGCCACCCCGTTCGGTCTATAGGGTCGTCACTTCTCGTTCCACAACTCCGTTTGTCCTTACAAAGAAGTAGACGTTTTATTGTGACGACTCGAATTTCCCCTCGACACTCGAGATTTACCCAATTACGTGTACTGGTCGTCTCCACCAAGTCGTTCGGACTGGGAGGACTTCGTAGGTGTGAACTGTCGAGATTACTAATAATAATAAGATTTCTTGTTCCATAATCCAGACCTACTCTAACCCAGAGTCAAGAGGGATAAGGGAGTTTTTCGTCGGGACCTAGTCCGACCTCAGTCTTACCTCTGATCTCTCCCCGACCCCCCTCTCCGAAGCTAGTCACGACCCTCCCCATTCTTGAGTGGAAGTGCTCAGATAACGACGAGGACTACCACTCGGAACACAGCCGTCCGTGGAATGACCGGTGACACGAATGTCCGTAGGACACCAGTCCAAAGGGTGATCATCCGTGAAACCCACCGTGGTACGGTCTTGCGTGACTCAACTACCCGTTGGACCTACCACGATCTGACCACCCGTAACGTGGTCCCCCGAAGTTCGAACCGTTGAACCTTCCGTGACTCGACGGTTTACGACTTAACCACCCGTGGAACCTCCCGTGACACGATCGTCAGTATCCCAACAACCCGTGGGGACGGGGTGACCTTGTCTACCATGGAAGTCGTACCAGTGGTCGTGGAGGACGTCTCCAGTTCGGTTACCTCCTCCTCCTCCACGGTTGTCTACCTCGACTGTGACCCCCAGGTCCGTTCGCCGAACGGGACCCGCATCTTGCCCGGTTCCCGACCTTCCTCTGTCAGCCTCTGTGTCCGGGTACCTCACTGCACCTTGACCTCTGGTGCGGACGTCAACCACTTTCTTTTACTCTTTGTGTTTGGGTGTCCTTACAATAGGAACCTAGTCTCCCTATCTCTTCCCAGAGAGACAGGGTTGAGTGTGATAGGGATGACGTAGGTTGGAGGGTGGGTACCTCCTCAGAGGTCAGGGAAATCAGCGACTAGGGTCCCGACTTCCGGATTACCAACGTCTATTTAGGAACCAGGACAGGGAGGAGTCAGGGACTGGACAACAGAGTGTTCTCGTTTTACTAGGGAGGGAGATTGTCCCAGATCCTCGGACTTTTAGTAATAATCAAAAGGAGAGACGTAAAAAAAGAGGACGGACCCTGTGGGAGAAAAGAGAACAGACGGAGAAAGTTGGAGACGAATCTGATCGTCTTAGGACCTACAAAGAGGGTGACGGTAGAAAGAAGACTCGTCCTTGTCTCCGGTCCCGTTCCCCGTCGTCCTACTGAGTTCATCTTCTCGAGTGTGGTCAGTATCCCGTGGTCTCCGGGTCACTGGCGGGGGGAAGATCCTCCGGATTCCCGAACACCCGCGTCCCTGTTTTGGTAGGGACCCTCCTCCCGGACTTGACCCCTTTCGTCCTCCCTCATCCACCACTACCAGGTATTTCCGTCAATATATTCCTAAACGGTGCCTTGAGACTTTTGTGTGTACGGTCCGGGATGTAGACTGTTTCTAGTCCTCACTAAGACTACAGGTGGGGTAAGGATGGGGTTTAGATGGTGGTATTGTAGAGTACCCTGGACACAGGTATGAATATGACTTTAGTTTCACGGGTAGCAGAGGGACCAGGTGTCGTCATAAAAGACTTTTCCACAAGGTGTCGTCCGACCGTGACGGTTCACGTTTTCCTACGAACTCTATCTCACTGTCCTCGTACCTTGTGATTCCTACCGAAGAGACTTGGAAATTGACGAGTACACGGAACACCGACAAGGTACCCGTGACCACGGACCGACCCGTGGTTACAATACACCTTGAGTCAACTCCTTTATACAGTCGGACTTTCTAGTCTCATCTGTCATAATATGAGGACTCTGCAGACTACAGTCCCAGGTCCGGGAACCTACTACTTCTTATATGAAGGAGACCTGTGACTTTACAAACTCACTAAACGACCCTCGACCTCTGGGGAAACCCTACCCCGTCACGAGGGACGGTTGTCGACCGGGTCGGGACATGAGAGGAATGTGACAGGAGATCCAGGACCGCCTAGGGAATATATCAGGGAATCCGTATCACGTCTGTACCGGGATTAAGTGAAGAAGATGGACATAGGTGCGGGAGACGTTACACTGGAATAGTCAGGAGAGTAGTTCCCTACCTCAGATAGAAAGATGAGGAACTACGACCCGACCGGACCATTAAACGAAACAGGGTGTCTTTCTCCGTCCTCCTTTTGACATAGTCAAAACTTGGATACTGGGTCCTCAGGAGAGAGGGAGAGAGTCTTGTCTCGAACCGAGTGCATATAATTTACCCGAACAGATACCCTCTACTCTCCAAGTACCTTCTCTTGACTCTACGAGATCGGTTCTTAGTATTTGTTGAATATACATTTGACTACACATATGTTCTCCCTTAAGTCGGGTCGACTCGGTCGGGTTTGACGACTGGGTGTGTTAGTACTCGACTTATTTATCAAGAATAAAATTCGATGGTTTAAGACCCTGATAGAATGTTTCGTCTATGATTGGTTATACAGGAGACTCCTTCCAGCAAGGGACCCCTTATGGTGGAAACGGAGGACAGGTTCTTTCGGTGTCCCTGTTGGGCGAATGGGAGTGACCCTCCAGTCTTTCCGCGAGATTAAGGTCTCAGGTGCGTATGGACGACACACCCATGACGGGTCAAGACACAGAACGAGGACTACATGTGACCTCCAGTCTCACGACTCCCGGTGGCACAGTCTGTTCCCGAGGTCCCCCGGTGGGTCGGAGAAGTCCTGTCGGGGTCTTACCCTACCAACACCCCGAAAGAGACTTAAGACGTTCTTCCTTATATCCTTATTCCGTCAGCGAAGAAGGTCCTCGACCGTTTCCCGGCGAACACGAACTCTGTCGAGGATGTCCGGTGTCAGGTACGGTGTTCCTTGCCCTGGTTCCTTCGAAAATGGAGCCGGAACCGGTAACGATCTTGCAGACAGATGTCCACTGATACTTGGAGAAAGTATCTTTTAGTATCATACCCCCTCAGAGATGAGTAGACAGACCGGGATTTCTTTTCAGAGGGAGAGACCCCGGTGACGTGTCTGGGAAAGAGTCCGAACTTCAAGTACTAAACCACAGAGGACCTGTAGATTGACGGGTCAGTAGTATAGGGTTATCTTAGTCGGTATAAAGGGGTTTTGAACCGAAATGACCACTACTAATGTCGAGGTTGGTAGGTAGGGAATGGGGTGGTGGAGGACGAGGGAGTGAGGGGGATAGACCAGTATGGGACTAGGGAACTGAGTCGAGTTGTAGAGTTTACCTGGTAACGTTTCTGGAGTTTTAACACTGGAGTGTCGACTGACTACTGTTTCCCCATTCCGACGGTACACCACTTCTGGACCAGTTGTCAGACCGTCGACCAGACCCCATCTAGGTGTAACGCTCTCGAACCCCAAGACTCGTCTCAAATCCGTCCTAGACACCCCCCGAAGGTCTTTCGACCCACCCGTCTTCGTGCTTCTGTCCTTGTGTTGTCGTCTTCCGCACACCGGCGTGGAGAGGGTCCCTGAGACCATCGACCCATAGGACCTGTCCGTCTCCCATTGAACCGAGCATGAGACACACCGGTAACGGTCCCTACGACCCCCGGTGTCGTGCACACCTCCCGGAACCTTAGAGTCGTCCTTGATCACCACGGAGGTCGCCCCGACCTCCCACCAAACCTAAGGGACTTCCTATTTCTATTTTACTACAGTTCCTCCTTTACCTCTGAGAGTCCCTGTCCTCTCCGGACCCACGAGGGTCCAGTACCAATAGTCAAAGGGGTGTCGTAGTTTTCGATGGGACTCCACCTTCCGTGGGGAGTCTCCTCTGGGCACAGTGGTTCACCCTCCGTCCATGATCTCCCTCTCACCTCTACCTCTCCCGTTCCTCGTCATGTCCGTCCTCTCCCCTCTCGCACCCCCCACGGAGTCTTCGGAGAGTGGTGGACGGACATAGTCGTCAGTGGTGAAGAGACAGGGGTCCGTAAGACCTGTGTCACCGAAAGAAGAGGGGGAACATCCACCGAAAGTGGTGATTGACTGGGAACTGGATTTCGACGAAGGAATTGGAGACGGGAAACGGGGGTGGTTGGTACGGACCAGGATGGTATCGACACAGACCCCTTTAGTGTTTAACAATTAGAGGTTTTTACTTCTCTACTCCATCCTTCCTTCCTTTCTTCCCCACACCCCTCTTTCTTTCCGTTTGTGCCACTATAAAAATTCCGACACCTAGACTCGTCACACAGTCCTTAACAGAGATAGACTTTATATCCAGAACACACTCAAAAGAAGGACGGAGTCTGGGACTCTGGGACCGGAGTCACCTGGGGGACTCATGGACCGAACCGTCCCTCGTAACTCTCGCGTGACTCCCTATCGTCCCGTTGAGCCCCAACCTGCCTCACCCGCCAATCCTCCGAGATCCCCTTTGGTCCCCCTCCCCTCCTCTACTCCCCTTTCCTTCCTTCTTCGGGTACTCCTGCTTTCCTCCCTGTCAGTGCCCTACCCCTCTCTTCTCCACTTGTCTCTCTCCCTTGTTCCCTCTCCTCTGTCCTCCTTCACTCTTTTCGTACCGTCCGTTTGTAGTATCGACGTTTTTAATCTCCTCCGAGGTAAACGACCCGTGCACCTTCCACGATCGAGGGTGACTCACGAGTTGTACGGTAGTAGGACACCACAAGTGTCGTCGGGATGTTCGATCTGTAACGGTAATCAGGGTAAAATGTCTCTTCTGACTCTGAATCCCTTACTTCCCCTAACCAGTTTCCCAATTATTCCTAATTATTCAGCGGATCGTCCCTAGATGTGAGTCCAAACGGGTGACGGGTCCTTACTACCCTCTCTTCCACTGTCTCCTTCTGTCTTCCATATCCCATTCCCCTCTCCCTGTCGCTTCCGGTTCCCTTAGTCTCCTCAAGGTCTTCTCCCCGGTCCCGTCCACCGAGTGCACCGTCCAACGAGACCATCTGTGCCCGGTGAAGTAGTCGCTCTGGTAATACGAGTGTCTAGGAGTCACGGGACTACTTCCATACGTGGGTCGGTAAGGAGGCGGCTTCTGACAGCTTCTCCAGGGTCTCCCACGGGACCAAGGGGGACGCGAGTTTCCACCGGGCTTCAGCCAGGACTTTCTGTGTCGGGGCGGTGGGTCTAGTTCAGTCCATCGGGACTGGGGGAGGGGTGTCGACGTTCACCTCCATGGATCTTTCGACGTTCTACCTCCGTCGGTAGACTTCGACCCAGTCTCGGGTCCTGTTCCGGTCTCAAAACTCGGGTTCAAGGGTCTGGGTCCTTTATCCAGAAATGACACAGGGTCCGAGAGAAGAGTCCCGAAACGCACTTAGCAGAATAAATTACGATAGTCATAGGGATGAGTTGACTACTCCTTTGAACTCCGAATCGTGTATGTTTGTTCACTGGTCTATGGTCTTTGGGTGTCTTTTGTAAATGTCGCCTTGATTTACTATTCCTTAAGGACGTTTGTGGTTTTATGTTCTCTTTCCTCGGTTTGAAGTGGTCGGTGTTTGAGTTTATGGTGGTCGTAGACGTACGTCCTTCGTCTCCCTCCGGAGCCCCAAGTTACACCTCTATCGATTTTGATCCTCCCCGACCCGAGTGGAGTGATCCTCGGGTGTCGTTCACGGTTTCCCCGATCGTGGTAGACCGAGGGTTCCTGAGACTTTCGACTCGGGACCCTGAGACGGTCCTACCCAGGGTACTGGTCCTCTTTCCTTAACTCTGATTCGTCCTTCCTGTTCTCTACCTCTTCCAAGGTCGCTTTCGCTCATTCCGCCGGACTCGGGTCTTTAGAGTCACGATATAAAACCTCGTGATATGGTTTTGTTGTGTTCTTGGAATCATCCCAACCTTTCCTGTGGGACTCGGTGTGCAGTAAGACTTCCAATCTTTTGACAGTTGTTACCCTTCGTCCTATGTCTACTGTCTCTTCCTTCCTCAACCAGGACCGGACCCTCTTTAAGACTTAAGGTGTTGGGACGGGGGTCAGTCACGGACTGACAGCCCGGGACCGAATGGACCAGTGAACAACACTCCGTCCTGTCCACTCCGTCTTATAGGTCTTGTACTTATAACGTTTTTAACGACACTAACAACGCCTATATGACTATTCAAGACAGGAGCCGTTTGCAGTAGTGACAGACCCAAGACTTGACCGTCTCCCGAGACCGGGTACTTCCCACCTACCTGACTCTCCTTATTTCCGACCTTCTTTCGTCTCGTAAGTACCGTTGGTCCAACCCCCATCCCAACCTGTTTTCCGTTAAGAAAGAAAAGGTGGAGAAACCTTGTAAACGAAAAAAGAAATTAGTAGGATGAAATAGTGTAAAAATAAACCGACGCGGCCCAGAATCATTGTCGTACACCCTAGAATCAAGGGACTGTTCCCTATTTTGGGCGTTCGGGACGTAACCTTCCGTCTAAGAATTGGTGACCTGGTGGTTCCTTCAGTGGTAGGATGAAATAATAACAGAATCATAGTCTCCGGGAGTCACTTAAACGAATTTTTGTTTGATTACCCCCTTTTTTTTAGTCTAAGTCTTCTGGATCCCGGGTTAAGACGGGTAGTCCAACCAGTCACAAACCCTTCTCGAGACCGAGGACGGAGTAGTAGGGGTCCAGACTTACACGGGGGTCGACGACTCTCGTTGTCCCGACGAAGAAACCTCTTGTGACTCCCCCTTCTTCTGTCCCTCCTTCCCCTTCTTTACCCCCTCCTCTTCCCCATCTCCCTCTCCTCCTCCTCTTGTTCCGTGGGTCGTATTATTATCCTAGATAGGATAAGAATGGTACTTCTTTTACGTCATGGTTCCTTAATTCCCCCGAACGATCAATCATCTTCTCGTTTCTTGACTCCAGAAATCCTAGACCCTAGTCCAAGAAGGGTCTTGAACTGACGTCCGGGTAGTAATGTAATTTTGAACGGTACATGTCTGAAAGTCCATCCTCCGATTCAAGGTAAGGACCCACACTGAGATCCTTTCAATAGTCGGAAAGGGTCCTAATAGGAGTGGGGATTTTACCGAGTCTCTCCAACAAGACTTTTATGTCATCAAGTCAGAATATTCGGACTTTAAAATTTTACGGGGTTCCTGAAGGGACCGTCATGTCACCAATTCTGAGGTACGGAGGTGACGTCCCCAGTGACCACCCTTGTTTCTAAAGTGTACGGTGTCCCGTACCGGTTTTTTTTTTTTTGTGTGTGTATTTTCACGAGGTTTATGTTAGTTAACGACGGCCAACGAATACATCGTGAATGGCGTTAAAAGTTAATATCTAGACAAACAAACGAACGAGGAAAAAATTCTTTTTAAAGATAAAGTAAATAAAAACGAGACGGTTCACCGTACTCCCTAGAATCAAGGGGTTGATCCTAGTTTGGACACAGGGGATGTCACCATCGTACCTGAGAATTGGTAACCCGGTGGTCCCTTCATGGACGAACAAAGAATAAACGGAAAGAGTACCCTCTCTCGACATCCCTTATTCTGTCTGTTCTAGAGACGGTAGTAGGTTAAATGTAAGATGATCTTACCCTATCTGTTTAGTCATTTTTATATGTATTTATTCCTAAAGTCTATCGTTATTTCCAATATCTCTTTTATTTCGTCTACTCTGTCAGGGACTTCTACCCCTACGAAGAACTTGACCCAACCCCTTCCTTCAGAAAAACTTAACTGTAAACTCGACTTACCAAGAACCGACATTCCTCTAGTCATAAAACCCGTATCCTGTGTCGTTCAATCGTCAGGATTCCGCCCTTGTTCGAACTGTACAAATTTCTTATCTTTCATCTGACCTCAACAGGTCCAAATCTTTCGCTCCCCCTCCCCGTCTATAGTTCCAGTTCTTCCAACCCTTCCTGACGATTACGTCCTGTAATATCCTTTCCTGAAACACAAAATAAACCTCACTTTGTCCCTCGGCAACCTCCCAAGATTCGTCCTTTTCCTCTCCTAAACTAAATACAATTTCTGAAGACACCACCAACATTCCTGGGACCCGACACCGCCCCAGTACTACCTTCGTCCCTCTGTTCAGTCCTCCAGTGTCGTCCCTTATGTACTGTCCATACCGGTCCTACTATTGGTACCCCACCGCTGTCCACTGACCTAAGACTATAAAACACCTATACTCTCCACTTCCTCTCTCTTCTTAGTTTCTAATGAAGAATCCGTGACCCACCTACCTCTCACAGTGAATCGTTCGGTCTTTTAGGTCCCCTCTTCGTCACCACGTCTCTTCTGAGGTCTTGAGGTAAAAGTTGTTCACTTCGAACTCTACGATAGTCTATAAGTTTCCCCAAAAGTCCCTCTCTTAACCCGTCTCCTGTCTCTCCCTCTGACCTCAACTTTGTACCCACAGTTCGAACCACTCTTGAGATCCTCTGTCACAACGTTTCGTCTCTCACGGATTTTCAACGACTCCGAGGGTCAGGGGACGGTGTACCCTTTACCACGTCGACAGGACGGATGGACGACGGGTGACCGGGGTACCGGCGGACGACGTACTGAAGGAAACGGTTGGTGTTCACGATATGGAGAACACCTCGCTCTTGGTTGTTGTCTTCAGTTCTCCTAGTCCCTCCACCCCGCCCCCAGGAGACTCGGAAGTTCTCTCCTTGTCTCTTGAGACACCACCCCGGTCTAATGAGGAAGGGAGGGTGCCCTAGGTCCCTCCGGGGTCCTCTCTCAGTCCACTGTTTAAGAAGACGTAAGGTCGGAGTCGGGAGTTCCGTATCTCAAACCCTTTATACCTACATATTTTATACCTACAGAGTTGGTTTTTCTTTCCTTCGAGTATAAACAAGTGTGAATGACTTCCAGATGATATCCGTTTCACTTTCAGCGAGTCAGCACAGGTTGAGAAACGTTGGGGTACCTGATATGTCGGGTACCTTAAGAGGTCCGGTCTTATGACCTCACCCATCGGAAAGGGAAGAGGTCCCCTAGAAGGGGTGAGTCCGTAGGTTGGCCCTAGAGGACGCAACGTCTGCCTAAGAAATGGTTGACTCGATAGTGCATTCGGGAGATGATATCCGTCCGTGTGGGATTTAAAGAAAGTAATTAAGAACGGTATTACGATTCTCTTCACTACGGTTCAACAGGTCGACTGGTCACCGGATTGTCTTAACCTTGGGTCCTGGACGACGAAGTAACGTACAGAGTGGTATGTAGAACCCCCGTATCTCTGGAGACACCGTTCACTCTGAGTGTGTCGGGGGACGGAAGTTCGGGAGCCTCTCCGCTTCCTGTGCCGGACCCACTCCTCTCCAGCGATTCACTCTCACACGGATTCTGCGTTATAAATCAGGGAGGAGAACTCTCTTTACCTTCAGAAAGGCGGTCCAGACTCCTGCAAAATCGGGACGGGAGGTGTCCTCGGTCAAGAGTCCAGGAAGGTCTACAAAAACTCAGGAGTTTTATTCCTACAGTCAAAACAAAAAAGGTTCCAAAAGGACCGTGGAGGAAGGCCCAGAGTCCCTTCTAACACGAGCCTCACAAGACCTCACAAGGACTGGCAGTGGCGATCCTCCCGTGGTCTCCGAGTCTCTCGGGGGGGATAGGGCCTTCCCTGCTCCGGAGTGTTGGAGACGAGCCTTAGGTCTTAAGGACCCGGTCCCAGTCCAGGCGGCTCCCGGTCCTCCGAGAAGACTCCACAGTAGCGGCTCTTGTCGGTTCTGGGCCCCTCCCGTCGTCAGCGCTGGTGATTTCCGCGCCGGCGACTCTAACCGCGTTGGCCCGATCCGGATCGGAACACAGTGGAACCCGGACGCCTGCCGACCTCCTTGAGTCATTGGTCTCGGGCAGGGGGAGGAAGGCGGGGTTGAAGGGGAGGTCGGGCCCGTCTGCAGGCGCGGTGGGTGGAGGTCTCGGGGCCCACGACCTACGCCGTGCGCCTCGAGAGCGACGGCGCTTGGGGCGATACGTAATCCTGTACGACAAGGGTCAGGGGGCGCGCGGGATTCGGAGAACGCGGGGCTGCCTGAGGCTCAGGGTGAGCCGAAGACGCGGCGCCTGGTGGAGGGGCTTTCCGCAGGCACGAGGGACTCGGGTCTCCTGGCTCGAGGACTCAGCCGCTAGAATGGAACCCATCGGCGCTGGGCCGCTGGACGGAAGTCGACGCGGACGCCCCGTGGATGGGGTCGACCCTCCCTCCTCTCTCCGGCCCTGGCGCGCCGGTAACCGGTCCGCGCCCCCGCCCCGAAGCGCCGGACGACAACGCCGACCAGTCGCGCCCGGCCGTGAACTGGAGCCAACCGTTCGGATAGCCGCGACCTGGACCCTAGTTTTGACTGGACCAAAAGATGACGCACTAGCCTCCCCGTCTACTAGAAAGGAAGAAAGAGAGAAGGTCCCCCTTTAGATCCCAGACCTATCTTTGGTTCATCTTTGGCTCGACCCGAGTCAGGGTTGTGAAGGGTGTGCTTCGATGGGAGGAGGCTCCTTATTAAACTCCCAACTCCCGAAAATACAGCAAGCGAGGACCTGAGTGTCCCGGATCGTGTGTCACAAGTTATTTACAGCCCACAGTGTTCCCAAGCTCACGAATTGGTTCACTGTGGGAAAGACCCGGACTCTTCCGTCCTAGCCCTACACATCCACATACGTCCCGTTCCCGCGGTTCCAACCGAGCGAGACGTGTGTCCCACACCCGGAACTCACGACGCACCCTTTCCGGAGATCCGAGTTCCTAAATTCCGCCATGGAGGGCTGTCCGAGCGGGAAGGAGACGACCCGGTTTCCTGTTAATGGCTTACGGGTGAGATAAGGTCCATGTCTGAATTCAAAATATAGAATTCCGGATAATTTATAAGAGTTTTATTGGTGTATCTTCAAATAAAAAAGGACAAAATTTCTCTCCAAATTTCTAGACCCCTCTACAAACGTTAAAAATTTGTATACGGTTGGGATAGTGGGTCGTTGGAGAGGACCAACTGGACTCAGGTGGATCTTTGCACGTGAGATGACAAGTACCACCGAAGTAAGTGTTATCCGTTTGAGACTTTCGTTGGGTTTACGGGTAGCTGTCCTACCTCTCTGTTTGGACCACATAACAACATCACTTTTCATTGTCTCCTGTTCTTGATACCTATGTCTGTTGTCCTACTTAGAAGAGTCCTACTTACCCGTGATGGCGATTGGTTCGATTCATGTTTTTCTTGTACGACAGACAAGGGTCAGTGTTCCATTCTATTCCAAGTTTTTGTACGTTTTGAGTAGATATATTTATCTTAAGTATGGTGACCAATGGAGACCCCTTACGACTTCCCGACGTATGTTCTCTCGGAAGACCTCACTACCTTGACAAGTTATAGAACTATACGACCACTCATGGACCCGAACGTGTATACGTTTTTACGTAGTCGACATATGAATTCCAGCAATGTAAAATATAACGCTGAAATTTTTCCTGTTGACTCCCGACTCTCCAAACGGACTCTAGTGAACGTTTACGGACTCGTGTATTTACATAGGTTTTAGTCACGAGGTTTTGACTTAACATCTTTCTATGGACTTGTGGAAAGTCCATTCTAAAATAATGAAATACATCATTGAGACCTATAAAGTGTTGTATGTCGTAAATGTTTTACAATTATAGTGTGGACTTGACACTATTTCGGTCGAGACGGAACAAATCGGTTCTGTCCTAGTCACAACCAATCAAACTCTTAAATGAGGACGGACGATGGGTGGGGTTTAAGTCAATGGAGCATAGATTAAGAGTGTTCTTTTGATAACCCTTATACCACTGTTGGTTTTCGTCAACAGTGGGAGACAGACGACCTGGAACGTCCTGTAATTTTTTATGTCGAAAAAGTTTTTGTGATACTCTATAACGGAGTTAGGTAAACCCAGATAGATTGTTTCTATGGTATCCGACCCACCGAATATGTTGTTTGTAAATAATGACCTCCGACCCTTCAGGTTCTAGTTCCAGGTTGTCTAATCCATAGACTATTTCGGACAGACACTAGGTACCCCAGCTTTTCTCAGCCTGTGTTGACTCGTTGACTTGACTTGACTTCCCGACAGAAGGACCTAGTGTTTACGTCAGAAGAATGACACAGGAGTCTGTCGTCCTCGTTCCGTCGATAGACCCCGGACAATTTTGTCGTGATTGAGATAAGTAATCTCGAAGTGGGAATACTGGATTAGTGGAGGGTTTCTGCGATGGAGGTTTATAGTAGTGTGACCCCTAATCAAAAACTATATGCTTACCCTCCTCATCTGTATTCGTAAGCCAGATATCTTTATAGTTGGTAATCGTACCTATAAAGTCTTGTTTGTTTTACCGTATAGTCGTTCCTATACCTCTTCGACCTTGGGGACATGTAGTGACCGCCCTTACACTCTACCATGTCGACGATACCTTTTATCATACTTTCAAGGAGTTTTTTCATTTGTCTTAATGTTATACTAGGTCCTTAAGGTGAATATCTATATGTTAGGTTTCATTTTCGTCTCTGAGTTTGTCATGTAGATACAAATATCTTCGGAATAAGTGTTGTCGGTTTTCTTCGTTGGGTTCACAGATAACTACCTACTTACCTATTTTATTTTATATCATATATGTATGTCATCTTATAATAAGTCTTAATAAAAATCTTTTTTTAAGATTGTGTACGATATTTTCCAACTTGAAACTTCCGTAATCCGATTCACTTTGTTCGGTCAGTGTTTTCCTGTTGACATACTAAGGTGAATGTCCTCCATAGACGACGACGACGATTCAGCGAAGTCAGCACAGGCTGAACACACTGGGGTATCTACCGTCGGGTTGTCCGAGGGGGCAGGGACCCTAAGAGGTCCGTTCTTGTGACCTCACCCAACGGTAAAGGAAGAGGTTACGTACTTTCACTTTTCACTTTCACTTCAACGAGTCAGCACAGGCTGAGAAACGCTGGGGTATCTGGCGTCGGATGGTCCGAGGAGGTAGGTACCCTAAAAGGTCCGTTCTCATGACCTCACCCTAGATCTCATCAGTTTAAGTATCTTATCTTCCATCTCACCACCAACGGTCCCAGAACTTCGTAACATCTTACCTCTCAATCACAGATTACCCATCTCTCAAAGTCGACCCCTTCTTCTTTTTCGAGACCTTTACCTACCACCTTACGTTTACATGAATTACATTTACATGAATTATGATGTCTTGAAATAGTAATTTTTACCAATTTTACCATTGAAAATGTAATGTATATAAAACAGTGTGTGTGTGTGTTTAGGTCTAGATCCACCAAAGGACGGTGGAAACAGTCCCTTGGTTTTCCCGTGTTGTAGTGTAGATACCATAAAAATGATTTTGAATATTAGACTTCACTTAATACTCCTTTCTCATTTGTTGGGTTTTATTGTAAGTTGTCGAGAGGTTATGTCATGTCATCGGTCAGCGGTGATAGTTTATTTTAATTACCACCGAGTCGACCATTTCTTAGACGGACGTTACGTCCTCTGGGGTCAAGTTAGGGAGGGACCCAACCCTTCTAGGGGACCTCTTCCCTTGTCTATGGGTGAGGTCACAAGACCGGACCTCTTAAGGTACCTGACATATCAGGTAACCCAGTGTCTCAGCCTGTTTTACCTCACTGAAAGTGTGTGTGTGTGTGTGTGTGTGTGTGTAAAATTAGTTTTAATTTATTTTACATTTTACGTCAAGGAGTTGGGATTGTCGGTGTAAAGTTTACGATAAAAGTGTACCGATTACCGATAATATAACCTGTCGTGTCTATCTCTCATAAAGATAGTAGTGTCTCTCAAGATAATCAAAAACACACACACACATAACCTGTCGTGAGTAGATGTCTTGTTGAAAGGTTTCTACACTTCCGGTACTTTCTGTGCCTTTCTGATTCCTTGACGAGGTCTAATTTCCTCTTATTTCTCTGACTTGTCGATTTTCGTTACACCCTAAGAACCAGCCTGGGACTTTGACTTTTTCCTGTAGTCACCCTGTTTACCTGAGAATGTCTCCGGAAATCTAATTAATTATAAGATAATGTCAATTAAAATACCAGAACCAGTAACATGACACATCAATGTATTCTACACTTGTAAACATAATAAAAACGTTGACAAGGATTCAGACTTTAATAAAGTTTTACTTTTAAAATTTCACTTTATTTTAAAATTTTAGTAGTTCGATAAATGTAAAATGACAACTAACGTAGGGTGGGATAAAGTACTTATCCTAAATAACTAGTAAAAGGTAAATAATCCCCTTCCCGTTCAGGTCTCTCGTAGGAACCTCCGGGGAAGGGGTCATTTTCACCGGGTCCAGAGGTTTGGTCACGAGGTTCCTCCCGACACCGAGTGTACATTATTCAGCTGTTGGTGGATCGAGTACAAAGGGTGGTCTCTCGTCTCAGTTTGGGTTTCTATCAGGGTCTCACGGGGTTTTTCCCTGTAAAAAATACAGATTCAGGGAAGTCCCCTGAGAGGTTTGACTTTTTGTTTTATGTTAGGAACGGAAATTTTAAAGTAAAGTTTATTCAAAAATTTGACGTAAAGAAATAAAAAAGTGTGACAGTTAAAATAACATTTTTTTAATTATATACGAATGTATAAATCATACCTCTTTCGGTTTTTATAAACTACTTCTTTTATTTTTAAGTATAAGTATTACGGTGGTGGGTCTCTTTTTGACCACTGTGAGACCACAGAAAAGAAGATCATAAAAGAGAAGATGTTATACTCTGGAGACTCAGAAGTCAACACCTTAGTGGGAACGGAGTGGATCGACGTATCCTTCCTGTATTTTCACAGACCATACTTAGGTGGAATGGAGAGTTCCCAGAGTCCTCTTCCGTCCCGGAACCAGACACAGTCGAACACCCAGTCAAGGGACGACGTGGGTTCGAGGAGACCCCGATAGGTCGGGGGATACCAGTCATACCGGAGTAGTCCGAGTCCTCTAGTACAACGAGTAGGTAGTGGACGGTGAGTCCCCGACGGTAGGACGGGAAGGAAAGACTTTTGATGACTGTATTTAACAAACCGTTGTCTGTAAATGAGCCTCAACGCTGTTTTTGTCCTTTTATTCACGTACCCATCCTGTACGGAAACTTCAATGTTTAACCTCAAGGATTTTAAGTATGTGTAGAGGGTCACGTCTTTTGTAAGGGACCGGGAGGGACCTCTGTGTAGGGAGGTTCTGGGGTCGAAGGACGGTGAGAAGAAAATTTAGTTAAATAATAATGATAAACCAACGAAGTCCAGAATTAACCGTACGTCCTAGAAGAAACGTCACACGTCTTAGAGGACAACACCACTCCCGAGACATCAACCCTGTAAGTTCGAATCAACGGAGTATCGTGCACTCTAGAATCGAGGGATTACTCCTTAGTTTCGGTGTAGGGGACGTGACCTTCCGCCTAAGAGTTGATGACTTGGTGGTCCCTTCAGGTGAACAGTGGGAAGAACCACGGGTTGAACGTAGGTCGGGGAGAACGGTAGACGAAAGGATCCCGGGAAGGGGGTCTTAGACCTTGAGTCACTTCTTTTGTCTTTAGGGAGTCTTACCCTCTGAAGCACGTGTTGCTTTCTAGGACGTACTGTGTTGATTCTAGACTGTGTCGGTTTATTTATTTAAAAATTATCTTTACGAAATATAAAAAATTTTTAACGACACTTATAAGTGTACATTCAGAAAAACACCTCAATACGTGAGTAAATTTTTAACTACCTGTCCACCAAGTCGCCAATTTTTAAAGGGATCACCGGGTCACCAATTCTTAGATGGACGGTTACGTCCCCTGTACCCAATCTAGGGACCAGGTCCTTCTAAGGTGTACGACGTTCCGTTGATTCGGACACTCGGTGTTGATGACTCGGGAACGTGGGATCTCGAGACGTCACTCTTCGGTGTTCTTCTTCGGTCACGTAGTATCAATGTCTTTCGGGTGTTTGTCGTTACTTCTGAGTCGCGTCAGTTTTTATATATTGTTTTCATTTATTAAAAAAAATTAACGACCTTTTATCCTATTCCATACAAATTGAAATAATCTTCAAAGGTTAGTTAAGAGGTTTTACGCACGTGGTGAAATGTGATGGTGGTCGTTCACATAGTCACCAAGGTCCACGAGGTCCAACGATGAAGTGGTTGTGAACTGTACGAGTTAAAAAAGTGTCATTCCTTAAAGTACGTTCCTTAACCACGTTTTATTCACTTCCCCTGACCTCCTCGTCCTCAGTCTTCCGACGGTGACCTCATTGACCCAAGTTCTCGTGTAGTGGTATTTGTGTCAGCCTTCGTTCTTCCGGTACCTACGGTGGAGGTCAAGGTGTATCGAGACAGAGTTGTAGACCAACTCAGACCGTTGACTCTGACCGAGTTTTGGGAGTGGAAAGGCAGAGGACGTCACTCGTATTCAGAGTCGTTCTTTTACCGGAGACGGGAGGTTGGGGTTTGAGACCACCCCGTAGATTAACAGTCTAGAATCATAAAAATCAAAATCGACGTTTTCTTAGACCCTTTACATCAAAGAATGAAACATCGGAGACGGGTTATATCCTTTCGTAAGACATTCATCTATCTCCTTCCGTCAAAATAGTCAATTGAAAACGACTAGTTTTTTGATGGGGTTTTACAATCTCATTTTTTCGTTGATGAATAAATCGAGTGTAAGGACACCCCACCACGAAACTCCAACCCGAATCGATCCATCAAGAATAGACTGGAGTAAGTACTGAAACGTCAGTCAACGGTCAGACAACCCTTGACTGACCAAACCTACACAACACGACTTTACCTAGTAGAGTCGAGGTGCACCATAGAGTAGGAGGTCGTCCGATCGGATCCGAACAAAAAATACCACCAACCCGTCCAAAGGTTCTCTCTCTTTTTACGAGAAATCCGGATCCGAGGTTTACCGTGTAGTGAAGTCGGTGTAAGATAACTGGTTTTGTTCAATGTTCTAATCGGGTCTAAGTTCCCATCACCTTTATCTGAGGAGAAGGTCTTCCACTACATTTCGGTGTAACATTCTCACCCTTATTGTCACCCAACTTTTCAATCCCATTGGATGGTGTGATCAGGTGTGGGACGGTACAGAGGGTGAGGACCTTGATCGATCGTTTAGGGTTCATGGACCTAAGAGAAAACACGTTTCATTGTTCTCAGGGACATAATGGAAAAGGACAGGGAAATAACATAGTACAAAGAATCCAAGGAATTGGAATAAAAGATTTAGAAGATTAACTAAAAATTAAATTCCTTGTTGTTAAATAACTCTTGAGTAATAGACAAGAAGGACCACGACGAAATACCTACACTAGAGAAGGACTTAGAGTAATGACTCTTCTTTTTAATTTTGTAGAAGAAATTTTTATTTAAGAAAGTACAAGGATGTACCAAAAAGAGACTTCGGTAAAGAACGACAAACGTTTTTTTTGATTTATTTCAAAGAAAAAATGTGACCTCCGAAAGGGGTTTACAGACCACTTGAAACGAGTATAATTCTACTGGGTGGTGAATAGACCATCAAATCACCAATTCTTAGACGGAACGTCATGTTCTCAACACTGAAGTTAAGGACCAGTCCCTTGATTCTGGGGTGTACGGTATCCCGTTCATTCGGGGTCACGGTGTTGATTCTAGGTTGTGTCGGTTTATTTATTTATAAAAATTCTTGGTAGTCCCTTCAAGACACGTGTAGGTGCCCAACCGAACGAAAACTTCCTCGGTCTATCCCTGACCGGACGTCTTCTCAGTGTGTCCGGCCTTGTCCTCCCAGAATGTGTACCCCGACGAGTAGAAATTTTGTACTCGTGAATTGAACCACACCCGGTTACAAAGGAACCCGATAGACCATTGTAAGTATCCGGTCTTTTTACAAAAATTTCCGTAAATTTCTATATATCCCAATGGTTTTTTTTTTTTTTTGTGGAGTGATGACTTTATGTAATTTCATAATTTGTTAACAAAGTCATTTATTTATTTTATACATTCGTCACAGTACGTATCTACTATTAGAGTCCATAGACGTAGTTAAGATAACATTATGGTTTTATGGGTATTAAAGAAAACCACTGGGTCAGAATCTAGGACGATTATCGTAAGTAAAAATCGGTTGTAAAGTTTACCTTCCTTTAATGTGTTTCGTGTGAAAACCCCTCCTCACTATCCATACAAGTAATAGTACAAACACCACTAACAAAGTACCCATATGTATACAGTTTAGAGTAGTTAGCGTGTGAAATTTATAGACATCACAACCCCTTTGCGGAAATACGTGGTTGTGTCTCCTCTCTCTTTTGTGACTTTTACGTTAGTCAATTTTTGTACGTCCATGAAGTATTCTGTGATGTTTCAGACCCGTCGTAAAGTGTGTCAAATATATTATTGCACCTTTTTTCTTGTTAATTTTGAATTAAAATCGATCATTAATCATTTTTTCTACGTAAAGAAGGAGTAGACTTAACGTCTTAGGGTACTTAAGATAGGTACCTAGGTGACTCCCAGGACCCGAAGGTCCAGGGTAGTGACAGGGTTATTACAGGACTGTTATTGTTAAAAAAGGTCTAAGTCCTAGGTTGAACACTAGTGGGTAACGGAACTCAACAGTACAAAGAAAAAAGAGGAAAATCTACTTCGTCAATGAGTCGGAAATTAACGGAAATATAAAAACTTTTGACATACAGTCTTAAAAGGAGAAGAACCCAAACAGACCAAAATAGGAGGATTAGTCTAAGTCCCATTCAGGAAGGACGTGTAGTCCTCCGTGACCTACAGGTAAACAGGGTGATGATTCCTATAAGTGAAGTTAGTGAACTATTTCCCCCACAGGAGGTCAAAGAGGTGGTATCTAAATGATAAAAGAGTAAATATTGATTATTCATTAAATGTCTTTCCGATGTATTTTTAGGACAACAAGTATTTAGAAAGTGGCTGGTCAAAATATTATCGTAGAGTCGTATCAAGTATGTAGAAGAAACATGTCTGTTTACATAAACATTAATATAACCTAGATTCGTAAAATATTAAAAACAGAAATAGGACTCACTCTAGAACAGAAAGTAATGTAAATGATTGAGTACTAAGTACCTGTATCCTTTCAATAAAAATGACTAGTAAAAACAATAGGTGGTGGATGGAATCCTGGAAAGACCTAGTCTCTCCCGAGGAGAACTGGTACTAAATGAACCAAAAGTAATGTACCTATAATGTCCCGGTATACTCGGTCTCTGGATAGTTTCCCAAAATTACGGGAAAACGAAGACTAATTTATAGTCAGCGTTTATTGCAGGTCTATCATTTACGAGACGAGGGTCGAGATCGACTTCCACCTCAGAGATGACCAGGTTTCTGAAAAAACCGGGAGTTCGCCTATACCGAACATATTGATCCCACCTGTTTCGGTAGAGGTCCACTGAAAGTCTTTCTCCTTCTAAAGACGGGTGGACAAATGAGTAAAAATGATCCCCGTCTTTAATATCCGGACATCATTGTCAGCTAGTATTGAGACTGGAGAAAGTTTTGTGACTCCCCTTTAGAGGATAAGTAATTGTCTTTACACTTTCGTTCGGTCATATTGAAGACTTGTGTCCCCTGGAACGTCGTCCGTTGAACGTCTACAACGTGCTACAAAGGAAACGACATTGTTCGTCGGATAGGAGACACTTTCCCTGGAAGCTAGGACCCGTGATGGTTGGAACTCTCTATAGTCTGTGTCAGGTAACAAAGAGAGACGAGGGGTCCTCTTTCTTTTTCAACAATGTACCACTACAACGTCTTAAAGACCGGGGTCCTCTGAAGACATTTGGTTAAAAGTAAGTAAGTAAGATATAACCCACCGACGATACACGGTCCACATTCATATTACATCTTTTGTTCTCGTGTTATATTTGGGAGAACCTCCGATATTGCACTACCCCTTTTCTTTGTAATTTGATATTTTGTGTGTTTATTTTGTGCGTTAGCATCTCCTCACTTGTCTCGATCATTTTTAATTATGTCCCTGAAGGAATCACCAGGTCGTTAATTCTGGGGTACGAAGGGTGACGACCCCCGTGGTCAAACTAGGAGTCAGTCCCTTTGTTCTAAGACTTTCCGAACACTACGTTTGGTTCTTCTTTTTTTAATCGTGTCGATATGGACGGAGAAGTCCCCTTGTATATTGTGTACTAAGTAGAGAGCTTCTATATGGAAAGATACTAGGAGAAGTCGAATGCATGTAATCACTGTTTCGTTCAGAAGGGACTCTTAAATTAGTGTAGGGTATTCAAACCCTAAAGTTTTGTCTTAAGTTTTATACGAAACTCGACGACTTCTACCTCGGGGTGTTGTCAGAAAGAGTAAAAATCCACCTGTGTCGATACGATAATTTCAATCCACACCTTGGTTCAACCTACCCCTACCTCTGGATTTGACGAATTATACTTGTCTCTTCTTCCTTACTTTTTACTCCACGACCTCTGGTCTCCCATATGTTCCCTTGTGTCTCTCAATAACGAATTACCCATATATTAAGGATAAAACTTACTACTTTTGGAAGATTTTTATTTATATTATCCCTGAAGAGACTACCAGGTCACTAATTCTGACACGAAGGTGACGTCCCCAGTACCCAAGTTAGGGACCAGTCCCTTGATTCTAGGACGTACACATCGAACCGGTTTTTTTTTTTTTTTCTATGTTAGTATCCTCACATGAATTACGGTGATTTAACCTGAGTTTTCACCAATTCCCGAAGGTCAAGTTCTACCGTCTCATCTTCCTGTTTGATCAATAACTTGGTGGTAGTTCTCCTACCACCTTGGGTGGTTTTTTCCTATGTGATACAGGCACCCGTTTCTTCTTCAACTTTGTTCTATCATCCTCCCCGGGTTGTACTATTTTATTTTAGGGTATGGTCGACCCGTCTACTGAGTGTTAGACCTCTTCTCGGGGTACAGTCCGAAGGGTCGGACTCCTAGTACGTTTCCCTGACCCTTAGGGGTCTCTTAGACTGAAACTTTCGGTCACCCTAAACTAATGTCTTGAAAGTTTCTTGACCCCTTTTGTTCTCTGAGGTGAGAACCTCCTGTGTTTGTTTTAGGACACACACGGTTCTGGGTCCCCTTGCCGTGTCACTGGAGTGGCTTCTGACTTGGTCTGGATGGACGATCACAACCTCACAAGGAATACCTCTAAACCCAGGTACCCCTACCTCCGTGACCGTTGTCGTCAGGACCTTCCCCGGGGAATCAAATTCAGGAGATCCTCCAGTGGTAATTGGGATGGTGTCTCGGGTCCCGACCCGGGGAGTCCGGTTTCTTAATTGTCCCTCCCTCGTGTTGGGGTGGTTAGTGGTCTATTGACCTAATTTCAAAATGACTCTTCGTCGTCAATCTTGACCGTACATTGTTGTGTGGTCAAGGTTTAACCCTTTCCTCATACAGTTCCTACATATAACAGTGGGACGAATAATTTGAATATACATCTTATATAGTACACTTTACGGCCCGATTTGCTTTGTGTTGGATCTTAGTTCTAACGGTCCTCTTTACAGTTATTGGAGTCTATGGGTCTACTGTGATAGGAAGACCGTCTTTCACTTCTTCTTGATTTCTCGGAGAACTACTTTCACTTTCTCCTGTCACTTTTTCAACCGAATTTTGAGTGGTAAGTTTTTTGATTCTAGTTCCGTAGGTTAGGGTAGTGAAGTACGATTTATCTATCCCTTTGTTACCTTTGTCACTCTCCGAACTAAGACCCCCCGAGATTTTAGTGACGTATACCACTGACGTCGGTATTTTAATTTTCTGCGAACGAGGAACCTTCTTTTCGATACTGTTTGAATCGCATAATTTTTCGTCTCTGTAATGAAACGGTTGTTTCCAGGTAGATCAGTTTCTATACCAAAAAGGTTATCAGTACATACTTACACTCTCAGACTGATATTTCTTTCGACTCGCGACTTCTTAACTGCGAAAACTTGACACCACAACCTCTTCTGAGAACTCTCAGAGAACCTGACGTTCCTCTAGTTTGATCAGTTAGGATTTCCTTTAGTTGGAATTTATCAGTAACCTTCCTGACTACGACTTCGACTTTGAGGTTATGAAACCGGTGGACTACACTTCTTGACTGAGTGACCTTTTCTGGCTACGACCCTTTCTTATTTCCGTCCTCTTCTTCCCCTGGTTGTCTCCTTCTCTACCAACCTACCGTAGTAGCTGAGCTACCTGTACTCAAACGCTTTCGAAACCCTCAACCACTACCTGTCCCTTCGGACCGTACGACGTCAGGTACCACAGTGTTTCTCAACCTATGCTGACTCGTTGACCTGACTGACTTGACTCGTGTCGGGACGGGTGGTCTCATTCTGGGTCAAAAAGGTGGTAGTCAGGGAGGGTAGTCGTTCGAATATGTTCAGAGAATCGGAGTAGGTTATCTCCCGTCTATCTTCTTCGTTTTTCTTGGTGTTAGGACGTCGTCGATCTTTGTTTTAGTGTAATATCTTTCAATTAGTCCTACTTTTTCGTTTTCCAAAACAGGGTCTAGAAACTTCCCTGCTCTATTTTGGGGTCTTTTTGTTGGTTTACTTCACTTCTATCCGTCGGAAGGTCTTTTTCTTAAGTCTTATTACTACCACTTCTACTAGGTCCTAGAGTCTTTTTCTTACCTCCGTTTCTAACTCTTCTTTACAAATGGTTTCTGGACCTTCTCGATTTCTTGTTTGTCTCTACTTGTTATGTGATCTTCCTTAGTTATCGTCTTATTGACTACGTCTTGCCTATTTACTGGACCTCTTGTTTTACCACCTTTAGTGACGTCGTCTTGTCTTATGTCTTTTTTCTTACTTTTTTTTACTTCTGTCGGATTTTCTGGAGACCCTGTTGTACTTTACGTGATTGTAAGAGTAATATCCCCAGGGTCTTCCTCTTCTCTCTTTCCTGAGGTCTTTTATAAACTTCTCCATTATCGACTTTCCCGTTCCTTTTATACCCTTTCCTTTATCAGTTGGTTCAGGTCCTTCGTGTCTCAGGGTCTTTCCTATTTGGGTTCCTCCTTGTGTGGTTCTATGTATCATTAGTTTTTCTACTTTTAATTTCTGTTTGTTAGATAGTTTTCGTTGTTTCCTTTTTGTTGTTTTTTGTATCCTCCTTTGAGGGTATTCCAATAGTCGACTAAAGAGTTGTCTTTGAGATGTTCGGTCTTTCCTTACCGTGCTATATAAATTCCACTACTTTCCCTTCTTGGATGTTGGTTCTTATGAGATAGTCGTTGTGAGAGGAAGTCTAAACTACCTCTTTAGTTTTTGAAAGGTCTGTTCGTTTTCAGTTGTCTTAAGTCTTGGTGGTTTGGTCGAAACGTTATTTACGATTTCCTTGAAGAGATCTGTCCTTTATTTTCTCTTCAAGCGGAAGAGCAGAAGTGCTGGATGTGTTTTATTTGGGTTTTGTAATCCTTTTAACATTGTCCTAGTATGTGTATCTATTAATGGAATTGACATTTACCTAATTTACGTGGTAGGTTGTCTCATCTGATCGACCCGTCTACGTCTCTTCCGTTACCGTTGGGTGAGGTCATGAAAACGGACCGTTTAGGGTACCTGCCTCCTCGGACCATCCGACGTCAGGTAGCCCAGTCCTTCTCAGTCTGTGCTGACTCGTTGAAGTGAAAGTGAAAAGTGAAAGTACGTAACCTCTTCCTTTACCGTTGGGTGACAACCGTTGGGTTACAAGAACGGACCTCTTAGGGTCCCTTGCCCCTCGGACTCCCCGACGACATATACCCCAGTGTGTCTCAGCCTGTGTTGACTTCGCTGAATCGTCGTCGTCGTCGACCCGTCTACTCTTGTACACACATACACGTGAAAGTGAATGGTGTAGTGAGTTGGATTGGGGAGTTTGACATACATCAATAAAATATAACAATCCAATTAGTACAAAGGTAATACCGAACGTTACATTAATGGAAAATAAAGATGAAACCCATAACTGACACTTTTGACAGTTAATGATAATGATAAAAATAATACATGGATAATAAACGAATTATAGTACTACCCTAAGGGACCACCGAGCCTGCCATTTCTTAGGTGGACGTTGTGCCCTCTGGACCCAGACTAGGGACCCAACTCTCTAGGGGACCTCCTCCCGTACCTTTAAGTGAGGTCATAGAACGGACCTCTTAGGGGTACCTGTCTCCTCAGACCGCCTGACATCAGGTACCCCAGTGTTTCTCAGTTTGTACTGACTTACTGATTCGTGTGTTATAGTGCTAACCAGTTGTCTTTTATTTTCTTAATAGATAGTGATTTTGATGGTAAATTATCTTTTGGAACATTAACGAAAAATTTTAGGTCTACGTATGTCTTAACAGAACATTAAAAAACTTTTTATGTTTACGGGTCCATAGCGATAAAAAGAGGTTTCGAGACATACACAAAGATTCCTCGTAGGTACAAATTTTTGTTGACCTGATATACTACTAAAAAAAACGAAAATAGAGCAAACAAAGTGAAAAAGATAAAGTATAAGTCACAAGGATAAAGTAAGTCAAACAAAAGGTTAAATAGGCAGAGAAAAACAACAACAAGAAAGAGTTCGGAAATAGTTCGTATCATTTTTTCGAAAACATATATATACGTATCGTACATATTATCTCATACCCCGAAGGGAATATCGAGTCAACTATTTCTTAGACGGACGTTACGCCCTCTGGGACCAAGCTAAAGACCCAGTCCTTTTAGGTGACCTCTTCCCTATCCGATGGGTGAGATCATAAGAATCCGAAACGGACACCGAGTCGACCATTTCTTAGGCGGACGTTACACCCTCTGGACCCAAACTAGAGACCTAACCCTTCTGAGGGGGACCTCTTCCCTTTCCGATGGGTGATGTCATAAGACCGGACCTCTTAAGGTACCTGATTCCCAGTGTTTCTCAGCCTGTACTGACTCGTTGAAAGTGAACGTTTATATATATAAAAACTTTTAAATACTTAAAAACGGATTTTTTTAAATACTGTAAAACTAAGGTGAACAAACTGATCCATACTTATCTTACGATCTAAAAAGTAAATATAAATGAGTTTTGAAACTATATCAAGGATCAAAAAACCGTAGATCATAATGACGATTTTAAGATCTTGTAAATATTAGAATCACTAAATTTTTTTTTTTAAACTTAGTCCGAACTTTGGAGACTAGGTTAAGACTCTTAACCTAATCTTTATGATACAACATTTTTTTTTTTCTTTTTTGTCCTTTAATTGTTCACTATATCATAATAATTGATTTCATATCTAAAACAAGTTTAAAGTGTTTTAAAATACGATCACAGGTAGTAAATAAACGTATGGAATAAGTTCGTAGGTGTGATATAAATTAACGTAACTCGTCGAATCGACGTACGTTATTTAAGACTATTTAAGAAAGTAAAAGTTAAAATATTTAAAAGAAAAGTAAAGATAATGTTTATAAGAGATTAAAAGGAACAATACCGAAGAATCTATATGGGTAGTAAATTTTCACCTGTAAGGGTTTATGTACCCTAAAATTCATAAGAATCGTAATTAAAGAGTAAAACTAGGATTAAAGAGTAAATTTACGAAAGGAGAGACGTCAATAGAAGACACAAAAAAAGTCAGATTGAAATAACTCCGAAAGTTGCCGATTCAACGTCTAGAGAGAACCATTTATAGTGTAAAGTAAACTTTTATACACCCAATAAAAGTTTATAAAACTATCCGAAGATTATATTAAGGTGTCACTATTCTCTTGTCTAAGACATACTATAAAAACTAAGATATACTAAAATTATGGAAATCTGGTACTTTCAAAACGGGAAACAAAATATAAGGACCTATAAAAGGTCATAGAGGATCAAATGTCAGATACCCTTGAATTTATCTTAAACAAAGGAGGACAAGATACTTCTAACGTATTTAGAAGTAATACAACATAACCAACTGTCACGTAAAGTCCAGATGATATGGGAAGATGAAGAGACATATAAGTGATATAATTAAAAACTTTCAAACTATAATTTTGAGGTTGATTTTTAGAAATAAACAGATGAATTTATTTTGTTGACATTATATGTCGTCTTGGAACAAGACGTAAAAGGTTCAGAGGACATTTACATAATAATATGAAAGTATTAAAATTTCTTTATGTTTAAAAAAAATTTACCAATTTTACAAGTTGAAATACAATACATATAAAATATTATTTTTTACTTTTTTCAAAAGTCATTTATATTATTATTATTATTTCGTCTTCCCTCGTCGGACTTTCAACTATCCTCCGGTTCCTGTTCCCCCTTGATCCTCACTATTCTGGGGGAACCCTTGTTAAGGTAAGTGGTAACGTTGCTTTTCTTATTTTATGAATCCTTATATAGATGGATTTCTTTGATTTCTGGATATGTATCTTTTGATATCTTTATATGGTACAAGTACCTAGCCTTCTTAGTTATATCACTTTTACTCATATGATGGGTTTCGTTAAATGTTTAAGTTGCGTTAGGGATAATACGATGGTCGCTATAAAAAGTGTCTTGATCTTGTTTATTAAAGTTCTAAACATACCTTTATGTTTTTTGGATCTTATCGGTTTCGGTAGAACTCTTTCTTCTTACCTTGACCTCCTTAGTTGAACGGACTGAAGTCCGAGATGATGTTTCGGTGTCAGTAGTTCTGTCATACCATGACCGTGTTTCTGTCTGTATATCTAGTTACCTTGTTTTATCTTTCGGGTCTCTATTTAGGTGTGTGTATACCTGTGGAATAGAAACTGTTTCCTCCGTTCTTATATGTTACCTCATTTCTGTTAGAGAAATTGTTCACCACGACCCTTTTGACCAGTTGGTGAACATTTTCTTACTTTGATCTAGTGAAAGATTGTGGCGTGTGTTTTTATTTGAGTTTTACCTAATTTCTAGATTTACATTCTGGTCTTTGATATTTTGAGGATCTCCTCTTGTATCCGTTTTGTGAGAGTCTGTATTTAGTGTCGTCCTAGGAGATACTAGGTGGAGGGTCTTAAGACCTTTATTTTCGTTTTTATTTGTTTACCCTAGATTAATTTTAATTTTCGAAGACGTGTTGTTTCCTTTTATATTCGTTCCACTTTTCTGTCGGAAGACTTACCCTCTTTTATTATCGTTTACTTCGTTGACTGTTTGTTGATTAGAGTTTTTATATGTTCGTTGAATACGTCGAGTTAAGGTCTTTTTATTTGCTGGGTTAGTTTTTTACCCGGTTTCTTGATTTATCTGTAAAGAGGTTTCTTCTGTATGCCTACCGATTGTTTGTGTACTTTTCTACGAGTTGTAGTGAGTAATAATCTCTTTACGTTTAGTTTTGGTGTCACTCCATGGTGAAGTGTGGTCAGTCTTACCGACGCTAAGTTTTCAGGTGTTCGTTATTTACGACCTCTCCCACACCTCTTTTCCCTTGGGAGGATGTGACAACCACCCTTACGTTTGATCATGTCGGTGAAACCTCTTGTCACACCTCTAAGGAATTTTTTAACGTTTATCTTGACGGAATACTGGGTCGTTAGGGTAACGACCCGTATGTGTGGCTCATTTGGTCTTGACTTTCTCTGTGCCCATGGGGTTACAAGTAGCGTCGTGACAAATATTATCGGTCCTGTACCTTCGTTGGATCTACAGGTAGTCGTCTACTTACCTATTCTTTCGACACCATGTATATTTGTTACCTCACAATGAGTCGGTAATTTTTCTTATGTAAACTTAGTGAAGATTGCTCCACCTACTTTGACCTCGGCTAATATGTCTCACTTCATTCGGTCTTTCTTTTTGTGGTTACGTCATATGATTGTGTATATATGCCTTAAATCTTTCTACCATTACTATTGGGATATACGTTCTGTCGTTTTTTCTGTGCCTACATATCTCGTCTGAAAACCTGAGTCTCCCTCTCCCTCTCCCACCCTACTAAACCCTCTTACCGTAACATTGTACATATGATAGTACATTCTTAGTTTAGTGGTCAGATACAGGCTGCGTCCTATGTCGTACGAACCCCGACCACGTGCCACTATTGGGTCTCTCTGAAATACCCCTCCCTCCACCCACCCCCCAAGTACAAACCCTTGCGTACATATGGGCACCACCTAAGTACAGTTACATACCGTTTTGGTTATGTCATAACATTTAATTTTATTTCATTTTTTTTTTTTTTTCTGGGGGAACCCCTAATACCAGTTCTCTGAGTCCTTTGTATTCACAGATTGTGATTTAGAATTCAAAAAACGAAACAGTAGGATATTCTATTGACAGGTGATAGGGGGTGTCAAATCTTTTTCAGACAACACGAGTTTTTAGACTAAGAAACCACCGTAGTTCCGTTTCTTGCACATAAGACGTGGATACGTTTATATAGTCCCGTCCCTCTCCCTTTTCAGTGTACGTGACTCTGGGTTCATTCTCCCTGTTACAGCGTCTACTCCTGTTCCTATTCACTGCGAGTACTCTGTGTATACTACACGACCCCGTTATGACTCACAGGGTGAAGTCCGTCCTACTCCTGAGTTCGTTAACAATGACAACAACCCAGCGAGTCAGTACAGGCTGAGAAACGCTGGGGTACCTGACGTCGTGCGGTCCGAAGGGACAGGAAGTGGTAGAGTACCTCAAACGAGTTTGAGTATAGGTAACTCAACCGCTACGGTACGTTGGTAGAGTAGGAGACAGCAGGGATTGAGGATGGAAGTTAGAAAGGGTCGTAGTCCCAGAAAAGATCACTCAGCCGAGAAACGTAGTCCACCGGTTTCATAACCTCGAAGTCGAAGTCGTGGTCAGAAAGGTTACTTATAAGTCCTAACTGACCAAACTAGACGAACGACAGGTTCGCTGAGAATTCCCAGAAGAGGTTGTATTGTCGAGTTTTCGTAGTTAAGAAGTCACGAGTCGGAAGAAATACTCAGGTTGAGAGTATATACATGTACTGATGACCTTTTCGGTCATCAAAAACTGATCTACCTGGAAACGGCCGTTTCATTACAGAGATGAAAAATTATCCGAGAGTTCCAAACAGTATCGAAAAGAAGGTTCCTCGTTCGTAGAAAATTAGAGGACCGACGTCAGTGGTAGACGTCACTAAAACCTCGGGTTCTTTTATTTCAGACAGTGACAAAGGTGACAAAGGGACAGATAAACGGTACTTCACTACCCTAACCTACGGTACTAGAATCAAAAAACTTATAACTCAAAATTCGGTCGAAAAAGTGGAGAAAGTGGAAGTAGTTCTCCAAGAAATCAAGGAGGAACAAAAGACGGTATACCCACCACAGTAGACACATATACTCCAATGACTATGAAGAGGGTCGTTAGAACTAAGGTCGAAGACGAAGTAGGTCCGGTCGTAACGAGCACTATATGAGACGTATATTCGATTTATTCGTTCCACTGTTATATGTCGGAACTACATGAGGAAAGGGGTTCCTCACTAGTTTTGGTAGGGGTTCTTTTTCTTTACGTTTTTCCGTTTTACCAACAGACTCCTCCGGAATGTTTATGGACTCTTTTCTTCTCTTCGTTTTCCGTTTCCTCTTTTCCTTTCTATATTGGTAGACTTACGTCTCAAGGTTTCTTATCGTTCCTCTCTATTCTTTGGGAAGGATTCACTTTCACTTTCACAATCAGTGAGTCAGACAGGTTGAGAAACGTTAGGGTACCTGACATCGGAAGGTCCGAGGAGACAGGTACCCTAAGAGGTCCATTCTTATGACCTCACCTAACGATAAGGGTAGAGGTCCCCTAGAAGGACTGGGTCCCTAACTTGGGTCCAGAGGACTTAACGTGTGTCTAAGAAATAGTTGACTCGATGGTCCCTTCGGAAATCACTTGTACGTTTCTTTATCTCCTTTTGTTATCTTACCCTTTCTGATCTCTAGAGAAGTTCTTTTAATCTCTATGGTTCCCTTTTAGAGTACGTTTCTACCCGTGTTATTTCCTGTCTTTGTCATACCTGGATTGTCTTCGTCTTCTATAATTCTTCTCCACCGTTCTTATGTGTCTTCTTGACATGTTTTTTTCTAGAATTACTGGGTCTATTGGTACTACCACACTAGTGAGTAGATCTCGGTCTGTAGGACCTTACGCTTCAGTTCACCCGGAATCCTTCGCAGTGATACTTGTTTCGATCACCTCCACTACCTTAAGGTCGACTCGACAAAGTTTAGGATTTTCTACTACGACACTTTCACGACGTGAGTTATACGGTCGTTTACACCTTTTGAGTCGTCACCGGTGTCCTGACCTTTTCCAGTCAAAAGTAAGGTTAGGGTTTCTTTCCTCTACGATTTCTTACAAGTGTGATGGCATGTTGACGTGAGTAAAGTGTACGATCATTACAAGTTTTAAGAGGTTCCCTTCGAAGTTTTCATGTACTTGACTCTTGAAGGTCTACAAGTTCGACCTAAATCTTTTCCGTCTCCTTGGTCACTAGTTTAAGGGTTGTAGGTGACCTAGTCTCTTTTTCCTTCTCTCAAGGTCTTTTTGTAGATGACGAGGTGACTGATACGATTTCGGAAACTGACACACCTAGTATTGTTTGACACCTTTTAAGAATTCTCTACCCTTATGGTCTGGTGGGATGAACGGAGGATTCTATGGACATACGTCCAGTTCTTCGTTGTCAATCTTGGTCTGCACCTTGTTACCTGATCAAGTTTTAACCCTTTCCTCATGCAGTTCGTTAACCATAACCTTATGATTCCCTGTCTGGTCAAGGTGTCCCGACCTTCTGGACCTTGGTGGGTCTTCCGTCTCTAGACTCAGTGTACTTACTCGGAGTACTTGAAGTATCATACGTCCGAGAGAGGATCCAATTCGATTTGACTCAGGTGACTCCGGTGACACTATATCAAGGACGGAGTGACTTTGTACTCTAAGTAGAAGTCCTTCATAAGAAAGAAAAAACACGAAAGACCCTAGACGGTACAATTGTCCTAATACCTCTTTTTTCTATCAATACGTACTGTCCGTTTCCTCTCGGTTCATCACGGATTGACTTTACGGACTTTCCTTGTTTTTGTTAGTTTATGTTATCGGTAAATTTTTATATTAAATCCTTTTACAAAGACTTTATTATTTCCTAAAGTTAGATGTAAACTTTTTTTAGTGTTATTATAAATATAATTTTCTGTAAGATATCTATTTGTATACAGGGGAAGGAGAACTTGGAGGGAGGGGTAGGGTGGGGAGATCCAACAGTGTCTCGTGTCCGAAACCCAAGGGACTAAGTACGACTACTTTGGTAGGGTTATAACATTTCATTAATAGGAGGTTAATTTTTATTTTGTGTTAAACTTTTAAAAAATTTTTATAATGTTTATGGTTTTTTTTTTATGATCTTTTGTTTCTGAGGAACTCCATAAGTCCGTTTTTCTTGTTTATATTTCCGAGGTTTTTTTGACGAAAACTTGTATGTTCTTAAGTCCTTATCACAAGAATTCTTTAGCATGTCTTTATCCCTTAGTCTCCTTCCTTTTTTTTCTTTTAAAAAAAAATTCTACACCTAAAAGATCTTTTATAGTTGTCACTTTTATGGTTTACAAGACTACAAACACTCTCCCTTCGTAGTCACTCTCCTTTTAAGTTTTGAATTTTTGATTATAGTTAAAAAAAAAAAAAAACCGAACACGACACGTTATACACCTTAGGATCAAGAGGTTGGTCCCTAGCTTGGGTGTGGGGGATGTCGTCTTCGTGTCAGAATTGTTGACCTGATGGACCCTTCAGGGGGAGACGTGAAAAAAAATTTGGACTTGATAAAGTGTCATTAAAAATCGAACAATTTATTTACTTGATGTTATATAGGTGTGTTACACACACAATAAGCGAGTCACTACAGACTGAGACACTGGGGTGCGTGACATCCGGTTGGTCCGAGGTACCCCTAAGAGGTCCGTTGTTATGACCTCACCCAACGGTACGGGAAGAGCTCCCTAGGTGTGTTACCTATTCTTATTCTTACAATACGTGATGATACTTTTGTAGTGGTCCTATATGACAATTCCGTTTGTTTGTTCACGTCTTAGGATATATGTCGTCCATTGGCTGACACATTCTTTTGTGACGTCCTTCATAATGTAACTTATTTTTGTGTATGAACACGTATACATGTATTACATGTGTAAACGAATATAAACATATTTCTCTTTGTCTTTGTATACGTCCTTTGGATCTTCCGATAATAGGTTGTTTCGTCTCTCACTTTGTTCCATCTACTCCTCCGTCCTGTTTCAAAAGGTTATTTTTACAAAAATAGTAAAACTAAAGATTTGGTACAATGGATAAATCTTTTGTTTTAAATTAAAAAAAATTATAAATAAATAAACCGACGTGGTCCAGAACCAATGTCGTACACCCTAAAAGAAAAAATCAACTCCGTACACCCTAGATCAAGGGACTGGTCCCTAACTTGGTCCGGGGGACGTAACCCTCACGTCTCAGAATCGGTGACTTGGTGGTTCGTTTAGGGTGTCTTAAATTAATTTTTTTTTTAAAAAAAAAATTTAAGTTCCGACCGGTTTTACCCAGGGGATCATCAGACGGTTTGCAAATCCTTTCTTTTGTGTGGTTAAACAATTGTAGACGAGGACTTCTACCTTTTCGTCTCCTTTGTGAAGGATTGAGTAAGATACTTTGGTCGTAATGGTATTATGGTGTTGGACTGTTCTCGTCTGTTCTTTTGACGTCTGGTTATAGTGAGCACTTGTGTCTGCGTTTTGAGGAGTTGTTCTATGATCATTTATCTTAGGTTGTTACATATTTCTTAATATGTGGTACCAGTGCACCCTAAATAGGGTCCATACGTTTCGACCGAGTTGTAAACTTTTAATTAATTACCGTAGTGTAGTTGTCTGACTTTTTAGTGTACTAGTATGGTTATCTGTTCTCTTTTTGTAAAATGTTTTAAGTTGTAGGTAAGTACTATTTTTGAGAGTGGTTTGGTCTTTGTCTCCCCTTGAAGGAGTTAGACTATTTCTTACAGATGTTTTTGGATGTTCTTTGTAGTATGGATTACCACTCTTTGGTCGAAAGGGTGATTCTAGTCCTTGTTCCGTTCCTTACGTTATTCTATTCTTTTCCTTTATTTTCCATTCATTTATCACACACGAGTCAGCGAAGGCAGTACAGGCTGAGAAACGCTGGAATACCTGATACTTTCAAAGGACCGTTCTCATGGTCTCGCCCAACAGTACGGGAGAAGGTCCCCTAGAAGGACTGACTCGGTGACTTGGACGTAGAGGACACCGAGGACGTAACGTCCCCTAAAAAATGGCTGACTCGGTGGCCCCCTGGGGTTTCATTTGACCCTTCCTTCTTTATTTTGACATAAACAATCGTAAACTACACTAACAGATACTTCTTTTAGACATTCTTAGTTGGTTTTCTGAGAACCTTGATTATTTGTTAGTGTCGTTTCAACATTGGTAGCTATCTCCTCGGAATGCCCGATGTCAGACACCCCAGTGGTTCTCAGCATGCGTTGACTCGTGTGTGTTTACCTTTTGTCACACCTTCAAGGGGATTTGTGATTTTTGTCGTAATGGTATACTAGGTCGTTAGGGTGAGGACCCACATATAGGTCTCTTTTGAATCACACTTTTCTTTGTACATGGGGATACAAGGGTCGTCGTGATAAATGTTAACGGTTCTGTACCTTCGTTGGATTTATAGATACTTGTCTATATATATTGACTTGGTGAAACCACATGTGGTCTTTGATTACGTTGTGACATTTAGTTGGACTACCCTTGGTTGTGGTGTTCGGAGTAGATTATGGGGTTGAAGGGTGTCGAAGAGTCCATTATCCCAGAAGTTATTATAAAAAATTTACTTATTAATGGTAAATGTAATTGTGAGGTTTTACTTTATGAATTCATATTCAGATTGTTTTATACATGTTCTAGAGGAACTTCTTTTGATACTACTGTCTTAGTTTCTGGACCCTGAAGGGACCATCAGGTCAACGTTACGTCCCCTACACCCAAGTTAGGGACTGGTCCCTTGATTCTAGGGTGTACAGTCTCTCGTTGATTTGGGTATGTGACGTTAATGACTCGGGTAAGTTGTGTTGATCTCTCGGATGTGTAGTGTCGACCTCAGGTACGTGGTTTTTCTTTCTAGGGAGTACTACTTTGTTTCTAGGACACAGGGCGTTGTTTCTAGACTGTCAGTTTATTAAATCGGTTCATTAAAAAAAAAATTAGATTCTTCATTTATTCATCACTCTATAAGGGATAAGTGCCTATTTTCTGAGTTACGGCAGTTCTAGAGTCAAGAAGGGTCGAAGTAGGTGGAGATAAGTTCCGTTAGGGTTAGTTTTAGATTCGGTCAGTAGAAAGTGGAACGTATCGTGGATCGTCTCACAGTCCAGGTTCCATCCGAGCTACTTTCACTTCATTCGTTTTCAACACCACCTTTGGGTCGAGTCTTCAGGACCCCGTTTTCACCCTTATATGTCTTTCACGCGACCTGTTTGAGCATACTAATTCTTTTAGGATTATGATTGACCTGTAGAACTTGTCTTTGGTTCCTGAGTCACTGGAATGTCTACACAGAGTGGAGACAGCAAAAGACATATAGTCAAAGGAGATGGACTACCCTTGGTTGTGGTGTTCGGAGTGGATTGGGGTTGAAGGGTGTCGAAGAACCTCTTCTTCCAGAGTGAGAGTAGGAGTACCACCCCAGTGAGTGAATTCTCGGTCTGTAGGACCTCACACTTCAGTTCACCCGGAATCCTTCGTAATGATACTTGTTTCGATCACCTCTACTACCTTAAGGTTGACTCGATAAAGTTTAGGATTTTTTTTTACTACGACAATTTCAAGACATGAGTTATACGGTCGTTTGAACCTTTTGAGTCGTTACTGGTATCCTGACCTTTTCCAAAAATAAAGTCGAAAGTAATGTTAGGGTTTCTTCCCCTTACCGTTTTTTATAAGTTTGATGACATGTTGACGTGAGTAAAGTGTACGATCGTTCCATTACGAGTTTTAGGAAGTTCGATCCGAAGTTGTCATGTACTTGGATCTTGAATGTCTACATGTTCGACCTAAATCTTTTCCGTCTCCTTGGTCTCTAGTTTAACGGTTGTAGACGACCTAATATCTTTTTCATTCTCTCAAGCTCTTTTTGTAGATGAAGACGAAGTAACTGATACTGATTTCGGAAACTGACACACCTAGTGTTGTTTGACATTTTTTAAGAATTTCTACTCTTATGGTCTGGTGGAATGGACGGAGGACTCTTTGGACATACATCCAGTTCTTCGTTGTCAATCTTGGGTTGTATCTTATTTCCTGACCAAGTTTAAACCCTTTCCTCATTCAATTCCGACATGAGACAGTGGAACGAATAAATTGAATATACGTCTCATGTAATACACTTTACGGTCCGACCTACTTAGTATTCGACCTTAGTTCTAACGGTCGTCTTTATATTTGTTGGAGTCTATACGTCTACTATCGTGGGATTACCGTCTTTCGTCTTTTCTTGATTTCTCGGAGAACTACTTCCACTTTCTCCTCTCACATTTTCGACCGAATTTTGAGTTGTACGAATGAGGAACCTTCCTTTCGATACTGTTTGGATCTGTCGATAATTTTTCGTCTCTATAGTGAAACGGTTGTTTCCAGGCATACAAGTTTCGATACCAAGAAGGTCATCAGTACATGTCTACACTCAACCTGGTATTTCTTCCTACTCGTGACTTTTTAACTACGAAAGTTTGACACCACGACCTCTTCTGAGAACTCTCAGGGAACCTGTCGTTCCTATAGTTTGGTCAGTCAGGATTTCTTTAGTTGGGACTTATAAGTAACCTTCCTGACTACGACTTCGAGGTTATAAAACCGATACACTACACTTCTCGACTGAGTACCTTACCTACGACCCTTTCTGAGTCCCGTCCTCTTCCCCGCTGTCTCCTACTCTACCAATCTGTCGTAGTAGTTGTGTTACCTCTACTCAAACTCGTTTGAGGTCCTCTGTTACCTCCTGTCTCTTCGGACCGTACGACGTCTGGTACCTACTGTTTTCTCGGTCTATACTGAATCGTTGATTTGTTGTTGAGTAGGAGTTCAAGTCAAACTTTTTATCCGTCTTTTCAAAGTCCGGTCGGTTCGAACTCGGGATTTGGTTTCAGCTTTCCCGGACAAAAACATTCTTATATCGGTGAGGTGGTCCTGGTGGTCGAACCTCCCCTCCCCGTCCCCACAGTATTGTCCCCGGAGACTCTGTAAAGGTTACCGTATCGAACGGCGTCTATGTATGACCCTAGGGAAATCCCGAAGTTCCAGTCTTGTATTAAACACCGTGGGATCCCACCTCTTGTACCGGAACAGGGTTGTCACTACCACCATCACCTTCCGTACCGTACCGACTACCGGAACCGAGGTGAACCTTCCCGTTTTGAGGTTGATGTTTACGACGGAGGATTTACTTATAACCACCCAGGAAGGACCCACGGTTTCCCGTTGACTGTAAACCATTTGTACTCTGACCCGGGTGTGGACGTCTGACTGGTGCAATCTCCCCGGGTAAGACGGGTACATCCTTTCGGTTTGGAGTGTCCAGTGTTCATCTAGTACTTTTATCTACATTGATTTTTTTTTTTTTTTTTCTTTCTTTTATCTACATTGACTTCAAAACAGGTTAACTTAGTAAACACATTATCCACAAGTAATTCAACTCTCTATTACAAGTATGAGAAAATTTTTTTTAATAAATAAACCGACACGACCCAGAATCGACACCGTACACCCTAGATCAAGGGACTGGTTCCTAACTTGGGAATTCTCCTTCCTCAGAATTTGTGACCTGGTGGTTCCTTCTGGAGGTGACTTAGTAGAATTTGGTAGTGATCCTTGACGACTCATTTCAGAGGGAATGTCGTCGACCCATCGGAGGGGGGAATTGAAAAACCCGGACTGGTATCCCATCCGGGTCACCGAAAAACAACCATATCTTTCTTGGTCCCTTAAAAGGGACCCTCGTGGAGTGTTAGTTTACCTTCCCTTGAGGTCCGTTTGTTGGTGTCAGGAAGTTGGGAATCCACTCCAGTAAGTCTCCGTTGACAACACGTGACCCGGGGTCTTCGTGAACTACGTGATTCGGGGGATTGATGAGAAGAATTGTGTATTAGACGGAGGGGAAGGTCCCGAAAGACACTAGTGGAGGTTGTATTTGACGAACATGGATTAGGACAGAGTCCTCGAGGAGGAGTCCCTAGGTGTGGTTGAGTGGTGTAACATCATCTCCTTCGTTCACGATGGTAGGTTTCCTCCGTATATTCCTCTGTCTCCACTATTCTTCCTGTTCTCCACCTCTGGAGGGTTCTTCGGAGGACTCCTGTATGAACTGGTGTTTCCGAGTCTGTGGGTTGAGTCCCATCATGTCCTCTGCACGTAACTAGTTTGAGTGTGTTTGTCTTCCACTTTAGTGTGTGAGCCACAAAAATTAAGTTTTACTTTTGTTGTAGTAGTCTAGAGATTGTAGGTGGACTGTGGTGGAAGAGAAGGGTATCTGACGACCACCCGTACCCGACCCGAGATTTCCTCAATACCTCGGAGAGACGACTTGTTGAGTGTGGAGACACTTGACGTCGTCCCGACCTGTGGGTACTACCACGGATTCATCCACGTTTCCGTCTCCGGTCGAGGCGTTGAGACTTTCAGAGTTCTCTGAGGAAAACGTGACACTACTGTTACCCAAACCTTCTTCTTTCACCCGACTTAAGGTTCATCGACAAGGAATGATGGGGTCGTGATCCCTGAGTACCTGACCCCCGACCGACCGTCCCTACCCCTTTTTACCCCAGTTCCTGTTTGTCCCGACCGGGTTACGCCTCCAGACTTCTTCAGTGTTCCATCGAGGTCCGTGTCCTACAAGACACTAAGGCGGAGAGATGGGAGAGGGGTCTGGGGAAAAGACGGTCGAACAGGGTAGGTAAACAAGGCTCACACCGTCATGTGGTCCCGACTCTCGTCCGACCCTTCCTCCTCTGTCTACGGTTTGAAATGGACTGACACGCAGGGAAATTGTGGTAGAGGAACTGGAACACTCCTGAGGGTAGGGCCACACCCAGTCACCCTGGTCCGTCGTGACTTAAGAAAGAGATCTGGGACCTGTTTGACCAGTAACTCCTTCTCCTCGACTGGTACCCCGTTCTTCGCCCACTCCTACGGGAGCTACTCCAGTCGGGAGTCGTTCTCCAACCGTGGAGGACCTTGGTCGTCAGCCTCCACCAGTTCCTCTTCCGCTCGGTCGTTAGCTTCTCACGAGAGGTGGTCGTCGTCCAAGAGCACTCATAGGTCGTGGTCCCGTTTCGGATATCTCTCGTGTGGATCGGTGTGGTGACAGGCTCCGAGGACCTTTCCCAGGGGACCGCGGTCCGCCTTCTGGGGTGTACCCCGGAGTACTTCCCGTTGGCCCAGTAGACTCCTGACCCCGACGTCCAGGTGTCGTACGGCCGGTGTGCGGACGACGACGTCGACCTTGTACCTGAGGTGGACGGATACCTTTTGTCCACCCAGTACCTGAACAGTAGGAGTCCTAGTGGGGACCTCGATCCTCGACGGTAATAGGGGGATTGATCTACATCTCTGACTCGGGACCTTTCTGATTCACGTCACTGGGACGGGTCCCGGTGTCATGTCTTTCGTACTCGGGTCTATCCTTAAATCCGAGGTCGGAGGTCCAGGACTTGGTAAAGTGAGATACGTCGGTTCTCTTCCGTCCGTGACTTATGTCGAGGAACCCGACCCTTCCCCGTAGTCCCCTTCTTCTAGGGAGGGGATTGACTAAGTGTCTCTGGAGGAGTTGTAGAGTTGTTCTCTACTCTTCACCTCACATTCGATGTAGGTTGGGTCCTAAAGACATTTGAGGCGTGGCAGTGAGGTAGGACTTCGGAAGAGGTTTATCTTTTCTTTTTGGAAGGGGAACCTGTAGGTCCGAAAACTTTAGTGGGAGACTGGAGAGTACTTTAGTGGAAAGTTAGACCCGGTACATATCCGACGAGAATTTCTGTAGACAAGCCAAAAGACACGGTGTATTTCCCCTCCTCCGGGTCTCTTTGTTTCTCCATTGTTCTCCGACCGGGTCCCAACGGGGTCACAATTGGGAGGTGGGTTTTACGTCTCCCCGGTCCTCTGAGACCGTGGACAACCAAGTCAGACCCAGACCCTCCTTTTCCAGGGTCCGGTCGATCGGTTAGACCTTGTCACAAAGGGTTGACATATGAGAGACCTAGAGTCCGAAAGTCCTCCGGAAACCACGTCTAAGGGTGTTTGATGTAAGAGAGAGGAGAAATCCCTAAGTATTTCGAATTTCCGTGTGATTCCCGGGACATTTCAGGACGTGAGTTTCGTACAAATTAGACATGACAAATGTGAGTTTAGGGTTGAGAAAGTGAAAGATCTGAGAGATATCGAGTGGACATTAGAAGTTTAAGGAAATTGAGTGATATATGAGTAGACATTTTACACTTATTATATAGATGGAGTTTAATGACAAAGTTTCTATTTTACTCAAGTATATGTACTTTATGAGTCTTGTATTTTACGAATGATGTATGTCCGATTTATTATAATTGATGTTTTTTCAATATCATTTACGATTTATTGATATTATTTATTAGTACTATTATCGTAATAAAGAAATTGGGGAAAAGTACATTATGAACACTTGTTGTCCCTTCTGAGAAACTTTCGTGATAAGATTTTTGAAAGAGAGACGAAGAATCAGGAGGACAAAGAGACGGAAGGGTCTTTTTGATAGTATTAGTGACTGGTCCTTCGGGATCCGGACCCGACCTACCACACCAATGGACCGGTGACGGTTTTAGACGAGGAAAGCCTCTTCAGACAGGGAGAGTCGTGGCACACCGACACCCAGAAACCCACTTAAGAGCCGTGGCTTCTTCGTCCTCATCTCGTGAGCCGTTTCCGGGAGGAGTCGGAACCGCCGGGCGTCCCACACCTACTCCTTCCGCACCTGGTACCGAGACCCTACTACTGTGTCTCTTCAGTCTGTGAAGTCACTCTACTCACATACTGGGGTCGTTTACGTGTCTTTCGTAAACCGGATCGAGGCAGACCTCCCGTCACGCCGACCAGTGACCAGGAGGAATCGGTGGGTTCCGTGTACGGGTCGAGACCGGTCGTGGAGACGGGTGTTGTCTCAGATCACCGATTCTATAGGACCTGTTGGGGTTTCAGTTTAGATGTTTGACGACCGGTCCTTAAAAATTTTGACAATTCAATAGTCTCATTTCCCTGTGACTTCTTTACGAGGTCTGACTTCTTCCGGTTTCTGTGTTCTGTCTTCTTATGTTGGGACCGTCTCTTTATCCATCGAAGTTTAATGTCGTAATAGTCCTATGGACCTTCGTAAATTTATACCTAATGTCCAATTTCTTAGCAGAACTAGTTATTATGGACCAAAACTTACATCCCCTTATAGGAACAAAAATCTTTTATGTGTGAATTTATGAAGATTTATGTGTCCACTTCCTCGTAGTATAGAAGTTTTTTGACTTAATCTTATAATGCATATGTCCTGAAGAAATATTTTTCAAATATTTTCTTTAAAATATTTTTCAAAGAAAGTCAGAACTTTAAACATTCGGACTCTAGTGCAGTTTTGTTTCTGGTACTTTGTCTTTATTACTACAGACTGACCGATTCACTGGTCGGGCCCTAACTTTCCATCGTCCCTAGACACTGATTCCCATTTATCTAGCAGTTAAATTTGGACAATTTTTACTTCCAAGGTCTTCCGCGAAATTTTGGCCTCGGGCTTCTGGACTCGACTGGAGGGTACTGGGAGATCGGTGCTCTAATGCAGTAGTTGGAAGCGGTGCCCGGAGCGCGTTGGGGCTCCGCGTCACGTAGACCCCCCAACATCAACGAACGGGGGTCGATTGGTTGACACACCCCGCCCCACCTCGCCTGACTCACACGTGGCGTTGGGGCCCGGCGACAGGAGTTTCGCACCATGAGTGGAAAGGAAAGCACGGACGTTTGAAGATTATTGCCCGGTTCAGGGAGCCCATTTCCCCGTTTTACCGCCGACGTGGACCCGCGGACGCGTGCGGTTCTCGCCCGCGCGCAGTCTCGCACTGTAAGAATCCCACACTCTCCAGAGTAAAGGCCTCTACGCGAGGCTCCCGCCCCACACCCGCTGAACGTGGCAGACTGTTTCTGGGGATCGGGGCTCAAGTGACACGCCGGATACGACCAGTGAGCGACTGACTCATGCGCTCCGAGGGTGACCATCAGGATGTGGTCGGCTCAGGGTCCGGTAAAAGGGGCCGCCGGCGTTCCCCCGCATCGCTGGGCCGAGCACCTCGAAGGCCTTCTCCGTCCCAGACTTCCACGTCCCGTCACCTAGAGTTTGACCGGGTGCACGCACCCTTAGGCGCTACACACACACGAATCAGCGAGTCAGGACAGGCTGAGAAACGCTGGGGTACCTGACATCGGACGGTCTGAGGAGACAGGTAACCCTAAGAAGACCGTTCTTATGACCTCACCCAACAGTACAGGAGGAGGTCCCCTAGAACGGTTGGGTCCCTAGCTTTGGTCCTGAGGGCGCAACGTCCGTCTAAGAAATGGCAGACTCGGTGATCCCTTCGGGGTCACTTAGAACCCCCGTGGACAATTTTAAGTCCAACGACCTGAAACCGGGTCTCTTACTTCGGAACCCCCTTTTATTCGTATAAATCCTTCAACTCCCTCGTCCCGAAGACACAACACACAAGGAGACTACCCAATTCTGATCCCGAACCCCACCCCCCACGCCCCCGCCCTTCTAATCCCAAACCGAACCTCACCCGGCCAATTTTGACCAGGGTTAGGGCAGAGGTCGATAGACAGTGACTGTCAAGTCAGCTAAATGACCCGGGGTCACTTCGGGGTATCCTAAAATATCTGGCTAATTAAAAAGGAAAGTGTGAGGACGGAGATAGTTCGAAGAAGGAACGGGGGAGAAACTCCCTCCGATAGTTTTCATATATATTCCCTGAAGAGACCACCAGATCACCGGTTCTGAGCCACGAGGATTACGCCCCCCGACCCAAGGTAGGGACCAATCCTTTGATCTAGAGTATACGAGGTTGACTCACCTGTACGGTTTCGTAACCTTCTAGGACACACGGCGTCGATTCGGGACCACTTCGGTTTATTTATATACAATTTTCCGCACACACGTGCACACACACACACATTCATGAAGGGATAACCTCAGAACCGAATCTTCACAAACCCCGGGACCTTCTGAAGAGACCCGGTGCACAGAACGGGACCAGAGGGGTCGGGGGATGGAGGGCTGTGTATTCGTAAAATGAAGAGCCGTCCAGTTACCGACGTTGGATGGGTCTACACGAGACACGGAGTCTTGGGCTGTGACCACTAAGGGAGACGGACCGGACGGGAAAGGAGGGGAAATAATCGGGAAGTTTTCCATGAGTCTGGTTTTGAATCCCCTTCGGAAGGAAGGTCTGACGGGTAATCGCCAGACGACAGGGCAAATGTGGGTGACACTCCCAGACGGATCCCACGACTACAGAGGATACCCTGTGTGGGACCGACACTAGGGGTCAAAGTCAGTGGTCCCGGTTTGTGTTCCAGCTGGATGTCCGTTGGGTTTGTGTGAGGAACCACTGACTTCTTTCTTCCCGTCACGTCGAGTCCGTCTCTTGGACCACACGTCTGTCCGGAGGAGACCGGTATCCTAAGTCCGTTTCTCCGTCCCTTCCCTTCGATCTCCTCTACCGGACCCACGACCGGTCTCGTACACCCGTAAGACCAGTGTCTACGTCACACATTTATAAACACATACACCTCCCTGTTAGGGTCTCTATCACCCCGGAGTCGGTTATCTGACCCTCCTACAACCGAGTCAAGGACCAGGGATAGTGAGAGTCGGTCCTGAGTACAGACGGTCGACTAATGTCGTTTCTCGACTGGCTCCCGTGACAAACGACCCCCGGGTGACTGTAGACCTTGTGTGATAAGACCGGAGTCAGGTGAGGAGTCCCTCACTCAGGTGAGTCCAGGGTCCGATCACACTCCATGTACCTCCTCTGTCGTCACTCTTCGACCGGACTCGAAGACCTCCAGTCCCCACTGGTTCTACCTCCACCACAGTTCCATTCATATCGTCCGAGTCTACGGTAAAAGTTGAAAACCATTGAACACAGTATCCGGTTGAACACGAGGGTTCCAGTTTCGTTCCACGACTCTGTCACTCTGTCATTCCCCGGACCCAGGGGTTTCTGACGTCTTTGAAGAACGACTTACTTCTCGTGTATATAAATAAACAAGTTGACGACACACCCCAAAGATAATCTACGACGACAACAAGTCAACGATTCAACACCTACTTAGAAACGGTAGGGTACCTGACGTCGTGAGGTCCGATGAGACAGGAGGTAATAGAGACACTCAACGAGTTTAAGTACAGATAACTTAGTCGTTACGATAGATTGATAGAGTAGGAGACACAAGGGGAAGAGGAGGACGGAAGTTAGAAAGGGTCGTAGTCCTAAAAAAGGTCACTCAGTCGAGAAGTGTAGTGCATCGGTTTCATAACCTCGAAGTCGAAGTCGTAGTCAGGAAGGTTACTTATAAGTCCCAAATAAAGGAAATCCCAACTGATCAAACTAGAACGACAGGTTCCTTGAGAGTTCTTGGAAGAGGTTGTGGTGTCAAGTTTTCGTGTTGAAGAAGTCGCGAGTCGAAAGAAATACCAGGTTGAAAATGTAGGTATGTACTGATGACCTTCTTGGTATCGAAACTTGTATGCCTGGAAACAACCGTTTCACTACAGAGACGAAAAATTATCGACAGATCCAAACAGGAAAGGAAGGTTCCTCATTCGTAGAAAATTAAAGTATTGACGTCAGTGGCAGGCGTCACTAAAACCTCGGGTTCTTTTATTTTCAGACAGTGATAAAGGTGAAAAAGGGAAGGATAAATGGTACTTCAATACCCTGACCTACGGTACTAGAATCAAAAAACTTACAACGTAAAGTTCGGTCGAAAAAGTGAGAGGAAAAAGTGAAAGTAGTTCTCCGAGGAATCAAGGAAAAACGAAAGATGGTAATCTCACTATAGTGAACGTATGGACTCCAAAAACGATAAAGACGACCGTTAGAACTAAGATCGAATACTAAGTAGGTCGGACCGTAAAACATACTACATGAGACGTATATTTAATTTATTCGTTCGACTATTATATGTCGGAACAGTATTATGAAAAGTTTGAAACTTGGTCAGGTAAACAGGTACAGGTCAAGACAATGAATAACTGGACTTATGTCCAAGAGTCCTCTGTCCACTCCACTAGACCATGAGATTAGAGAGACTCTTAAAAGGTCAAACAACACTAGGTGTTTCAGTTTCTGCTATCGCATTACTTACTTCGTCTTCATCTATAAAAAGACCTTAACGAAACGAAAGACGTGCTAGGTCACTTACGACCTTTAAAATAGAGACCAAGGGGACGGAAAAGATTTGGGTCGAACATGTAGACCTTTAAGAGTCAAGTATATGACGACTTCGGATCGAACTTCCTACAACTCATATTGGAACGGTCGAACACTTTACGTGTGTCAACACGTCGTCAAACTAGTAAGAAACGGTAACAGGAAGAAACCCTAACCTTACTTTTAAAAAAGGTCAGAATACCGGTGACGACTCAAAAGGTTTAAACGTCCATATGACTCACGTCGTGAAATTGTCGTAGTAGAAAATTCTAAACTTTATCGAGTCGACCTTAAGACAGTGGAGACGATCGAAACAAACAAATTACGAAAGATGGTCAGTTAGGATTTCCTTTAGTCAGGACTTATAAGTTAGTAACCTTCCTGACTACAACTTCGACTTCGAGGTTATGACACCGGTGGACTACGCTTCTTGACTGAGTGACCTTTTCTGGGACTGCGACCCTTTGTGACTTCCGTCTTCCCCTACTGTTTCCTACTTTACCAACCTACCGTAGTGGCTGAGTTACCTGTACTCAAACTCGTTCAAGGTCCTCAACGACCACTTGTCCCTTCGGACCACAACGACGTCAGGTACCCCAGCATTTCTCAGTCTGTACTGACTCGCCGACTTGACTTGACTTGACTTAGGAAGGATTCCGGGTGAACTGAAGTGTGGGGTCCTACAGACCGAGATCCACTCACTGGTGTGGTAACACCAATAGGTCCAGTAATTCTGGGAAAACCAGAATATAAGACATATAAGAAGACATATAAGTAAGACGTACCAAAACATATAAGAACGACGGAGAAGAATTAGAGAAGACGAAGACAATCCAGGAAGGAATGGTAAAGACAGGAAATAGTACGGGTAGGAACGTACTTTACAAAGGAATTATAGAGGTTAAAAGAACTTCTCTCGAGATCAGAAAGGGTAAGATAATAAAGGGAGATAAAGAAACATAACAAGTAAATTCTTCCGGAAGAATAGAGAGGAAAAGATAAGAGACTTTAAAACGTAACAAACCATATAGAAAGGGAAAAAGGAAACGGAAAGTGAAGAGAAGAAAGGAGACGATAAACATTTAGGAGGAGTCTGTTGGTAAAACGGAAGATCATAAGGAAAAGGAAAACCTACCAAAACCAGTGACGGAGGACATGTCACAATTCTTGAAGGACAGGTATCAAGTTCGTGAGAGAGATGACCCAGATTAGGGAACTTAGATAAGCAGCAGAGATGACATATTAGTATTCCTTAATCTAAATCCAGTATGGACTTACCGGTTTTAGTGAAGTCAACCACTAACGTCGGTACTTTAATTTTCTGCGAATGAGGAATCTTCCTTTCAATACTGGTTGGATCTATCGTGTAAGTTTTCGTCTCTGTAATGAAACGGTTTTTTCCAGGTAGATCAGTTCCGATACCAAAAAGGTCACCAGTACATACCTACACTTTCAACCTGACACTTCTTTCGACTCACGGCTTCTTAACTACGAAAACTTGACACCACAACCTCTTCTGAGAACTCTCAGGGAACCTGACGTTCCTCTAGGTTGGTCAGGTAAGATTTCCTCTAGCCAGGACCCACAAGAAACCTTCCTTACTACGATTTCGACTTTGAGATCATGAAACCGGTGGAGTACACTTCTCAACTGAGTAACCTTTTCTGAGACTACGACCCTCCCTAACCCCCGTCCTCCTCTTCCCCTGCTGACTCCTACTCTACCGACCTACCGTAGTGGCTGAGCTACCTGTACTCAAACTCACTTCAGACCCTCAACCACTACCTGTCCCTCCGGACCACACGACACTAAGTACCCAAACGTTTCTCAACCTGTGCTGACTCGTTGACTTGACTTGACTTGACTTGACTTGACTTACCGGATCACCAAAAGGGATGAAAGAAGTCAAATTCGGACTTAAAACGTTGTACCTCGAATGCTGGACTCACTGTCAGTTGAGGTCCAGAACAAAAACGACTGACATATCTCGAAGAGGTAGAAGTCGACGTTTCTTGTATTAGTCAGACTAAAACCACAACTGGTAGACCACTACAGGTACACATCTCAACAGAGAATACAACAACCTTCTCTCACAAACGTTACTGGTCACACAAGAGAACTGTTTTGAGACAATTGGAAAAGAGACGAAGTAAAAAATGAGATTCCGGTTTGAACAGATAAAAAGGTCCGTAGAGAACTGAAGGATGAAAACATAAAGTTAGAGGATACTACTTTTCCTGTAGAAAAAAACCACAATCAAGATCTCCCAGAATATCCAGAAGTATCTTGACAAGTCGTAGTCGAAGGAGTCGTAATCACCAACCCCGTTTCTGAACTTAATGACACTTCAACTTACTAAACGTAACCTTTGTTTGACTCTGGTGAGGTAGTAAAAACTCTGACGTGGGTTTATGACGTAAAACATGAGAAAATAATTGATACTCCCGGTGAGGTAAAGAAGATTCCCTAAGTACGGGTGTCACCATCTATATTACCAGTAGACTTAATTTATACGGACAAGAGTAGGTAAAATGAATATCAAGTGATTCTACAGTTACAAGTTAGAACGGTAGAGGACGAACTGGTGGAGGTTAAATGAAACTAAGTACCTAGATTGTAAGGTCCAAGGATACGTTATGACAGGAAATCTCGTAGTCTAAAAGGAAAGTAGTGGTCCGTGTAGGTGTTGATTCGCAGTAAAGGGGAAACCGGGTCGGTGAAGAAAGAAAGACTTCGATAATCATTAACAGCAGACGAAAAGAGATCATCGTATAACCTGTGGAAGGTCAGATCCCCCGAGTAGAAGGTCATAGTATAGAAAAACGGAAAAGTATAACAAGTACCCTAAGAGTGTCATTCTTACGATCTCACCCAACGGTAAAGGAGGAGGTCACCTGGCGTAGAACAGTCTTGAGAAGAGCCATTGAGTAGGTAGAACCCAACAGGACGGACCGTACCGGATATCGAAGTGACTCAATGCGTTTAGGGAAATGGTGTTGTCCCGAAGGGAACATCGAGTCAGCCATTTCTTTGACGGACGTTATGTCCTCTGGGCCCAAGTTAGGGACCCAGACCTTCTAGGGGACCTCTTCCTTTACCGTTGGGTGAGGTCATAGGAACGGACCTTTTAGAGTACCTGCGTCTTCGGACCACCCGAGGCCTGGTACCCCAACGTTTCTCAGTCCGTGCTGACTCGCCGATTGTGAATGAATGAATAAATGGTGTTGTTCTGACACTAGACAATTCGTCAGACAATCCATGTCGGATTGAGTTTACTCAATTCACTCCGTTGTACACTTCACCTGTTTCATCTCGGACTGTGTATCAGTCGTGAGTCATTTACGACTGTTTGTAATTGCGTCTCCGTCCTATCCTCTTCCACAGTCTTTCCGGAACCAGTCATGACCTTTCGTCCACCTTGGAAGACCAGACCTCCGTCAAAGTCTTCTTCTTTTCACTTTATTTTATGATGTTAAGTATAGGACATTATTTGGTGTTACCTTATCTTACTTTTTCTCATATACATATAAAAAATACTTATACATACATACACATGTATATATACATATATATAACACATATGTATATACACACATATATATATAATATATGTATTGACCTAGTAAAACGACATATGGTCTTTGATTGTGTTGTAACATTTAGTTAATATTTTTTTGACTTTATTTATTTCGTGATATTTTTTTAATCTCCTTGAACTTCCTTCGTCGATCGACCTAAACTCCGGAGTGAATGGACGGATCGTCGTTGGTCCCCGATGTGAAAGGGTAGTAAAGGCAAAGGGGATGAGACCGACACCCGTCTCTACGGGTAATGGGACTAGGGGTCGAGACGAGAAGAGTCACCGGGAGGCTCAACCCCTAAACGGACTTCAGGGAAGGGGTGCGAGATTGAGAGGTAACGAGAGACGGATGAAGACCCACTCCGGACGGGGTGTCACAGTCCGTCGGAACACAAAAGGGGAAGGGTAGGGGGAACTGTGGGTGTGGTCCTACGTGTACCACTGACTATGAGTTAAACCTGTCGTCAGAGGTAAGGGGTGAGTGGGTTCGGTGACGTCCCAGGACTTTGTGACTACCCGTCGGACCGAATCTTTCGATATGACGAAGAGGGTCTGTAGTCCTGGTTGGGGGTCCAAGACGAATGTGTGGAGGTCCTTGTCTCCTTTGGGTGGGGGTTCTGTCGACCCTTACGAATGTTTCGGACTCTGGAGTCCGGTCTGGTCAACTCGGTAGTGGATGTAGACCTACTCCCCTCCCGTTAAGGTACCTAAGACGGTCGGGGTCCGTCATCTAAAAAAATTACAAACTATTCTTACAGGGACTACCGAGTCTGTCATTTCTTAGACGGACGTCATACCCTTTGGACCCAAACTAGGGACCCAGATCCTCTAGGGGACCTCTTCCCTTACCGTTAGGTAAGGTCATAAGAACGGATCTCTTGAGGTACCTGTCTCCTCGGACCGTCCGATGTCGGGTACCCCAATGTTTCTTAGCCTGTGTTGAATCACTGATGTGAAAGTGAAAGTTCTTAAAAATCGACAAAGAGTTTAACATCTCTTCCTTTGATTCTCCTTCTCTAAACGACTCTCAAGTCCATCCGACTCTAACTCATCTATACCGACGGGATCTTATTTCTTCTGGTTTCATTCTGTTCGGAATATGAAGATAGGGGGAAGTGGAGGGTCCCGGTAGAGTCTCTACTGCACGGGATACACCCAGTGGTCTATCGAGGGAGACGGAGACATGGTTTAGGGTAGGTGGCGGAGGATTGACGAAGAGACTACGTCATCCTGTTGTCAGAGGATGTGCCTCGTCGACCCGAAAAGGAAACATTAGGTAGTGGATTCCCGTACAGGTACACGTCTTTTCCGAGTTTGGGAGTTCAACCGGGGAAAGAAAATTAATTTGTAAAAATCCTAATAGGAAAAATGGGTAGACCAGAACATTAGGGGTACAACCGAGATTCATTATCGTCGGTATCGTCTGAGAACATACCGTGAACCTCATCCGTTCGGGACAAGAGTCACGAAATATATGTGGTTGAGTAAACTAGGTTAAGTGTTCGGAAACTACCACCCCGAAATGATAGAGGTAAAACGTCTACTCCTTTAACTCCGTGACTCTAGTTCTTTGTAAGGACTATGGTGTGTACATAACTCACTCCACAGGAACAGGTATGTAAAGTCACACAAAGTACGATAGGGGTACACAGGGGAAGAGGGGGTAGGGGAGTCCCAGTGGTGTCTCTGACCGTCGGGGGTGGAGGTTGAGGATCTCCGGTATTGGGGTCGGGACGAATGGGTGTTATTAGATTGGGACCCTCGAGGGAAGGGTGGGCCAAACCTATTGGAGGAAGGGACCATAAGGGTTGGGGTTGGGTCTTCCGGGGAAGGTCTTGGGAGGGGAGTCCCTCGGGGTCTGGGATACAAACCGATCCGAGGTCCTCCTGATCCGTCAGACACTAAACAGGAAAGTTTCCGACGAGAAGGACGTCCCGACTCTCGGTCCTCCGGGGTGCTCCGTCGAGTCTGGGTCGGTGCACTCCGGGGAAGGGAAGGGCGACGGGGTCCGGGGCTACTGAGTCTCGGACCGTCGACGCCAGTGGTGGGAAGGGGCCCCACACTCACGACCATACCCGTCCCACCCCCTCCTCCGTTAGGATCGTCGTGACGAACCGTAGGTGTGTTCGAGGACAACCCACCCTTACGAAGAATCGAAGACAGAGTCTTGGTTGACAGAGAAAACTTGTTATCCGACTCATTGAAGTATAATAGGTTGTAAGAGAGTTCCGTGCTTAAAGTTCCGACGTCTTGTCGCTGAAGAGGTAGTAACGAGTTGAAGGGAGAGGACTAACAAAGGTCTAAGGTGTACTGATGTCTGGAACAGATTTATAGGAAGGAAAGACATGGTTGTCAAAATAACGAAGACCTTTCATCCCACGAACACACAAGTTAGGGTCCCTATTTTTGCAGATTTTTTAGTACTTCAGAAGATCTACCGACACTCGACACCAGTGACCTACCTGAGTTCGGTCACTGGATGTTTGGTCACTGGATTTCTCAGTGAAATTGAAAAATTTCTTAGACTGAACTCTTTTTTAATTCTAATTATAATCGTAAAGTTGTATCCTCTCAGTCTTTTGTCCGACTTTAAGGACGTTGACGGTATGGTGCCGTACATCTACGTACGTCGTGACCTGTCACTTGTCTCGAGAAACGATATTTGTTAGTATAAAAGACCAGTTCTCTCTTTAATTTTAAATGGTTAGGATTACTTTTATACCTCGTTGTTGTCGAGAGTCTGTGTCGGCCACCCTCGATTCAACCATATCGTTGGAACCTCTAGATACACCTTTTATGCGTGCGATACTAGGTTGTCAAGGTGGGGACCATATCAAGGTAGAACTTTATCAGACTCTATTAGATTCCCGTCTTACTTTTACAAGATAGAGAATTGACACCACCGTCAATGGTTTGACATGTAAGTAGTTTTGAGTGTCTTTATATATGTGTTTTCTCACTTAGAAACGAAATAATAATAATAATAATAATAAAACGAAATTAAAAATTTTCTAAATTTCTGATCCCTCCCTGAAGGGACCACCAGGTCACTGACTGAGGTACAAGGGTTACGTCCCCCGGTTCCAAGTTAGGGACCAGTCCTTTGATCTAGAGTGTCCGGTGTTGATTCTGGACCACGTCGGTTTATTCATTTGTTTATTTACGGTCCCTTAAGGGACCGTAGGTCACTAATCCTGAGACGAGAAAGTGACGGTACCGAGTCCAAGTTAAGGACCAACCCATTGATTCTAGGACGTACCGTTCGGAGGTTGGGGGGTTTTAAATTTCCGGTCTTCTTTTTTTCATCTTACTTGTTAAATTAAATCCTTATATAGGTATATCACTCTTATTTGATAACCATTTTCTTTGTCCTACCTGGAGCTTAGTAATACGACTCACTTTTGTCAGTCTGTGTTTTGACACACTTCGAGTTCTTGTCCATTTTGATTAGATGATGTCAACTCCAGTTGATCAGCGATTCTCAGTCCGTGCTGACTCGCTGAAGTGAAAGTGAAAAGTGAAAGTACGTAACCTCTTCCTTTACCGTTGGGTGAGGTCACAAGAACGGACCTCTTAGGGTCCCTACCCCCTCGGACCACCCGACGGCAGATACCCCAGCGTGTCTCAGCCTGTGTTGACTTCGCTGAATCGTCGTCGTCGTAGTCGTCACCACTGAGGTCTCACATCCATTGACCCTCTCTCGTCCTCCTTTCGAAGACGCTACGATCTGTACAGTTGTGCAACTCGACACACCACGGAAGAGTGTAGACGCGGGATACAAATTCTATACATGGAAACTCCTTTACAGTCAGAAAGGGGTTAAATTTTTCTTTTGTAAAAAATTTAACAGTAACGTTCACTGTTTATCGTTCGTTTAGGTCACTAGGGGTCGGGGGACTGAGACAGTCCTAGGACACGCTGAGAATTTGGTACACTCATCCGACGTACACCGACGAGGGTCCGAGGATCGGTCTCCACCCTTAAGGACGGGACTGAACCGTATTCGTTTTGTTGGAAATTTTGACCGACTGTCGGGTCTTAAAATTTGGCGAAGGAACGGACTAGGTGGGGAGAAAAACTAGTAGGTCCTTATTTCAATATAGAAGAGAAGGACCATCCCTGACGTCGTGGAGACGGGATAGGAGACTTTAAGGGTCCTGTCCCTCCAGAACCGGGTTGGGTTTAACCTCTCCACTTGGGATCGTGGGAGAGATGGCCCGGGTCCGTGGTTCCGGAAGAGAGTCCCTTCTGAGAACAGGAGTGAACTAGTTCCAGGGAAAGAAAACAAAGGGGACTTTTTACTCGATTTACACACCGGACCACACCAATCCTCTGTGATCCATTCACAAATCCCGTCTGATTCACTAGTGTTGACTGATACTACCCAATACTCACCCCGTCTCCATCGGTGTCGACAGTCGTGGATCGAGTCAGACCTACCACAATCCTGTGAGTCGGGGGTAACGAAAGAGGAGGGGTACACTAGACTAGGTGTACCGGTCCCACCCTTCTCCTGAGAATCTCGTCTTCAATCCGTCGGATCGGGGTGGAAGAACGGAGAAAGCCTCCACCCTTCCACTTCTCACCCTCAGGACCCGTCGACCTTATAGATGAGACGAACATAGACGACACACCGGACCCCGTCCACTCACGGGAAACTCATAGGTCCCCGGAAGAAGGAGTATTTTGGTCTGGTGAACTCGTAAGTCCCACCACGTCCGTTTAGAGTCTTGACACGGGTCCCGAGAGGGAGAGGAGAGGGAGAGGAAGAAGGAGAAAGAGTCCCCAGACGTGTTCATAAAAGGGAAAAGACCCCATTTAGGGGAGTGGGTCTATTCAGACCGAACCACGGTCGACGGACGAGTCACCTCCCCCTAAGACCCGATGTGAAGAACTCATCTTCGGGTCGGGGCGACGGGGGTGGGGGACCGGTTATAGTAGGGAGGATGGATAACACGGGAACGTCGTCCGAGTTCTGGTTCTAACTTCTGGTTCCTCGAATTCTTTGAACCCCAGATCCCCTGTTCGATCTCTGTCCCATTCACAGGAAATCTGAGTCGGATCCTGAGAGTTCAGAATAACGAGACCGTTCTTTGTCGGACAAAAGGGTGACGTCTTACCTCGTTTATTAGTGTCGTTCCATCTTGAAATTGTTTTTCACCCCTACTGTGAACTGTACAACGCACTCGTGAGACATAGTCCGTCACAGAATCAACATGTAAACGTTTCCTCGGGGATGGTAGTATCGAGTATAAACCCGACCACAGCCTCTCTCAGTAAACGACACCATAAGGTCCCCCTAAAGGACTGTGTAGGTCCAAAGACCAAGAGGGTCTAGCCGGGAAAGGGTGAGAAAATGGAACTGGAACCGTAGAGGATTCACCACCTTGGAAACGACCTCACGACCCCTATTACTTTCAGTAAAGGGATTATCTCGTCCCTCCGAAGAACCTCCGTAATTGTAAACTTTAACTTAGAATTCTCTTTATCGTCGAACTCCTCTCGTGAGGACTCGTATTATAACGTCTAAGTTTCCTGTTCCTTTACACTTGTCGTTGATACCCCCTAAATTAAGTCGCTCTCCACTCCTTACTCCGTCCTCTCCCAGATCCAGGATTTCCGATACTCTGAAAATCCAAAGACTTCCGTTACCACTCGGTGACTGTCAAGATCTCTTGTCTGAACTACTGTAGTAAGAACGGAAGAACCACGTCTTAAATTCTTACCTCTCGATCAAATCCTTCCACCTGGGGTCTTCACGAACTCTTCGGTCTACTCCCTTTGTCCCTTCGACTTAGGTTTTAGAACCGTTCTGAACCCTTCTCCCATACTCCGGTGGAGGGGTCCTCAGAAGGTCGGGGTTAGGCCACTGAACGGAGACGACATAATGTGGTAGTCCCAGACGGTATCAGAATAATTCCCGAGGTGTCCTGTGTTACGATGAATGAGTTGAACGAGTCACGAAATAACTTGGTTCTGGGAAGGTCTACTGAGTCGTCTCGAAGTTCTTCGGGACGGGTGTAGGGCTCTAAGTCTTAGGTCTCCACCAACCGTAATCAAATCGACGAAGGTATTGTAAAGGAAAACTTATAGAGGTTTAGAATTTCACATTTCTAAAACAATGTCTGTCCGTGTACATATGAGGACGACGTCCGTCAGTGTGAGTGGTTTTACGGAAGTCAAGTCACCAAACACCTGTTCCGTAACACCCAGATACCGGTAGGTATGTAGGTGGTAGGTAGGTGTAAAGGTAAGCAGGTAGACAGGCAGGCACTGTTCTGTCATCGTTCAAGACTGTACCCAAGTGTGCACTTGGGGGTCCCAAGTGTCGTCACTCCCGATCCAAAGGTCACCCGAGTCCTACGTCCGGAATTGGGAGTGGGTCCCCGGAGGTACCTATTATTGTAGGGAAAGGCTCGGTGTCTTCGGTCCCGGTTCACCCAATACTTATAAACATAGAAATTGTTGACCTGTCCCTTTTGGATTTGGAATCGGACATTGATAGGACTCTACCTTTTTTTTCTCTAGTTCGTATGTTTGTTGTGACTTTGTCCTTTCTCCTTCTCGAGTACGGACACGACCTCTACAAGTGTACCTCTCTGCCCTTCCTCTTTCCCCTCACACCGTGTGTATGAATCCTCACACAATCGTGGACCCTGTGCCACGATTGAGGCTCCCATCGCCACCGAGGAGGATCCTCCGACCTCGAAAGAGAGTCGGTGCATGTATATTTGTTCCGAGAATCCTTTTTTCTCCGAAAAGACTTATGTCGTTCTGTTTCCCAATTGGGTTTGTTCCTTCTTTTTCTGTGGTTTTTCCGAGGACAATCTGTGTTTATGAAGGAAACTCGATCTGAATTAGGTTAGAGTGAATCAGTCGTCCGACCCGAGACGACCTCACTCCCACCCCCACAGTGGTCCTATACCTTGTACTGACCTCACTCTCTTACCTAGTCCCGACCACGTCCGTCTGTCCTGTGGGAGTGGCAGAAAAGGGACCTGTCGTCTGGGAGTCGGGGCCTCCGGTGTCCCACCGACTACGGGTCCGGCGTGTTTCGTTCCTTCCACCCACCCTGTCAACGACCGGGAAGTGACCAGGACGTCCGCCGACGTCTCGAGAGCAGCCGAGGCGAGTGGTCGGGTCGACGCACAGAACTCCGCCTTCCAGAAGTAAAGTAGAAACTTCAGGAGTACTAAGTACCCGGCCATCAGAACTCCGAGTGTCTTCCAGATCCCGTCCTGCCCTACCCCGTTAGTTGTACCCCTTGACCCGTTGAAGTCCCTCCTGGGACAGGAGGAAATAGGCTCCCGATGACGGACCCAGTTGGGGAAAGGGACATCGGGTTGGGAGGGTGCCTCCGATACCGGTGGGGGTGGGCTGCATGGCCCACGACACCCTTCTTCAGGAACATCGGCGGAAACTCATATATGTAGAGTCCTATCATCTCCGACCCCATCAGCAACCTCCGAGACAGAGCAAGGGACTACTTTGCCGTGGACCCTGGTCTTCCCCACACCCCCACTCTCGACCCACACGTCACCTTCCATAGTCCCCTGAACGAGGGACGTGGGTGAGGAGACCCTTGGTGTCTTCCGAACTCACGTCCTTACAGTCGGTGTTCTTGTGAAAATGAAGTCAGATTGATTGACCCAAGTGTTCTCCAACCACTCTGTCTGTTTTCGTTTAGTTTCCCCGAGATACAAGTCTTCTCTCAATGTGTTAGAGACAGGCTCTGTAAAGAAGACCCGGTCCTTTCACTTCCGTCTTCCCTCTGTTCACTTGTTTCAAGTTCTCCATTCTCAGTCTTCCAGACCTGTTCCGAACCACTCCTCTACCTCTCTCCTTTCTTGTTAGCTTGGGACCTTCCAGTCGCAGTGACTCCTGACCCTGTCCCGGAAACCTAAAATTCCTGTGACGACCTCTCAATCTTAATCCAAAACACCCCTACCGCCGTTACCTGTTTCCCTTCTACCCTCCGGACTGCCTTCCCTACTCTCCTCTGTCCTCCTGTCACAGTACGTGTCCCTTCGTCCCTATACCAGACGAGGTTCGAGGTTCCACTCTATTCTCCGGGTCTAGTTCCTCCCCGGTCCCGAACCGAGTGCGGAGAACCGGTGACCTACCAAGATCGTGGACTTTCGGATTCTTGCCTTCCACTGCTCGTCGTGATCGACCGACCCGTTTCGACCCTGAGTGTACGCCCCCGGGGCGAGTCTACTTTTAAGTGTCACCTTTTACTCCTACTAAGAGAATAGGTCCGACGTCCCACACTACCCCGAGACATCGTTCTTCCAGAGTCGTAGGGCAAGGTCTCCGTCCAAGTGTCGTCAGACGGTCTCTTCGGTCTCCAGTCCGGTGTCGACACGCACCGACTGGGACGGGACACGCCGGGAGTAGAAAGTCCACTCACTGAGGCGGAGAACTTCCCGTCTAGGATGGGGTACTCTCCCACGTAGGAAACCCGTCTCCTTCCTGTCTTGACCTACTCAGAAGTCCCGGAGAGGGTAGTGGGACGGAGTGGAACTACACTGGCGGAAGTATGAGTATCCCCATAGACGTCAGCTGTTAGTGTTTGAAGAGGTGTTACACCGACTTGAACGGACAGTCGTCTCGGTGGTGGACGTCCTCCGGTGTCTCCACCCAGGGTCACCAAGTCCGACCGTCCGTCCCCGACTGGGTCATGAACATCGGACTGAGGTCCCCTCCAATTGTTCGTTTGTCTTCAGGGTTTCCTTGGGTTTTTGTCGAGTAGGGACGTATGGCAAAGACCACTCTACATGAACTCTAGAACCACGAAAGGTAGGTGTCAAACATCCTCCTTCCGGACTTCCCTTCGCCTCTCTCTGTCACTGTAACCGTTTTGATCCTTGGACTCTTTTTACTTAAAAAGGAGTTCAGACTTTCGGTTTGAACGAACTGAAAGGGAAAAAAATTATAAATGAACAAAACAAACCGACGTAGGTCCGAATCAACGTACCCTAGAAACTAGAAGTGGTGACGTACACCCTAAAAAACGTCGTGCACTTGAGAATCAACACGGTACGCCCTAGATCAAGGGATTGGTCCTTAGGTTGGCCCCGGGGGACGTAACCGTCGCACCTCAGAATCGGTGACCTGGTGATCCCTTCACAGACGAAACTGAAAGTTTAATTCGAGACCAAGGGTAACGTTGGTTCTCCACGGAGATCCCAGACTAGGGGTCTTTTGTTGGAAGGTTCCCCTTTACTTCTACCCTTCGTTTCCTATACTTGGGAGGTACGGAGGACAGGGGTACGAAACGGTTCGTCCGGGGTCCTCCGGGGTTCGTTCTACCTTTAGAAGAGGTTCCACCTCTATGGTGACTACGGGACCTGTCTAAACTCTATCCTCTAGTTTCTCTCGGATCTCTCTCCTCAGACCCACTCTGATGTCCTATTCTACGTTTCCTGGTTTATTCCCCGAAGACCCTCTTACCCTCAGTGACTTCGTCAACGACCCGAGTCCCCGGTGTACCCTGGCTCGGAGGTCTCCCAGGGTGACGACCATGGAACCTCATTAGGGGCTAGTCAAGAGCCACCAGTGACAGGTCCTATAAGAGTTAGAGTAGTACTGTGTCTCTGAAACTCGCCTCTTACGCCCGAAAGACACTCCGTTCATCGTCGGTCCCAGTCCCCACTCCGACAGGGAGTCACGGGACAGACCAATCATAGGGGGAAGGAACGTGGGACGGGGGGAGATGTTTGGGTCGACTCTTCCCGAATGTCCCATCTGAACCTCCCACCGTCAGGTCGGGTCAGGGTCGGGTGCTCACCCCATGAGTGTCCAAGGAGTCGGAGGGCGTCGAGGAGGAGACCTCCCCAGTGCGAGGAAAAGGCGAACAAGACATGTCCGTCTAGGACCAGGACGCCCGCGAGGTCGGAGAACTCCTACCCGGCCTAGTGTGGCGTCCCGTACCTGCCTCTCGCCTTCTCGGCGACCGTGAACGACATGTACTACTCCAGGACCGTCTCCGTCGTCCAGATCCCAGTCGCAAGGATCGGGGACGAAAGGTATGGTCAGAGTGAGTCTCCCATCCCGGGGTGGTGAGGGTTCAAAACTCCCCAGAGAGGTCCCCGAGTGGACAAGGAGAAGGAAAAGACTCCAGAACTGGTCACCCCGTGACTACTCCGAGAGGTACGGACCCCCTTGATGTAGTAAGAGGACTCCGGTCTAGTCGTTCCCATACCAGTGTGGCATCCGTGTCTAGGTTGTGGATTCCGGGGTTCAGGAGGTCCCGCCAAAAGGGTCAAGAGGGTCGTTTTAACGTCCGGTCGTCGGGAACCACTGGTACGAGTGTGGAGGTGTGTCCCGTCGGGGGTCCTGGTCCTTTGACACCCCGGGGTGAGCGGTCTCCCTGAACGTATCTATACTCTTCGTACCACTATGTCCTTCTGGTCCGAAGGGAAACGGGACAGGTAGGTGGGAGGTGACGTCGTGGTCGGTGAAGGAGAAGAGACTAACCGGTCTCTAGTCCGACACTCAGTCAATGGAGGTCAAGAAGACTGTAACTTTACTCCAGTATCAGAACAACATCCTCGAGTCTCGAATGGAGAAAGTCTAGAGTCCTTCCCTCTCCATCCCCCGGACTGTTCCGTTCGGACAAATGGAAATTCAGTCAGAGGTCCTATAGGTGTTTAGGTAGCAGAAGGAGTTGTCGGGGACACCTCCCCCAGTCCCTCTTCACCGTAGCCCGGTCCCCCTAGTCAAGGAGATGAAGGTAGAAGGCGAGTCCCCACTCTGTGACGTGCCCACTGCTTCTTCCTCTCCTCTGTCTCCTCTGAGTTGTACCCCGGGGCTCTGTTCAGAGGTAGGATTGGAAGACTCTTTAGTCCAAGGGTGACGGAGTCCCGAGTCCTAGTGGGGGTAAAGGGCCCGACGGAAGTGTCCGTGGACGGGACGCACGTACGGACGGGACGTACCCAGTCGAGAGGACCATATGGTAGTCCAGCCCTCGACTCGAACCGGAGACCCGTTTCCGAAGAGACGCCGCCCGGGTGAGGGGTTCTCGTGTCCTCACCGACCCTACACACCCAAAGGGGCCGTAGAACTTCTGTCTAGGTAGGACACCCGTTATGTCCCCCCACGTACTAGTCTACGGTCTTTTTGGTGAGGTCATTCGGGGGGAGAGGGACTTCACGAAGCTGAGACCGGAAGACCTTTGCATGTAAGAGAAACAGGAGGGGTCTCGGCACCCGTCGAACCAGTGTACGGAGTCAGAAGGAGGTCCACGGTCTGCGAACCCTCAACCACTACAAGGCATCGTGTCCTGACACCGGGTCTTCGGAGGGGATCTGTCGGTCCTCCCGTCATCTATGTCTTCCGACGTAAGGAGATCACGGTCGGGTCCGGGATGGAAGAGGGTAGGGACGAGGTTGAGGGGGTCTAGGGGCCAGGTGGAGGTTTCGGGGCAGAGGGTATCGGTCTGTTCCCTGTGGGTTGACGAAGTTCAGGTGGGAGACTCTTGGTTAGGTCCAGGGAGGACGGGAGATGTTAGGACCGGTCGTCCGGGTTCAGAGGGTTACCCGGAGTCTCCTGTGAGTGGCCGTTCCTGACCTTTGCAGCCTACCGTTTGACGAGTGACGTCTTCCTTTACCCCTGTGGAGTCCCGACCTCTCAGTCCGACACGGCCTCTTGTACGGTCCACGGGGAGGTGGTGTCTCGGGACATGTAGGACCCCAGATGAGGTGGGTGTGCCCCGTCCCCTCGGACACGTTGTTTCCGGTCTCGTGAATGAAAACTTATTGAGCCGACCGACGGACCTACCGGACAAGCTTGGATCCTGTCTCTTCCCAGGGTAAGTTGGATCCAGAGGAGTGTCGGGTAACGGATAGGGGTCGGAACCCAGGAGTCAGGTGTTCCGGGTCCCCTCGGTCTCGAGTCCGGTCCCCTTTCTCCTTCATTCTTCTTTCGTCGTGGATAGTACTCGGGTCCATATCCCCTTCTCCCTCTATTCTCCGTCGGACCCTAAAATTTTCGACGGGACTTACCTTCTCCGGACTTCTTACCGTCACTGTCTCTGTCGACCCCATCCAGAACCCCATCGACTCCTCAATGGTTCCGTTGCCAGAGTGGTCGGACGGGTGTCCGGAAGGTGGACATACGTTTAGTGGAGTCGTCCCGGTATACCGACGGTCCTTTCCGTAGGTAGGTAGGGTACTGTTCGGAACAGGACTTTTACACCCACAGAGGTCCCGGACCTATGGTCATTCCGTCCCGAAGGGAGGGGAACACACCCTATCAGGACCAAGGAGGTTTTGTCCCCGGACCAAGTCACACGGGGACCTAGTCGGGACCAGACGGTACAGTCTGGGGGATCACTGTTTACAGGTTCCAGTATTGGAGAGGAGGGAGGACACCTTAAAATCTTGGGTCGGAGACAGGGTGGGGGAGGAGGACGGAATCTTCTCTGGTCGTCCGTTTCTTAAGGTTGTCTACAAGGAAAACTCGGATCGATACAATGGTCCCTGGTGGACGGTCCTTCCCGAAAACACACAGACACATGTGTGTGTGTGTGTGTGGAGAAAGACACATTGGCAATTCTGTCCACGTCACAACCACCACCCTTTGACTCCCGATTTCACAGACCTCCTATTGGGTGGCGGGGGGTTGGGGGCTGGGTCCAGCCCGTCCCACCGACATACGTCGGTTGGACCGTGGTCCTACTGGTTAAATTGACCGAACCAAAAGTCAGACGTGGACCCGGGATCCCCATTTCGTCCAAGTCGAGACACAAAGTAGTTTTGGGTTGGACGTCAGGGGTGTGGTGGTGGGTTACGAGAGGGGTAAAGGACAAATACTTGTTTGGACGTCGGGTCGGGTCAGACTAGTTTCCGTTACCCTCCTTTCTGTCGGTGGCGGGATTTGGGTTTAGGTGTCAGGAAGTCGGGTCCGGCCCCTACGGGTAACAAGGGTCATTACGGACTGTCGACGAGAGGTACGACCCCGGACTTGTCGACCTACCCTTGTCGACACGAGACCTTCCATGATGAGTACGGGGTGTTGGTTCTTCGTCTCTTGACACAACTCGTCTCGGGGGTTTGAAGAGGTGAGAGGAAGTGTTTCCCGGACAAGGTTCCCAACCGGTCGTCCACTTTACAGTGACTTTGGTCACCAATGACTATCCTCCCGGTTCCCGGTTTGGTGGAACGTCGTTGACATAACAAACCGGATCTCATTTAATTTTTGAAACTTAGTCAACCTGGTATAAAAATTTAACACTATTAAGTGTCCTTTCTTTTTATACACATATCCGTCTTTCCCGTGTATGTCAGGACATAAGGACGTTCTCCGAGGGACACCGATGACAAGGAAGGTGGGACCAGAACTTGGGTAAGATTCGACGAGGGTACTATCATCTGGGAAGGGACTCTGTTCGTCTTACGGTCCTGTGCCCTTCCAGTTAATAGCGGGGATATGTCCCCAAGTCCCTCCAGACAAACGAGAGGGTTCGAGGGGATCACTCAAATCCCACCTTGATTCCCGTCCAAGGTTCCCGTCCAAGGGGAGGAACTGGCACACCAGGGAGAAGAGATGAGTGCAGACGAGACGGTACAACCCCAGGTATCCCGACCCTCTCAGGTACGTGTCTGGACTCTCTGTCTCACGGAACCAAACTTTCACCACCGTAAAGGACGTGTGAAAAGGAATGGTACAGGGTTGGGATAAGTCTCTTCCCCCTTTTGGACAAAATAGAATCCAGAACTGTGTAATTTTAGACTTTGTTTTAGGTGGATATTTGGGGTTCCCGACTGTGTGACGGTTCAATGTGTCCCGAGGTAAGGGATAAATGGTAAGAGAGACCTTAGCGGATAATGATACCTTTGAAATTTCGGATTTCAAATCCGAAATTTGGTTTTAAGACGATTCGTAAAAAGAACTTGACTAAATTTTATTAAACAGGATCTTCTCTAATGTCGAAAATTACTTTCAATTTCAACTTCCGTTCACTTACAATATTTTACTGTCTGAAAGTCGGATTAACGGAGGGTCCACCCCGAACCCAATCCTGAAGCCGCGGATCAAAATTTATCATTCTAGAGTAGAGTGAACCTCCTGGGGTGGGTCGTGGGGTAGTGAGTCGGTCAGATACGACCCACACCATAAGGGGTGGTCTTCACTCGTCCCCCTCGGACGACCCCAGGGTAGTCCAACACCACTCCTACAATCAGACTAGTCGTCCCTTCACCCCTCCGAGCCCATCGGGGGGTTTGAGGGGACCGTGGGGACCCGGAGTGGACGTAGTCTTCTAAGTCTCCTGAGTCTGCTGTCCCTCCTAAGTCTGCGGGCTGCCCTGTCCCTATCCGTACACTCGTCCGACGGATGGACTGAGAAACCCCAGAGCGACTCTTCCCTCGTCCCTGGGTCCCTTCCTCTTTCCATTTACACCCCGAGTTCCCGACCGACCGGGTACAAGGGTGGTTGTGGCGTGGGGCGGGGGGTTGGAGACTTTCCGGGAAGGTCAGGACGTGACAGAGTTCCTCCACTACCGTAGTTCCTAGATGGGAGAAGAGTCCGGAAGATGTCTCCGGGATCACAGAAGAGAAACAACCAACTAATTTCCCAGAGGACCCACGTCCCTTCCACTTGGGTCTCGTTCTCGTTCCTCCACCCGACCCTGGTAGGACCCCTTACCACCCCGTCGTCTGTCCGGATCTCCCGGTAGGGGATTTGCGATTTCCAGGGGTGGGTGGGTGTTCGGAAAGACCTCCTCACCGGTTCGGAAACCGGAAATAACGAAGTTCCTGTTGGGTCGGACCTCGACGTCTGAACGAGTCCCTTGTCCTGGTCACAAATTGGGGAAATGGGGTCCTTTCTTGACTCCCACCTCCCTTGTCCTGGTGGGAGTTTAAGGGGGAGGTCCGAGTCCTAGGGGACGGACCCCGTTTTACCACCTCTAGACTCGGTTCTAATCCCTCCGTCGTACCATCTCCATCCCTTCTCCCAGAGGTCTCTTAACACCGTCGGTTCTTGTTCAGTGGACCTCCCACACTCGTCGTGTCGAGCCAGGACTCGGAACTTCGTCCGACACAGACCCTACGGAGAGGCAAACCGTGGGTACGGCCCAAGGTCTCTCCGGACCCTGGTTTGGGATCACGTCCGGAGGGTGGGGTGTGGCTCGTAGGGACCCCGGGGGATGGACGGCTCGGGTCGCTCTACCACGTATCAGACCCACTCCCACCACTGGCCGCTCCTTCGCCGGCGCGCGAGGCCTCTGGGGTCCTCCGGTACTCGGGGGTCGGCCTCCGGGCCCTCCACCAGTCCTGCGACCCGCGGTGGCGCGTACGGCCGGCCTGACTCTCGGCTCGGACGGTGCCCGAGGCCGACCCCGTCGAGGTAGCGCCACCCCGCCCGCCCGGACCGCATCCCGCTGGCTGTCTGCGGCCCGTGTCGACCGGACCCGCTCCATCCCTCGGCCGGGCCCCACCTCCCCTTCCCTCCCTCCTTCTCGTTGCCCCGTCCTCTCTCTCTCCTCTCCCTTCACCCCTCCCACCCCTTCCCTCCTCCCTGTGCCCCTGTTCGGTGGTCGGGTCCTTCGGAGATCGTCTCCGACGGTGGAGGTGGAGGAATATATAAGCTTTTTATTGTCGCCGGCGCGGCGGCCTGCGGTGGTTACCCCCGCGTCATTTCTTCTCTCCGCCCTGCCTCCCGCCCCGATCATACAACCTTCCGCGGCTCCGACCTGGTCGGGCCGGAGCGGGTCAAGGTCCGAAACCCAGCTCACTTCCTTGGTTCCTTAATTGGGGCCGCGAGGGAGGGTCGGTCCCAAGTTCCTCGGCCCGAAGAGTTTAAGGCTAAGAGTCATACACCAAACCTCGATGGGTGGGAGCGTCCCTTCTCCCGGAGTCCTCTACGTTGTTGAGGCATCTCATCGGAGTCTCCCTGGGGTGGCAAATTGTAGTGAATGTTCATGGCCGACCGTAGTACTCTCGGAGGCAAGGTCCTTAGACGCCTTATGTCGACACGTCACGCCAGACACGAGCGGCCAGGTGAAATGGCTGTCTCTGCTACTCCGCATCTCTTCAAGTAATTGAGCAAGTTCCAGTGTACTGACACGTCTTCTATCTCAACTCTAAGTGGGATCTATGTAGATGAGAGGGTCGAAGGGACTGGGGCGCTGACCGTCGAGGACCCCTGCACCTCGGCGGTCACGACCTCCACCTGGACGCCACCCCCGGCTGTGTATTGATCGGTCAGAAAGGCCCCCAGGGGCCAATCTACACTAGGGTTCGGCGGGTCAAAAAGGGCCGTCGAGGTCTCCTCCGAGATTACTAACCAGATCAGCACTCAAAACCGTCACTCCTGTTTCCTCCCACAGTCGTTAGAGGCTTGGGTCAATACCTTACGGATAACTACCAAACCGATTAAACCACGGTTACAAATTAACCACAAAGAAACTAGTCCCTCCGACTTAAACAGTGACCAAAATTGACTCGTAGAAGATTAATAGACTAATGGACGATCACTCGAGTGACAGGAACTGACACCACCCTTCCGACGTGAGTTTTCGATCACCCCTCATTCGACAAAAACGTGGGGTAGAAAGGTCCCTTCTTCACCGGAGGTCGAATAGTACAGTGTCGAGTTCTTACGACCGTGACGTCGGAACTCGGGGAAGGGTATGTTGAGGTTAGGAAGTCCGGTTCCTCGTCATCGCCCCCCACCCTCCCCCCACCGTCTTTCCTCTTGGCCCGTGACTCCCGACCCCGTCCGGTCCTCTTTGTTCCTTCTTCCCTTACTCTTCTGGGGTCAGGGTAGACTCTCCCTACTCCTCCCACCCCTACACTGTTTTCATCTAGGACTTGGGGTCTATTTAGAAAACCTGGGAAGGGGTCAGTGACATCACTTACACAACGTATAAGAAGGACTCAAATCAGACTTGTCAGGATCCGTTATCTTTGTTTTACCCACTGTGTATCCATTAAATTTTAAAAGATCGTCGTCGTCATCCGTTTAAATTTTTGTTGTTCTTTGTCTACTTTGAAATTATAAAATAAATTGGATTATATAACAAAAATTAAAGTCGAACTCTTGAAAAATTATAAAAATAAATAAACCAATATGTTCGAGAGTTAACCTCGTGCACCCTAGAACCTAGAAACGACACCGTACGTCCTAGAAGTCGGTACCGTACATCCTAGGTCCAGGGGTTGGTCCCTGGTTTGGATAGTGGAGATGTGTAACCCTCGTACCTCAGGGTCGGTGTCCCTGGTGGTCAGTGAAGTCAGCGAGTCGGTACAGGTTGAGAAACACTGGGGTACCTGACGTCGTGCGGTCCGAAGGGACAGGTAGTGGTAGAGGGTCTCGGACGAGTTTGAGTACAGGTAACTCAGTCACTACGGAAGGTTAGTAGAGTAGGAGACAGTAGCGGAAGAGGCGGACGGAAGGTAGAAAGGGTCGTAGTCCCAGAAAAGGTTACTCAGTCAAGAAGAGTACTCTACCGGTTTCATAACGTCGAAGGTGAAGTCGTAGTCAAGAAGGTTACTTATAAGTCCCAACTAAAGGAAATCCTAACTGGTCAAACTAGACGAACGTTAGGTTCCCTGAGAGTTCTCACAAGAGGTTGTGGTGTCAAGTTTCCGTAGTTAAGAAACGTGAGTCGAAAACAATACCAGGTTGAGAGTGTAGGTATGGACTGATGACCTTTTTGGTATCAAAACTGATCTGCCTGGAAACAGGTGTTTCATTACAGAGACGAAAAATTATCCGAGAGTTCCAAACAGTATCGAAAAGAAGGTTCCTCGTTCGCAGAATTAAAGTACCGACGTCAGTGGCAGACGTCACTAAAACCTCGGGTTCTTTTATTTCAGACAGTGACAAAGGTAACAATGAGGTAAATAACGGTACTTCACTACCCTGACCTACGGTACTAGAAACAAAAAACTTACAACTCACAATTCGGTCGAAAAAGTGAGAGGAGAAAGTAAAAGTAGTTCTCCGAGAAATGAACGAGAAGTGAAAGACGGTATTCCCACCACAGTAAACACATAGACTCCAATGACTATAAAAAGGATCGTTAGAACTAAGGTCGAACACGAAGTAGGTCAGACCGTAAAGCGTACTACATGAGACGTATACAATATATTCGTCCCACATATACAATATATGTGTCGGAACTGTATGAGGAAAGGTCAAACCTTGGTCAGGTAACAAGGTACAGGTCAAGATTGACAACGAAGAACTGGACGTATGTCTAAAGAGTCCTCCGTCCATTCCACCAGACCTTAAGGGTAGACAAATTCTTAAAAGGTGTCAAACAACACTAGGTGTGTCAGTTTCCGAAACCGTATCAGTTATTTCGTCTTCATCTACAAAAAGACCTTAAGAGAACGAAAAAGATACTAAGGTGTCTTCAACTGTTAAACTAGAAACCAAGGAGACGGAAAAGATTTAGGTCGAACTTATAAACCTTCAAAAGTCAAGTACATGACAACTTCGGAGTGAACCTATTAAAACTCGTAATGAAACGATCACTGTTGGTCCCTTCAGGGATTACATCACCTAAAAATTTCAATAGTAAAGTTGTACAATAGTTATATTTTTAATAATTACTTTACAAAATGTATGAAAAAAGGACTATGATTCGGAAGTTTCAGGTAACACGTAGAATATGTGTGTCGTGTAGAGTCAAACCTTGACGGTATAAAGTTCACGAGTCATACCGATGAGATCACCTGTCACACATAGATATATAAGTTAACATACGGGTATAAAAATATTTAGATGTTTGTCATATATTTTGTTACAAAATATGGAACGAAAGAAAATAAACTTCTATATAAATGAGTTAAGGGATTACGACATGTAAATAATCGAAAATTCACTACGTTGTCTATACGTGTCTTACTTAAGGATTTCTCTTTAACGACCTGTCTTACCCGAAATAACTTTAGAAGAAGAGGAAAAGGATTTAGAGTAAAAGACTTCGACTGACTCAAAAACTTCTTGTCCATCGTCTAGTAAATGGAGAGGGGACAGAGGATCATGGAGTTTATCCGGGCTCGGGTTCCAACCAGAGAGATTGGAGTTATAGGATGAAGATCTTTAAAGAAAATTCTACTATTTTCATGTATGTCTACGTACAAATATTGTAACTTATTGTTACTTTTTACTTCTCATTCGACTCACAGGAAGTTATCCCCGGATCCCGTTACTCCCACCAAGGGCATGTGACACGTTATGGACTTCGTAGATTCCTCTTGTCCGTAACCCTCTCATCCCTACGAACTTTGGACCGTCCGGGTTATTAAGAACAACAAGTCAGTGAGTCAGTACAGACTGAGCCACTGGGGTACCTGACGTCGTACGATCCGAAGGGACAGGAAGTGGTAGAGGACCTCGAGTGACCTTAAGTACAGGTACCTCAGCCACTACGGTAGGTTGATACAGGAGGAGACAGCACGGGAAGAGGAGGAGGGAAGTTAGAAAGGGTCGTAGTCCCAGAAAAGGTTATACAGTCGAGGAACATAGTCCTTCGGTTTTATAACTTTGAAGTCGAAGTCGTAGTCAGGAAGGTTACATTTAAGTCCCAACTAAAGGAAATCCTAACTGACCAAACTAGAGGAACGTCAGGTTCCCTGAGAGTTCTCAGAAGAGGTTATGGTGGCAAAGTTTCATAGTCAAGAAGCCACGAATCGAAAGAAATATCAGGTTGAGAGTGTAGGTATGTACTGATGACCTTTTTAGTATCGAAACTGATCTGTCTGGAAACAGACGTTTTATTGTAGAGACGAAAAATTATACGACAGATCCAAACAGTATCGAAAAGAAGGTTCCTCGTTCGTAGAAAATTAAAGTTCCGACGTCAGTGGTAGGTGTCACTAAAACCTCGGGTTCTTTTATTTCAGACAGTGACAAAGGTAACAATGGGATAGGTAAACGGTACTTCACTACCCTGACCTACGGTACTAGAAACAAAAATCAAACAAATTTACAACTCACAGTTCGGTCGAAAAAGTGAGAGGAGAAAATGGAAGTAGTTCTCCGAAAAGTCAAGAAGAAACGAAAGACGGTATTCCCAACACAGTAGACGTATAGACTCCAATAACTATAAAGAGGGTCTTTAGAACTAATGTCGAACGCGAAGTAGGTCGGATCGTAAAGTGTACTACATGAGAGGTATATTCAATTTATTCGTCCCACTGTTATATGTCGACACTACATGAGGAAAGAGTCAAACCTTGGTCAGACAACAAGGTACAGGTCAAGACAACAAAGAACGGGACGTATGTTCAAAGAATCCTCCTTCCATTCCACCAGACCATAAGGGTAGAGAAATTCTTAAAAGGTGACTAATACCTTACTAATGAATAACCCGAAACCTTTTATCAGAGAATGTCTTTCCCAAGGATCTGATTTTCTTAAAACTTAGAGTAACTACGTGTATAAATAACTATACTCTTTTATAAATATTATACCCGATTTTATAATACGGTTCACACCAGGGTAATTTTTGTTATACGTGTCTATTCATAGGATGTTCCCATAAGAGACTCGCCACCTTACTTACCATTAATTTACCAAATGGAATTTTAAAAAGACATAAAATTTTATAGAAGGTTTCTTGTCCATATTAAAAATCTGATTAATTTTCTTGTACCATCATGTCACCTAATCTTAGAAGGTCGGTTGTGTCCCTTGTGTCCAAGATAGGGACCAGGGTCTTCTAAGGTGTACGGTACCTCGTTGATTCGGGTGTGTTGTGTTGATGACTCCGGGACACGAGATCTCGGGTGTGAGTCGTTGATGACTTCGAGTACGATACGTTCTTCTCTTCGGTGGGGTTGACCTTCGGGCACGTGACGCTACTTCTCATCTGTGATACACGACGTTGATCTCTTTAGGGTGTCCGTCGTTGGTTTTTATTTGTTTATTTAAAAATTTTTTAGTTCTTCATGAATTAGACGGAAGGTTACGTCCCCTAATCCCAAGTTAGAGGCGAGTCCCTTACTTCTAAGGTGTACGTCGTTGTGTTGATGACTCGAGTGTCCGGAGTCGATGTCTTCACGTGTACGGAGTTGCTTCTCGGGTTGAACGAGTGGTGTTCCTTCTGGGTCACGGTGGTTTTTTCTTGCCTTTTCTTGTACTAGAGGTAGACCGGTAAGGAGTTTACTAATTTGTATTTCAATGGTACTCTTTTCCTCTTTTCCTTTCTATATGGGTAAACTTACGTCTCAAGGTTTCTTATCATTCCTCTCTATTCTTTCGGAAGGAGTCGCTAGTTACGTTTCTTTATATGCTTTTGTTATCTTACCCTTTCTGATCTCTAGAGAAGTTCTTTTAATCTCTATGGTTCCCTTGTAAAGTACGTTTCTACCCGAGCTATTTCCTGTCTTTACCATCCCTGGGTTGTCTTTGTCTTCTATAATTCTTCTCCACCGTTCTTATGTGTCTTCTTGACATGTTTTTTCTAGAAGTGCTGGTTCTATTAGTGCTACCACACTAGTGAGTGGATCTCGGTCTGTAGGACCTTACACTTCAGTTCACCCGGAATCTTTGGTAGTGATGCTTGTTTCGATCACCTCTACTACCTTAAGGTCAACTCGATAAAGTTTAGGACTTTCTACTACGATACTTTCACGACGTGAGTGATACGGTCGTTTACACCTTTTGAGTCGTCACCGGTGTCCTGACCTTTTCCAGTCAAAAGTAAGGTAAGGTTAAGGTAAGGTTAGGGTTTCTTTCCGTTACGGTTTCTTACGAGTTTGATGGCGTGTTAACGTGAGTAGAGTGTGTGATCATATCATTACGAATTTTAAGAGGTTCGGTCCGAAGTCGTTATGCACTTGGTACTTGAAGGTCTACAAGTTCGACCAAAATCTTTTCCGTCTCCTTGGTCTCTAGTTTAACGGTTGTAGACGACCTAGTGTCTTTTTCGTTCTATCAAGGTCTTTTTGTAGATGAAGACGAAATAACTATACGGTTTCGAAAACTGACACACCTAGTGTTATTTGACACCTTTTAAGACTTTCTCTATCCGTATAGTTTGGTGGACTGGACGGAGAACTCTTTAGACATACGTCCAGTCCTTCGTTGTCAATCTTGACCTGTACCTTGTTGCCTGACCAAGGTTTATCCTTTTCCTCATGCAGTTCCTACATATAACAGTGGGACGAATAAATTGAATATACGTCTCATGTAGTACTCTTTGTGACCCGACCTTCTTCGTGTTCGACCTTAGTCGAACTAAGGTTAGAACCTTAGTTCTAACGGTCCTCTTTATAGTTATTGGAGTCTATACGTCTACTGTGGTGGGAATACCGTCTTTCCCTTCTTCTTGATTTTTCGGAGAACTACTTTCACTTTCTCCTCTCACTTTTTCAACCGAATTTCGAGTTGTAAGTCTTTTGATTCTAGTACCGTAGGTCAGGGTAGTCAAGTACCGTTTATCTACTCCTTTGTCACCTTTGTCACCGACTGAAATAAAAAGACCCGAGGTTTTAGTGACGTCTACTACTAACGTCGGTACTTTAATTTTCTACGAATGAGGAACCTTCCCTTCAACACTGGTTGGATCTGTCGTATAACTTTTCGTCTCTGTAATGAAACGGTTGTTTCCAGGTAGGTCAGTTCCGATACCAAGAAGGTCACCAGTACATACCTGCACTCTCAACCTGATATTTCTTTTGACTCACGGCTTCTTAACTACGAAAACTTGACACCACATCCTCTTCTGAGAACTCTCAGGGAACCTGACGTTCCTCTAGGTTGGTCAGGTAGGATTTCCTCTAGTCAGGGCCCACAAGTAACCTCCCTGACTACAGCTTCGACTTTGAGGTTATGAAACCGGTGGACTACGTTTCTCGACTGAGCAAACTTTTCTGGGACTACGACCCTTTCTAACTCCCGTCCTCTTCCCCTACTGTCTCCTACTCTACCAACCTACCGTAGTGGCTGAGTTACCTGTACTTAAACTCCCTTGAGGCCTTCAACCACTATCTGTCCCTCCGGACCGTACGACGTCAAATACACCAGTGTTTATCAGTCTGTGCGGACTCGCTGACTTGACTTTATGGTACTCTGGGTCTTTATGGTGAGTATATTGGGTTCTCTTTACTTTTGTATATAAGAACGTTTATTCATAAATATCGTCAATAAATACTAACGGTTTTCCATCTTTGTTGTATTTACGGGTAGTTCGACTGTAAAACTATTCGTTTTACAGTGTTTAGACATGTTGTCTTATAATAAGTCGGTATTTTTTTATTACTTTAGAATTATCTACGATGTATTACCTACTTAAAACTTTGTACTTTGATTCACTTTCTTCGGTCAGTATTTTCTATGTATAATATACTAAGATAAGTATACTTTCCAAGTCTTGTCCCTTTAAATATCTACCTTTCATTTACTCACCAACAAATCCCGATCCGTTTCCTATCCCTCACCTATCCCTCTATTATCGATCTCATACTCTAAGGAAATATTTCACTGTTTTTACACGGTAGAAAGGTTAAAAGGTGGAATCCCTTCAGGTGTCAGGTGGAAGGAAAAAAAACCGGGTCCGACAAGTTGCAACGGGTGGTCCGGATATGGGTAAGGAGAATCGAGTAGTGATAAGAAACACGGAGAGTCGTTTGAAAAGTAAAAGTAAAAGTTCTCGGATATCATAAACGATAACTTCTTTTGAACCTTTTAAGTCGTTTCATCTTTTATTCTTTTTTCGAGTCGGTGTCACTAAAGTGGGTTTGTAGGTAACTAATATTCGGTCCTATCCACTCCCCCATCCTCCTGTATTCACGTGTACCTTCTTGGAAGGTTTTACAGCTGAACCAAAGGACTCCTAAATACCCTTTCTCACGACCACCGCGATCACCATTTCTTTGGTGGACGGTTACGTCCTCTGTATTCTCTACGTCCAAGTTAGGGACCCAGCCCTTTTAGGGACGATAGGGGAGGTCACAAGAACGGACCTCTTAGGATGCCTGTCTCCTTGGACCGTTCGATGTCAGGTACCCCAACGTTTCTTAGTCTGTGCTGACTTCGTTGACTCGTGCGTGTAGGAGTCGATCCACATGGATGTAAATGAAGACGTATCCCTGGTGTTTGGGTAATACCCGGTTCGTGACTAGACCGAGAATACTCTTTTTCAGAGGGTTCAAAAGAAGACCTGGAACGTTAATCTTCCTATAAAAAATACAACTCTACCCTCCTCCCCCCGTCCCTCTCTTTGGGAGAGATTCATTCTGTAGTTTAGGTCTTCGTTATTTCCTTTTTTGACTGTCTGGACGGATAAACTTTTCTAAAAAAATTTAAGAGTATAGACTCTAAGGAATAAACAACGAGTCACCGAGTCAACACTCTAAAGAATCCGATTCAATTTCCTGTCGTGGTCTAACCCTCTTTCATAAAAGTTATATGTTTTTCTAAAATACAAGTCTCGTATACTTCTCAAGGGTTTTCAGTTGTTTTACTGTTTATGTTCTCTTTTATCCGTTTTCTGTACTGATCTTTTAAGAGTCCGAAGTCTACCGGTTATATGTATACTTTTCTCTTTACGTGTGATTTTGTTGTGTGTCGTATGTTCTCACTTAAAGGAGGATGACAAAATCGACAAGGATGGTTTAAAGAACAATCGGAAAGAACTCGGGAATTGGAACCTCTTGGGTCCCGTGACAGAAACCAGGAGGAAAGACAAAACAGATGTGGGTAAAGGAACTTCGAGGTCTAGGAGTCGGACAGGGAGACCCAGTGTCGGAAGGAGAGACGGATGAGGAGTACCATGAAATTCTAACTTTTTTTTTTTTTGGGTGATGTTAAGTAACAAAATTCTTGAACAGTAAAAATACGTAAACCACCTCCTTCTCCAAAGTCCCTAAACATACATACATATATACATACATACGAATACATGTATGCACTGTAATAAAGACATTCACGTTTGTATATGTAAATACCGATTTACGTACCTTGTCGTGTCTTTCACTGGGGGACTCTACAATAGTCACAAATATATACCTAACATCCTAATGGTAGTTTGTAAATTTTGATATCACAACGAATATTTTTATTGGATTTACACATGGTTATCCGAAGTGACTAATTATAAGTTGGTATCAACCCTGTTATATGTTGGTAATTTTTCAAACGTCATGAAATAGTTATTCCGTTTTAAGAGTAGTAAACTACGGTCCATTTCTTCGTAAATCTTTTAAGTCGTCACCGGTGAACTGACCTTTTCCAGTGAAAAGTAAGGTTGGGGTTCTTCCCGTTACGGTTTCTTACAAGTTTGATGGGGTGTTAACGTGAGTAAAGTGTACTATCGTTCCATTACAAGTTTTAGGAAATTCGATCCGAAGTTGTCATACACTTGGTTGTTGAAGGTCTACATGTCCAACCTAAATCTTTTCCGTCTCTTGGTCTCTAGTTTAACGATGGTAGACAACCTAGTATCTTTTTCGTTCTCTTAATGTCTTTTTGTAGATGAAGGCGAAGTAACTGATACGATTTCGGAAACTGACACACTAGTGTTGTTTGACCTTTTAAGAATTTCTTCTACCCTTATGGTCTGGTAGAATGGACGAAGGACTCTTTGGACATGTGTCCAGTTCATCGTTCAATCTTGACTTATACCTTGTCACCTGACCAAGTTTTAACCCTTTCTTCTGGGACGAATATATTGAATTAAAGCGTCTCATGTAGTACGCTTTACGGTCCGACCTACTTCGTGTTCGACCTTAGTTATAAAGACCCTCTTTATAGTTATTGGAGTCTATACGTCTACTGTGATGGGAATACCGTCTTTCTCTTCTCCTTGATTTCTCCGAGAACTACTTCCATATTTTCCTCTCGTTTTTTCGACCGAATTGTGAGTTGTAAGTTTTTTGTTTTTAGTACCGTAGTCCAGGGTAGTAAAGTGCCGTTGACCTACCCCATTGTTACCTTGTCACTATCTGAAATAAAAGAACCCGAGGTTTTAGTGACGTCTACCACTGACGTCGGCACTTTAATTCTGTGAACGAGGAACCTTCCTTTCGATACTGTTTGGATCTGTCACATAATTTTTCGTCTCTGTTTCTGAGAAGTTCGCAGAATTTTTCGTCACTGAAACGACTGTTTCTACACATATCAGTTTCGATACCAAAAAAGGTCATCAGTACGTGTCTACACTGTCAACCTGGTATTTCTTCCCAATCACGTTTTCTTGACTACGAAACCATACCACCGGAACCACTTCTGAGAATTCTCTCAGGGAACCTGACGTTCTAGTTTGGTCAGTTAGGATTTCCTTTAGTTGGGACTTATAAATAACCTTCAATTTACTTACTACGGTTTAGACTTCGTGATTATGAAACCGATGGACTACGTTTCTCGACTGAGTAACCTTTTCTGGGACTACGACCCTTTCTACTTCCGTCCTCGTCGCCCTTCTGTCTCCTCTTCTACCAACCTACCGTAGTGGCTGAGCTACCTGTATTCAAACTCGTTTGAACCCCCTCTGTCACTTCCTGTCCCTTCGGACCACACGACAGGTGCGCCAACGTTTCCCGACTCGCTGAGTTACTGACTTGTTGTTTTTTCGTTGTCTTCTATGGTTATATACGGATGCTAAGTAAAATACGCTATTTAAAAAATTTTCTTTTGATGTACACGGATCTCTATTCTGACCTTCTTTTCCATAGGTTGGCACTCGACACGTAGAGAAGTCCACAACCCTACTTTCCACGAAAAAATCAAAGGTAATAAAAAGTCAAAGGCTTTTTTTTTTTTCCGCCCGATAAAGATGGAATTATTTTATTTTTTTCTGTTTTATGTCAACAATAAGAAACATTCGACGTTTAGAGACGGGTGAGCCGCGTTTCCGGCCCGTGTGTCGGCGTCGGGAGTGACGTCGGTTGCCCAGTGGTCTGCGGTGTCGCGACCGGAAAGGCCGTCCGGCTTCGCGGGGGCGCGCCAGACAGGGCCCGCCGCCCCTCTCCCCACCCGCGCCTCCCGACCTCCGCCACGGGCCGCAGGGGCGCGAAGGGCGCTCTAGGGCGAGGCGGGCGAGGCGGGACGAGCGGCGCGAGGGCCGAGGGGCGAGGGGCGCGGCGCTGTGAAGGACAGAAGTCGAGGGCGCGGCGGGCGGGCGCGGGCGCGGGCGCGGACGGCGGACGGCGGGTGGCGGGCCGCGGCGCGGGCGGCCGCGGGGGCTTCCACGGGGGCCGGTCCGGCCCAGCGGCGGGGCGGGCGGCGGGGCGCTCGGCGAAACAGAGCCCGCCCCGCGCGCCCTCTCCGGCGGTCCACGGGGGGCGGCGCCCGGGCCCGGGGGGCGGGGCCCCACCGCCGCCACCGCGGCCCGGGGCCCCGCCCCCCGCGCGGCCCTACCCGGGGTTCTCCGCCGTCGACTGCAAGGCCCTCTTCAGCGCCTAGTAGGTCCTCCATCTCCTCTTGGGCCTGGACGCGTTCCCGCTCTAGCGCGCCGCGAAGTTGTAGGGTGGCAGGTGCAACTCGTGGTAGGACTTCTTGTTCGCGCGGTAGGACCGCAGCCTCGCGTTCATGCCACATCGGAGGTGGACAGCGTTCTGGTTGTTTGACAGGGGAATGCTGTTCGAGCTCCCCGACGAGTAGCGGACCAAGGTCGTTTAGGCGCGGCGACCGGACGGCCAGTTCCCGTAGTAGGAGTTCCTCTTCCGCGACGCATATCGGCTCCTCGACCCGTACCTGCTAAAGTGACGGAGGTTGCCGACCGACCTGGCGAAGGCGGCCGCGGTGCCCCATCACAGGACGTCGCCCCACCGGGCGCGGTCCAGCGCGTCGCGACGGGGGGCCTGGGGTCGCCGCGGGCGGTCGGGAGGGCGTCACGGGAGCCTCCCGTCGCCACCCCCATGGTGCCCGACCGCGCGAGCCCTCCTCGTCGGTGGCAGCCACCGGCTCCCGATGCGAAGGGTCCTGCACAAGTCGCGGTGACTCTGGTCAGACACCATGCTGAAGGACGGGCTGGTTCGCCGCCCCGACACACCGTCACTACCTGCCCGTGCGTCCCGGTGGGTCGCGGACTCACAGGACGACACACGGTTGCGGCTACCATCACTCTTCGACGGGGGTGAACACCGACCGTTCAGCCGGTTTGGGGCACGTCCGGTTCGACCGGACGGGACACTGATATGGCGGTTGAGATTCCCACCACAGTGGTGGGTCCGAGACCGGTTCATGGACTTCCGGGACCTGTGGGCGTACCGACGTCTTAGAGCGGCTCAGGACGACGACCGACCGGCGGACCGACGGGTCAGGGACCTATGGAGCCCGGACGCCGTACACGTCGACCGGAAGAAGGGTGGTCCGTGCCACGTCGGCGACCTCGCACCGCACCAGGTTGTCCACTTCCCGGTGATGGCGGTCCGATACGACGAGTTCCGGTACCGTCGCGATCTCCCGGTCCTAGCGAGTCCGGACGTCGACCCGGAGTACCTCCGGGACGTGAAGCAACGACGCCGAACCGTCCGACACCTTGGAAGCCTGTATCGACGGACGAAAGCACTCCGACCGAAACCCCCACCGGGATTACGATGGTAGTGATGACGGGAGTTCTCACTCCCTCTCCTTCTCCTCCTCCTCCTCCTCCTTCTTCTCCTTCTCCTCCCACTTCCCCTCCTCCTCCTCCTCCTCCTTCTACCACTCCTCCTCCTCCTTCGCCCCCTTCCTCTCCTCGAGCCCCTCCTTCTCCTCCATCTTCTCCTCCCACTACAACTACTGTCACTCCTTCTCCTTCTCCTTCTCCTCCTTCTCTCGAGGAGACTCCCGAACCTCCGACTCCTGACCCGGGTCCCACATCACCTCCGACCACCGTCGAAGCCTCCAATACCACGGGTCCTCCTCCGGGTCACGGGATGGGAGGTAAAGGACCTTCCACTCCTCCTGAGACTCAGTCTGTCACTCCTTCTTCTCCTTCTACTACTACTCCTACTTCTACTACTTCTACTACTCCTCCTCCTACTACTCCACGGACATGGGTCGAAACCCCTTCGGTACCGAATGAAACGATACCAGTTCTCCATGGAGTGGAGGAAGGGGTAACTACTGGCACACGTTTCGGTGTAGGAGGTGAACCTTGTACTAGACCAAGTGCACTGGTCTTTCTTGGTACGGTCCGTCCGTCCTCAATCCCCAGAACCTGTAGTTTCGACTTGGTGACTCGAATCGGTACGGGGACTGGACCTACACCGTCGTGGTCCCGTCTCCTGAGAGACCCGTCGACGACACCTACCTCGGTCTCACCCCTTGGGGTGTAGGAAATCACTATAAGAGGACCGGGACACTGTCCGGGTCAGTGGAGACATCCCGGACCCCGACCGTAGTCGGAGTGACGGACGAAAAACGGAGAAAAAGTCTTAGGAGAAAGGAGGGGTCAACGGGGACCCGTACCCCCTGATCCACCCCTCCTACCCCTCGACAGGCCACGATGGTGTGGCACGGTAGTCACCTGATCCGGTGTCATCGTCGGTCCCTACCTGGGACCTTCGAGGACCGGTCTCTCACGGAGAGGGGAGACGGTAGGTGTGGTCCAGAAACCACCACCCCCCCTGGGGTTTCGGTAAGACCCTTCCCGAGGTCTCTTTTCAGGTCGGATCCTGGGGTGTTCCGACCGTCGGGGTGTAGGGACAGGGGTCCGGTGGAACTCTTCGTGTCAGATTGGTGTCCGAGGATCCGGACGGAGTCGGACGAAGGGGTGAAGGGTTGGGGAAGGAGACCGGGTCAGGTACAATGAAACCGGGAACTAAAAGAAAGTCTAACCTCCAAGAGTTCTCCGGGAGGTCTCCTCACTATTACCCGTGAAGGGAACACCCGTCGACGTCCGGGGTACGGAGAGGAGGGAGAGACCGTCCCGGGATAGGACCCGTCCCCCGGACCCCGACCCGGGTCTCAGGTCGGTAGGTCGACGAGGAAAGGGTCAGACTTAAGTTATTTAGACAGACGGGGGGAAAACACCCTCACCTGCAAAATTGTCGGTTCCCACGTAGGAAGTACCAGACCCGAACGCAGACAGAACCCCTGTGAAGCAAAGGGACAAGGCAAACTAGGAACGAGACCACCCTGTTTACAACTCTCTCACCGATATCGGGTCCGGGACTGGTCCCACTCCCTGTTGTAGACATAAATTTGCAACGGATTAGACGGACGGAGGAATTCACGTCCTCTGAATCTCAGCCCAAGTTAGGGACCCAGCTCTTCTAGGGGACCTTCTCCGTTACCGTGGGGTAAGGTCATAAGAACGGTCCTCTTAGGGTACCTGTCTCCTCGGACAGTACGACGTCAGGTATCTCAGTGTTTCTCCGCCTGTACTGACTCACTCGTGTCCGAACCCCCGTCCTCCCTAGAAGTTACGTGGTTACGGACTCCCACCCAAACTCCTTCGACCCGGAACGTCATGAATCTTCGAAACCCAGTCAACCGATCCTATCTTCCCTCCCTCGGTTGTCAGGGACCTCCCGGTTTAATTCGATCCACGGACCCTTGATCCGAATAGTTCCGGGTAATTTCTTCTAGGAACGTCCTCTCCCCGTCCTCCCGTCTTTCTTTTCTTTCAACCCCCGTCGGGGACACCATGTCCAACCTCAACGTCCCCATAGGGAACATACCACGGAATTCTCCCCTCAGGAGACGTGGAAAGTCACAAACCGTAGAGGTCAGGACCACCGATAGGAACCCTTGTCACCGTCCCATCTCCACTTTAACGACCCCTGTGAAACGTGGGACTTCTCCAACTCCTACAGTTGGTGAGGGACACACCATGGGAGATCTCCCGGGGGGTAGGTGGCCATTCTGTCGGACGAGACGACTAGGATGGACGGAAAAGAGAAGAGTGGGGAGGGTCCGGGAAGAAGTGACTCCGGGAGTCCGGGGTCACCAAGGTCACTCCCCTCCCGGACTCGAACTCGTCCGACCGTCGAGACCCGGGGTTTGGCCAAAAGGGTGGAAAGGACTCCGACCGTGTAGTGGGGAGACAAAGGGACGGGGGTGGAGCAACGTCAAGGAGGAGAGAGGTGGGACCTTACACCCCCCACCCCCCGTGAATAGGTGTAGTAGAAAAATTTGGTCTTCCACCTCCCCCACAAGGTGTGAAAGGGAAGGTGTGGAGACCGTGAGTCCCTAAGGAAGGTCCGGAACTTCCGAAGTCTTGATTCACTCTCGTTTTTCGTGGACCTAAGAGTAGGGGTGGGACCGGGTGCAGATCAGGGGTAGACTCCAGACCTCCTACTCTTTTTCTTCGGGTCAGATGGGGGAGCGGACGAGACCTCATTTACCCGCCCTCGTCATCGGAAGAGGGATCCACGGTGACCGGGTAGGTTCAGGGAGTGGAGTTTATGGTTGTTCCGTTTAAGGAGGTAAACAGACGACGGTTGTTCTTACGGAGAACGACCTTGACTCTAGTACAGAAATTACTATTGTGGTTAGTTGTACTTATCCCGAGAAGGACACACGGTCCGAGACACGATTTGTGAAATTTATGAGTGTTTCGAGGACACTCCCCTGAATGAAGGGACCACCAGGTCACCGACTCTCGTCCAGAGACCAGTCCCTTGATCTAGGATGTCCGACGTTGATTCAAAGTACGACGTTGATTTCTAGGACGAACGGAGTTGCTTCTATCTTCTAGGGGGGTCCGACGTTGATTCTGGGCTGTGCAGGTTTATTTATTTTATAAGAAATCTTTTCTTTGGGTATACTCCATCCATTTTGGTACTCTTTTGTACATGTCTTTTCACGGGTTTCGGTTTAGTGATCAGACACCGTCTTCGTTCGAGAGAAGGGGTCCGACTAAATTCACAGGGAAGTGATTCTGTAAGGATCGGGACAAAAGGATTTCCTTGACCAATGACTGAGTCAAAGATTGAACATCTTATTATCGAGAACCTCTACTTGCCACATCTTGACAGATGTCCTCGACTTCGAGGGCAAGAATGTTGATTGAGGACAAGGCGGTCAGGGTTTTATCTCTAGACATTTATAGGAAGGGTAAGAGGGATAATGAGGAAACCCTGTTTATCTACTCTTGGTATAGGTAAACTACTTCTTTCTTTATCCCAATTCCCAAATTTACTGGACGTTTCTGTGACTAGAACTCCAGACCAAGAGAGGGACCCTTAGACCCAATGTACAATTTACGGGGTGGTCCTGTGATGACCCCCACCCCCACATTCCCCGTCACCATACCTCTACCGGGATACTCGTGTCTCGAAATTCCTCCCTGGACCGTTCCTGACAGTGTGTCGGAAGGTGTCAGGTCTACACTTGGTCGACCACTGATTGTTACCTGGGGGTCTATTTCGACTGTTTTGTGACCCGACGACGGAAGTGAACCCCGATTGACGACTTCCTGGGACTTCCCCTAGGAACAAGACTTCTGTGACTACGTTCCTAAGACCTCCGGACCAACAGAAGCCGTCAAGGGTCTCACCCGGTCACAGACCAGTCGTAAACCGTCTTCACCAAAGAACCCTCCGCCCCTTCTCTTTGGCGGAAAAGTTTCACTCCGGACTTTCCTCCATCGCCGCTCCCGCCCCCCTCCCTTGATGTTGAGGGTCTTCAGGGACGAGGGGCCGCTCAGTCAAAGCCAACGGTACCAAAGTCTTTTGTTATACCGGCGAGGGTCGACCCTGCACTCAGACCCAATCTCTGCGCCGCCGCCTAGACCCAGCGTCGTCACCGCTCTCTTCTCCCAGAACTCCCGAGCACTCCAACCGGGACCTGCGATATGTCGACCTTGCCGAACTGGAAAGGCTCCCGCGGTTACCGCCCGTCGCACCTACTCCTTCGTGACGTGGTTGACATAGACACCCATCTGTTGTAGGGAGACAGGGCCGGGTTCGCTTTAGACAGGGCCCTGAAGTCACTACCTCCACACACGAGGTTGCACACAATTCACACAGGCGTGCGTGCGGACCCATACAGGACGTACAGAAACACAGTTGCGGAAGACAGGACATACATGCACACATGTCCCAGATACACTTATGTACAGAGAACCACAAACACACGAACACCGTCTCCCCAATCTACACCCAATCACTCTCCCCACAGGTTGATAGAGGACTCTAAAGTTAACACCTGCACACGTAGACACCCTTACACTTGTACACATACAGGTATAAATACATATGTACAAGACACAAATACAAGTACAAGTACAAATGCACACACCCCACACAACACAGACACATACACAGATACTGAGGAAGGGACCTGAAATTACTGATTCTGCACATAAACACGTAGACACACACACACACGCGCACGAATAAGGACTTAAAATATACAGAACACCCTCAGACTCGTACACAAACAAGTATACGTTCAACTATACAAGACAGGATATACATTCTTACCCCCACAACACACGGACAAAGAAACACTAACAAATCCACAGACACACAACTTCTGGGAGAGGACCCTAAAATTACTGTCTTCATACGTAAAGGGACACACATATAACTACGTATACACTGTGAAACACAAAGGTACATATGTACACAACCATTGACAGAGAACCCTGACACCACTACCGGGATACACAGACACACACAAAGATGTAGAGACATAGTAACACACACACACACACACACAAATACAGTCAAGGATCCTACTCCGGGGTCCGAGGACTTCCAAAAGAACCTCTGAGTAAGAGATTATCCCCTGATCTCTGGAATCAAAAGTCTACGGGACTCAATTACCGTTTCTCTACTTCGAGGAGACCTCTTAAACAGAGACCGACTAGTGACAAGAACCAGAGAATGGAGGGGAGGTATATAGGAATGGGAAAGGTGTAAAGATGGAGAAGAGAACCGGGGTGGTGAGACGGTGGGGACTAAGAGGGTGGGGTGGGTAAGGAAGAGGGAGAAGGAAGAAGGAATGGGTAGAGATGTGGAAGGTACAGACGAGGGTGGAGGAGAGAGAGTCAGGACCATCGTCTCCAGTAGTTCAAAATGAAGGGGTTCTACCACCTCTACGTGTTAATACAGGGACGGTTGAGAGAGGTCGTCTTTGACTCGTTGACCTCAGTGGACTTGTCCATTGTCTTATGGACCCGTGTGATCACCCTAGAGATCGGGGATCGGATCCTAGACTCCTTCCCAACGGGTCGGGAAGCTAGAGGATACCAGAGGTGTCAGGTCCGACCACCGACCCCACCCCTCCTGTTACGTCTGTCTTAGATAGACCATTGTTATAGTTCCCTGAGAAGAAACCCCCTCCACTGTTCCTAGGAACTCGGTATGTACGAGACCCGAGTCCAACCCACGGGAAGGTAAGGGGGTCCCGACACGTGACTTCCCGATGGTGACGACGTAGAGGAAGGAAGGGGGTTGGGGAGTGTAGTAGGTGGGTCCTTAGTCAGGTGGTAGGGACACAGATGGGGGTCCTTCCACGACTTGTTTGACTTGAAGAGACATGGTCTCCTGCACTACGCGTTCTATCGTGTCACACGGGGTCCACACCACCTCGACCACGAGTAAGGTGACTCCGTCGCGGACCTCCTCGCAGTCTCTGCATCCTTCGTCCCGTAGCCGAGGAATGTCCACGGAGGAATGAGGTCGAAGAACGTGACAAGATCACCTCAAAGGGTCCGTCGTCTTTCGAGACGGAGTCACTGTTCACACCCTCTTCCCACGGACCGATTTCCCTCGGGTGTCGCCCTCCCTACAGGAACCCTGTAGGTTCAAGTGACGTCTGAGACCCGCCAAGAATGTCCTCGACCGAGGGGTCCTACCGTGACTGATGTATCTATACCCATTCCATCGGAAATGAACGGAAGGGAAGGTCCTTCTCGAAAAGAGGACAGGAAGGAAGGACGTCCCCTTCCCCACCTTGATACCTCTCCCCGTTCTGTCCTTTTATCCTGAGGAAGTCCCAATAAGGATATGAACGGAACAGAGTCCAAACAGGGTCTTCCGGGCTCCCCTTCCACAGGGTCTGGGGGTCCCTGCCCCCGTTGAGTCCATTCCTTCGACCCTCGAGGACTGGAATGGTTCGGACTATAAGAGAGATGGACCCTCCCCTCCCACTCCCAACGTAGACCTTTCCATCCCTTCAGTCCCTACTTCCCTAAAGTCCCTGTCACCCTCTCTCCCTTCCGAACCAACTCCCTGTGACTTTCCCACTACCACCCCAGACTCTAGGTTCGGAGTCGATTCGACGGAGAGTGGGGTCCCTCCCGGCTGACGGACACGGGGCCGGAGGTCCCCTGTCGGTCCGCGACGTCTCGCTGGGCTCGAAGCAGGAGGTCTAGCGACTTTTCCTCGTCCTCGACAACCGGAGCGTCCTCTGGCACGTCCACTTCCGCGTGACCCTCCCTCGGCCCCTTAACTCCGGACCCTTCTACCCGTCCCCCGTCGTCCGGTGACCTGAACTGAAGACACACCGAACCGGATCCAGGACGTCTACTTCCACTCTGCGAACCTCGTGAACGAGGTCGAGTTCTTGCACGCGTATCTTCTGGAGAGGGCCTCCGAGGTCGTCCGTCTCGCATTCGTCGCCACTCGGACTCTCTACGGGGGAATAGGCGGTCTCGGGTCTACATCGTTGACTGCGTAGGTGGAGCTTCCCGTCTGCTTACCCGCCCGCCTCGGTCGACGAGGTCACTCGGAGGACCCTGTGTTCGCGGGGGAACCCCACACTCACTCGAACCCCCCCGTCACCCTGTCCTTGGGAGGTTCGTCTCGGGTCCTTGACTCGGTGAGGAAGGTGAGGTAGACCCAGTCCTCTTACCTGGCGAAAGGTCTTGGGTCTTCGGTGTACGTCTCTGGACCGTACGTGGGGTTTAGTCACGAACTGTGGTCCCTCAGACGGAACCACGAGGGTCACGACCCGGGATCCCCCACCAGGAGATCGAACCAGGTGTGGGGATCTTGACCCAGGGGTGGGTCGAGACCACTGTCGTCACAGATGTAGGTCCGATCAAGAGACATGGTACCCAGTTTCCCCTCCGACAGGTTCTGTCGACTCCCCGAAGGAACGGGAAGGACCCGTGAGTGGACCCTGGGTCGACTTCCGACCTCTTGTGTCGTCGACTTCTCCTTCCCCACTCCACACTCGAGTCGGTATCTGACACGGAAGGTCAACGGGAGGGGAGGGTGTCGTATACAACTCTTACAAACCCCCTACACCTCGACTCAACAAGGGTAATTTCAATACCATAGGAAGGACACGGACGAAAGAGAAGAGACTCCCTTCACTCAAGGACAGGGGGAACACAATAGGGGTGGGGAATTCACTTTCTCGGAACACCCGGGTCCGACCCCGAGTTGAGAACCCCTCGACCTGGGACGTCACCGGTGAAGAACCATCCTCCAACCAAAACACGTGATCCTGACGGACTGAAGATTGAGAATCTTCAGATTGAGAATTGATTCAGTCCGGAATCTGACTGGGGGTCTGAATGAGACAGAAGGTTGTAACGGGTTTGGGTTCGTGTTTAGGTCCGAAGGCTAAGAAGGGTTTACATCGGTGTCTCAGTGGGAGTTGGAACGAATACCTGAGTGGGGATTTACACATACTGAAGACTGGGACGGGTGTCTGACTGGGGTTCAAGACACCTGGTTCTGGTTCGAACTGAGGGTTGGGACTGGTTCTATGGTACCGGAACCACACTGGAATTGAAACTAGTAATGTGACGGTCATTGTAACTTGTAAACTTATAGGACTCTAGGGTGTTAAGATAAGGATCCATATATAAGTCGTAGTGAAGTCAAGTCAACGAGTCAGCACAGGCTGAGAAACACTGGGGTACCTGACATCGTGTGGTCCGGAGGGACAGGTAGGTATTGAGGACCTCAAACGAGTTTGAGTACAGGTAGTTCAGTCACTAGGGTAGGTTGGAGAGTAGGAGACAGTAGGGGAAGAGGAGGACGGAAGTTAGAAAGGGTCGTAGCCCCAGAAAAGGTCACTCAGTCAAGAAGTGTGGTCCATCGGTTTCATAACCTCGAAGTCGAAGTCGTAGTCAGGAGGGTTACTTATAAGTCCCAACTAAAGGAAATCCTAACTGACCAAACTAGAGGAACGTCGTGTTCCCTGAGAGTTTTCAGAAGAGGTATAGGTCGTATAGGTCGTATAGGTCGTATAGGTCCCTTTTGAATTCAAGGACACAAAACACTGTACACATGACGCTACAAGTATAGTTGTGAGGAACATTATCGTCTTGACTTTTCTTGAGGATAATTAAGATGGTAATGTTTGAATCACTGAACTTGTCGTGTGTAAATAATGGAGTATAAAAGACACTCTCTTCTCAGGTCCGTACCGAATCAACCTCGGAGACCAAGTCCCAAAGAGTGTTCCGACGTCAGTTTCACAACCGGTCTCGATGGCAGAGTAGACTTTTGACCCCTTTCTAACTGAAGACTCAAGTCAACCAACAGCTGTCAATTCAAGAAACACCCGACTGTCTGACTCCTAAACAAAAAATGACCGATAACTGACCACCGACGGGCGTAAAGGAACGGTGCACTGGTAGAGGTCATACTATCGGATGAAATAGTTTCGGTTGTTCCCTCAATTACCTCAGACAATCGTTCTCCCTTCAATATTAGAATAGATTACGTTAGCGTCTTCACTGTAGGTAGTGTAAACACCATCAGGTAAATAATTTTTAGTAATCTGACTGAAGGGACCACCAGGTCACCAATTCTTAGGTGGAAAGTTACGTCCCCTGAGTCCAAGTTAGGGACCAGTCCCTGCCTCGGGTGTTCGACGTCTCGTTGATTCGGACCCACGGTGTTGATCTCTCGGGCATGAGACGTTGTTTCTAGGATACCCGACGTAGATTCTAGGTTCCGTCGTTTTATTTATTAAGTAATTCAGGTCGGGTGAAAGTTCCCCTCTCCATGTGTATCCACACTTTTAGTTCTCCGTCCCTATTGACCCTCGATAAATCTTCGAGCACTGGTACTTCTACTTCTTTGTTACTTTCCTATTTCAGCTATTATCACAATAAAGACTCTCTTTCGTCTTCTGAATAAGATAACAACTACCTGTTGACCCACCAAAGGTCAACCCCCGATAATGTTTACTACGACGGTGTTTCTAGACATATGTACAGAAAACTACACATTAATTCTCACCTTAACCACCCAGTGTCCCAACCGTAAATAGTCGAGATAATCTATGACGGTTCGTCAAAAGGTTACTCCAATATTAACAAATTAAAAATAATTTTCCTTACTTCAGGTTCCTTAAGGGACCGTCGGGTCACCAATCCTGAGGTCCAAAAGTGACTGTTCCCACGTCGAAGTCGGGGACGAACCCCCTTGGTTCTAGGGTGTTCGACCCGACATGTCGGTTTTTTTCTTCTTTTTCCTTTTTTTTTTTACCTCAGGTCTTTTGGTACACAAACTTCGACCTCACCTACGAAATGTATACGAGTTAGACAAGAGGATTGGACCTCAACGAGTATTTAGGAGGGAACGACCGAGTGGGATAAGAACCATGTGTCCGACAACCTGAAACTCCCCCCCGTCAACCCATGGAAGATGGGACTGAAGGAGGACCGTACTTCTTAGAGTAAAGGAGGACCTCCGAAAGACCTTGGCAGACGTGAACGTGGCACCAAAACCCCGGAAGGGACCCTCGCACATTGTAGGGGTCTATACCTTTCGAGACATAACGTCCAGGAGGGTTGACTGGTCAATCGGTCTGACGGATCACGGACCCTTACACTCCTTACAAACCGTCCCTGTCCTCTAGTGTCAAGAAAAACAAAAATAGAGGGTGGGATTTGACATTCACGGAAATTAAGGTCTCGGAACGTGTCATTGAACGATCAGTGTATGTGAATCATTTATCAATAACTTTCCTCCACTGTTAATTTTCAGGGTTCCCTTTCTTTTCTTTATTATGTCAATCCACAATCAGATATACAGACTTTCTCAGGTATGGTCCCTACTAAAAGTCTTCGACTGATCTTTTTATATTTTGTCCTTCCGGAATTGGACCAGAACTTCCCTCCCATCAAAACGGATACTCTCCTCCCTTCCATCATATTCCTCCCCTAGTATTTAAGTCTACAGATGTGTCTGGGTCTCCATTTTACAGTCTTTTATCCCTGACCACTCCTGATACCATTTAGCTCCACAGTCGGAAACCACGGTCCGATCTTAACTTAGGTACAACAAGTCAGTTATTCTCCTTCTCCTTCGTCTCTTCCTCCTTCTTAATCTGAAAAAAAGTTCTCAAATCAAAAAAAAATTAATTACATACCGACGTAACCCAGAAGGGAGGACACACATCCGAAAATCAACGGGACTCGTCCCCGATGATCACCACGTTCCCAAAGAGTGACGTCACCGAAGACAACAACGCCTCGTCGTGCCCGAGATCCACATCCCCGAAATCATCAACGTCGTGGGTCCGAGTCATCGACACCGGGTCCGAGTCAACGGAACTCCGTACACCTTAGAAGGGTCTGGTCCTTAGCTTGACACAGGGGACGTAACCGTCCACCCAAGAATTGGTGACCTGGTGGTCCCTTCAGACTTAATCTTAAAAAATTTCGGGTATACACATCCCTTGATCCATATTCCTTCCAACTCTTCACGAACGTTTGCTCTGAGAGTTGGTCCCGACTTGTAAGAACGTTTGCTCTACAAGTCGATTCTTAGGACAGACAAGGGTACCCTTTTCTTGTAAAGAACGTGTGTTCCTACAAAGAGACTAAGGAGTTTTCCTTGTCTGGGTCCCTGTTTTGCCTAAGATTCAACTATTCCTTCAAGGGGTTTTGTTTCAGAATCGTCGTCATTTATTCAGTTCCATTTCCAATAGAGTGGGACGCGGACGCGTGACATATCAGAGACTTAGTATCACGAACCGTTGAACGGGACATCCAACAACACGTTCCCTATATTTTATTTCGTCGACAATTCTTCGTTCACAATTTTATATTTCTAAGTTTGGTGAGACGTCACAACCACAAAGTAAGGCGGTGGTCGTGTATACCTGATTTGTTTTATAGATATCGAATGTGTAGCAGACGGTGGAACTTCTTGTCTGTATCCTGACGTTGACTTCCGCCCTGTTCACCCTGTGTACCTGACCACCCCAACCCATTTCTCTTTCGTAGACCGTTCTCATCTACCCGACTCTAGTCTTACACCTTTAGAGGGGTACTAGCCAGTAGAGTTTGTGGTCTCCCAAGTGCAAAGTGGGTTTTACTACGATTCTTCAAACTCCAAAAAGACCTGTGAGGGTCTCGTGACTCGCGAAACTTCGTCCCATCCTAAGTGACCTTTACTATCGAGTCCTTCTAGACAGTTGTTACACAATTGGTCCCTGGTCTTCTTTCCAATCCCCAGTGTCCCTAGGTCGTCTCCCATCCTCGGAACCTCCAAGGGGTCTCCGTCACTGGCGCCAGAAAGACTTTTCGACCGGAAGTCGGCGGGTATGGTAGAGAGAGGATCAATACGACAATCTTCCCAAGTTAGGGGAGCCCATGAAATCCCTGGGACTAGGTCGGTCGCTTTACCCCTCCCCCCCAACAAACAAGTTCCTGGACATCCGCCTCGTCACCGATTTTGGGAATTTCTAGGCTGCCGATGCAAAGACGAGGCTTCCAAGACACGTCCGGGCGTGGGACCCTGCGTCTCGATCCGCGTAGGAAGACTGTAACGCTGACGGAGGTATCTCTGTCGTCTCCGACACCAGGGGCGTCCGCGGACGTCTCCAAGAGGGTTGGGGGTGGGGCACTCCGGAAGAAACAAGACTACGTAAAGTCCCGGTCGGCCCGCGGGTTCTACACAGAGTCTAGGAGTTCCCCCGTAAAGGAGGCTCCGTCCCTCTACTCTGCCTTCTCCTTCTACGGCTTTGGTCTCTAGCGTCTCGCTCTTACCTCCCAAGAAGGCGAGGTCCTGTCCTGGGTCGCTATGGGCATAGTTGCCGGTCCGCCCGAACCTTCGGATCCCCTTTTCCGTTGGAAGTCCACGGGGTGGATCGAGACTCGGGGTGGAATACCGGCGAGGTCCCCCGTCTTGGGCTCCCTGCGGGGAAGGTCAACCCGCCTCTGCCTTTCACGTTTGGGGTTGCGACTCTCACCTGCGCGCAAGTCGGGTAAGTTTCAACGAAGAAGGAAGAGACCGAAGACTCGCTAAGGCCAGAAACCCATGCCGCTCGAGCTCCCGATTGGAGTAGCGCTCTTGAAGAGCCGGGGACCCCGCACCCGAGAATGTCGCGTCGGCGTCCCGGAGGACTGCGTCTCCGCGTAGTGGGCAACCGCCAAGAGACCGCGGGCGAATAACCAAGCTTCGCGGGAGCGGGGTGGGGGGGCAGCTGGTTACCCGCCCCTTCCCCGCACGGGACCACCGCCCACCGCCGCCGCGCCCCGAGAGAGTACAAGCCGCAACTCGGGGCCGTCGACGGCGCCAGAGGTCTCGACGGCGGCGACGCCAGCAGGGACTGGCAGCGCCGGAGTCCCACGAAGGGCGTGCCACTCTGACGAGAAGGAAGACGGTGGAGGGTCAAAGTAGGGCGAGTGTCTCTAGGGGAGGGTTAGCTCGGTGACAAGATCCATCAGCCACGGACCCTGGGGAGGCCGACCTCGATCTCCCGAGACGACAGCCCCGGCCCGGTCCCTCCCGAGGAACCGTGGGCTCGACCCCTCCATAATCCGGGGTCCCGGCGTCCACTGGCAACCCACCATCTCAACTTCACAAAAGGCGCCCCGCGACAGCTCCCGTGCACACTGTGTCACTCCCACCCCCGCATCCCAGTCGCGGCGGTCGTTGAGGGTCGTGGGGAGGGGGCGTAACAGTAGCGGAGCGACCACTGGAACCTGCTCATCAGAGCGAGACTGCAGGACACCGAGCCGTGGAAGTCCCTCCTCCCGTCACTACAACCCCTCATACCCGAGCGCTTTGATGACGCAGTCGTCTCCACTACCACCCTGTCTCTCCTAATAGAGACTCCCTGTCTCGGCGGCAGAGCGTCGGGCCCTCCCTACACTAACCCCACCCACCCCACCCCCGCCACAGGTCTGAGTAAACAGGGGAATCTTCTACTCCTATCCTACCCCTACCTCCCACCTCTCCTATGTCTAAGTATATGGGTCCGGGGACTACAGAGACCCTCGAACCGCTAATGGTGGGATAACAGTGTCTCGTCCTCCGGAAGCAAATCCAAGACCTGGTCACAAAGAAAATCACTCGTCCCTAGGACCACCTGACTTTTCCCTCTGTAAGTCAACGAAAAGGACAACTTAGAACCGAAACCCTTCACACCCATTCCGCAAAGAGACGGGTCCCTCGACTTCGTCCAGTCTCCGTCGACAACGGGGGACCTGGACCGGAACGGACCCACCCCTTAGTCAGACCTCCGATCTCCACAGACTCGTGAGAGTCCGATCTCCCTAACACCCCTCCTCTACGACCCCTCTCTTTCCGTCGTAAAGAACCCCTCTGTCCTACACTCTACCACCCCCAGGAAAGGAGTCAAGTCGGGGTGAGGTGGGTAAAAACTCTCTCTCTTGTGGGTATGAATGGGGAACGTTGACCGGACGATCTCTTCCTCCTTTGCCTCAGTGTAGGTCTGACTCAACGACATTTTGACGGTGTTGGTGAGGACTGGAGGTCGGAACGGAAAGGTCCGGAACAAGATCCATACGTCCGGGATCACTCGACCCCGACGAGAGAACAACGTCTCGTATCCGAGATCCGTGTAGCCGACATCATCAACATCGTGCTTCCGAGTCATCAACGACGGAAACCCGAGATATCTCGTACCTGAGTCATCAACACGGAGTGTCAACGAGGAGTTGTTCACCCTAGAAGGGACTGGTCCTTAGTTTGGACACAGAGGACGTAACCGTCCGTCTAAGAAATGGTGACTCGGTGGTCCCTTCGGGGTACGAACTCGAAACTCCTTGTCGAAGACACCCTAACCCACGAATTCGGTCCTAACTCGGGTCTCAACCCCACCCCTCCCATCCTGAACATGTCAAGGACCGAGTCTTTTATGAACTTGTCCAACTCTTACCCTTAACTTCTTACTTACTCTTTGTTCCCGGGTTCTTCGTACAGGGATTGGTGTTTCGTCTCCTGTTCGACCCCGACCAAGACACTACGGACCCTGAACCCCCGACGTCTCTCCACGACACTCGTACTTCGACACCACATATCCCGTTCTCCCACCGTCCAGGACCTCGAGATGAAACGGCACCTGTCTGACAGAAACCGGGGGAGAGGTCGGAACCCGTGGTTCACACCCTGTCAAACCTCATCGTCGATCGTGGGACACACGTGTCGCCATTAGATCCCCCGACTCTTGAGACTCAAAGACACATTGACAGAGAGACGGATCGACGGTAAAGGAACAAAGACAAGGAGTACGGTCTCCGTGGTCACCTGGACCGACTCGGAATGAGACCCATCCTATTGGAGCTTCGTCGAAAAGAGAGATTTCGACTCTCCCTGGACTCGATCCTCGAGAGATAAAGGGTCTCTCTTCCAAGATTGTCAGGGACTCTCTCATTGACTCTCGACTTCTTCTGGGGGTTCCGGGAATAAGGTCGAAGAGTTGGGAGGGGTAGGGTACTGAGAGGCACCATGGTGGAGACTGTCGAGTAAATTTCTCCCCCACAGAAAAAAAAAAAAAAAAACGACCTTACCCCCCTTAAAGGGTCCTATATATAAGAAGTGTAAAAGAAACATTCAGGAAGGCCAACTCCCTCCACCTGTCACTCGAGGGTTGTCAGACGAGAGACCGTTAGGGACCTCTTGAACGACCGGACTCTCACCCCCTCCCCCTTCCGTCTACTACTTTCCCTCTCTCTCCGGGGAGTTGGGAACTCGACAAAAGATTCTTCCGATCTCGGAGCCCGGACGGGACTCCCGGTAAGGACTGACAAGTCCTAACCGAACTTCACGAAGAAACTACGACTTTAACGACAACGAAGTCTTCCGTCAGGAAACCCACTAAACAAGATGTTTCCACCCCCGTCTCACCGCTCACGACAGTGTCTCGAAGTCCGTGGTCGACGTGGTCTGGGTGCCTCCTTCTCCAGTAACGACTAAATAAGGATACGACGTCCACTCCTTTGACTCCGTGACTCCGTACTTCATTGAAACGGTACGTTGGACTTAAATTTGGTCCAGAAACCCCGAGACGACGGAGAACCCCCGACTCGACGAACCCGGTGCTAGTTCTAAACCGACCGCGTTCTCCTCCGGACCCCGAAGTTCGTACGGACCACAAAGAGAAACCCTTGTCGACGACGTCCTTCTCCGGACTACGGCTAAGATTACTTCTTAACACACATCGAGTCCCAGACCGAGTGTCCCCTGTCGTTGGTCACTCAGAAAGACGACCCTTTCCTCGAAAAGGTCGGAAGAGACCCGGAAGAGTAAGAGACAAGAGTCACGAGTTCCCAATGTTCCGTCACGGACTCACGAACGAGATATGACCCGAGACCCGTCACGTTCTCTGTGTCCAGGACGGGAGTCACTGGAAGGTAAAGTTCCAACCACCACCGTCACCCCTCCATTGTCGACTAACACCGGTCCGATCTTCTACGGGACACCCTTCGTGGTGAGACTCTACCCCCTTCCCCTTACGGAAGGTCGCGTCCCCAACGATTCTCTCGTCCCACCCCTCGAGAAGACTCTTGGAGACCCGGGACTACACGATACAGACGGATTTCCCGGGTGACTCCGGGTAAGAACCCGAGACAAATCAAACCAGTAAGTAAGTAAATTACTTATATTTGGATTGTGTCGACGAGGGACGGTCTACGACCCGACCCACGACCCCTATGTCCCAAACCGTTTTCGTGTCAGCGATGAGAACATTCCACCCTCTGTCTCTATAATTTACTAGGGTCTTCACTCTTCCTTAAGAAAAACTTCTAAAAGTCCGGATAGGACCTTACCCTCCCAACTCTTACCCAACACGACGGAACTTTTCCCAGGGGTACGACTCTACACCTACCCTCTTGTCTTAATAAGGTCCGTCTACCGGACCCACTTCCGTCCGTCCGTCCGTCGTCCGTCGCCTGTCCCCTCCTTCTGTCCATGTCCTGGGACGTATATTTTCGGGATCCTCGGAAACGAGTGGTCGGTCAAAGTAGGTCCGAAGGGTCCTTCACAGGACCCTTCCTTCGACAAAGGATGAGGTCCCTAGAAGGGTTGGGTCCTTAGCTTGGGTGTAGAGGACTCAGAGGACGTAACCGTCCACCTAAGAAATGGTGACGCGGTGGACTCTTCGGTGTTTTAGTACTAACAACAACACATCAGTGATTCAGTACAGGCTGAGAACATACTGGGGTACCTGACATCGGGTGGTCAAGGAGACAGGCACCCTAAAGGGTCCGTCCTTATGAGTTTCCTCAACGGTAAAGGAAGAGGTCTCCTAGAAGGACTAGGTCCCTAACTTGGGTGGAGAGGGCACAGAGGACGTGACGTCCGCCTAAGAGATGGCGACTCGGTGGACCCTTCGGGTCCTTTACCCCCCTCGAACAGTAAAAAGGAGACCATATCTCTACACCGACCTCGTCGGAGACACGTTCCATTCCCCTTCCGGACCAGGGGAACGAGAACCGACACAAAGTGTCCGAGACTCAGGTGTCGAAGTCCCCTACCGACCTCACCCATCCATCCCGTCCGAAGAGAGGTTCCCGGTCTGAAAGACCTCTGTCGGAATCCCCGACGGGAAGACCCTGACTGGGTCTCACGACCGGACCCCGACAAGGACGTAAGGACTCTGAGATCGAAACGGGAAGGGACATGGAGGACTCCGAAGGTCAACCCCCACGAGGAGTATGGGTTCGACAATCGGGACGGAAACTCCACCCCGAACTCGGAACCACCCGAAACCATAACCCTTTACCCCTCCCTCCATTCCGGACGACGGTCCCATCGAGTCTTGGACTCCCCGGAACTCCAGTACGGGAGGTGTCCGGGCCGCGGTTGAGACTCCGATGAGTTACCAAAAAGGAGTAAGGGACCTGGTCGTCTCCAGTAAGTACGTAGTGAGTAGAGATGAAATCACAGATAGAGACTGTCTATTCCTGTGCACACACGTACCCGCGAGTCAGACAACACAGGTTGAGAAACGCTGGGGTACCTGACATCGGGTGGTCCGAGGAGACAGGTACCGTAAGAGGTCCGTTCTTGTGACCTCACCCGAGGGTAAAGGAGGAGGTCCCCTTTATTCCTGTATGAAGAGATGTATTAGCTTAAGGTAATAGAGTGGATCGACTAGTTGAGAATAAAGAATTACAGCAGATTCTAGGTCAGGACAAATAATTGTAAAGGGCTAATAGAGAGTACTGACTCGCTAACTTGACTTGACGTGACTTGACTCTTTACGGGAAGATGTATATAAAAAGAAAAACTTTGACTACACCACCCTTTTTGGTCCAGTCAACAGGGTAACTCATAGGACGGAAGAATCAGAGAAACACATAATTAAATCGTCTCGTAAACCGTTTGAAGATGACACTTCCCGTTCTGTCATTTATAAAATCTGAAACGTCCGATACACCGGAGACACCGTTGATGAGTGTCATCAAAATTACACACACGAGTCAGTACAGGCTGAGAAACGTCGGGACACCTGACATCGGACGGTCTGAGGAGACAGGTACCTCAAAAAAAGGTTCATTTTTATGACCTCAACCAACGGTAAAAGAGGAGGTCCTCTAGAAGGACTTGGTCCCTAACGAAATCACGTTTTCGTTAAAATCCACCGTCAGGTCACCAATCCTGAAAGTGACGGTCCGAAATTAGGGACCCAGTCCCTTAATTCTAGCACATTCGGCACTCCCGTGTCGTTTTGTTTGTTTATTTTCGTCAAAATCTGTTGTAATTTGTTTACTCGTGAACCAACACACGGTCATTTTGAAATGTTTTTTTTGTCCTTTGTCACCGTCGGGTTGTCCGACGTCGACCGGGTAGAGGATAGATTTCGTTGAAGGAAGAAAATAATTTTAATCCAGTGAACAGAACGTCTTATAGACCGGGAGACCCAAACAGAGGAACGAAAAAACACCTCGGTAAATTAACCAAGACGAACGTCCGATCTGTAAACCCCGTCTTGACGGGTCAGTCCGCCACGACACCGAACCACGGTGAAGTGTAGTCATCCGTATGAACACGGCCACAGGGTAAGACTCACTCTCCTCTGACTGGTCACGTTCTGACCGATCATGGTGAAACGAGGTACCGTGTGAACAAGGGAAATTGGACCCAGTAGACAGTCACCATGAACACGTAGACACTCGTAGGTACGGAAGGACCAAATCGTGGGTGACTAACCACAACGAAGGTTGTAAACAAAAACCCCCCCCCAACGTCTTAATAAATCGTAAGTCAGTAAGGAAACAATTCCTTCTCGATAGGAAATTGTGGTCCCGTTAAACCGATGTTCTTTCTGGTTCTCTGTCTGACTTAATTAAGAGAAATTCTAACGGTCAAAAGTCTCGTCTCTCAATCCCACAACGACAACAGCCATCACTGTTTACTCCCAAAGCTAAACAAAACGAAAGAAGGAAAAAAGTATTAGTGACACTTACGAGACTAAAATATATCAAGGTAGACAATTATAAGAGAAACTACGACTCTACCAGGGTCGGGTCACAAAGTCTCGACACGACGAATGTGTCCGAAGGACCCCCATGAACGGTAACGGAGACGGGACTCCGACAGGAACCCCTCGACTTGACCTCCCGGACGGTTAGTTCGGTCTCAGACTTGACACTCAAGACTACCCACCGTTGGGAGAGTATCCACGGACAAGACAAATACCGGGACACACTAGTGGTCCTCCCTTTCGAGATTCTTGTACAGAATAATATATCACTTATCACTTTAACGAGTCAGCACAGGCTGAGACACTGGGGCACCTGACATCGGGTGGTCCGAGGAGACAGGTACCCTAAGAGGTCCGTTCTTATGACCTAACCCAACGGTAAAGGAAGAGGTCCCCTAGCAGGCCTGGGTCCCTAACTTGGGTCCAGAGGACGTAACGTCCGTCGACGAAATTGGAGACTTGGGAGTCCCGTATATCCGGGGGCATAAAGTGGGGGAGCTTTGGATGACAATTAAGATTGGACCTAATTGAACACGTCGTTCTTATGACACTGGAGACCTACATACTACCATGTTGGACACACAGACCCGACCCGGTTGTGAACCCAGTGGTCACGGTCTTGACCGGGGACCTTTCACGGTCACTTCAGGGGAAGGAAACGACCGACGGAGAAGGGTGGTCGGAGTCCAGACGACCCGTGATCTCAAGACCCGAGCACGAAACTGTGGGTCTTTGACGTCGAGTCATGTACGACCGGCCCGACACCCAGTCATCACACAGTCCGTTCCCACTCCCGAGAACCGTTTACACCTTACCCACCTCCTCATTCCCCGTGTCCATGGTGAACCCGATGACTCTCGACGTCCCCAAACCCAGGAAGGATTTCCCTTTGGAGACGAGAGGGTGGTCGGTGTCCGGGTAGTCACCGGGACTGGGAACGGGAGGGGAGACGTGAGGGGTGGACAGTCCGAGGACGACCACAGGGACCTCGTACCCGCCGACGACTCACACTGGCCACCACAGGCCGTCCTCGACGCACAGAGTGGGACACCGTCCCTCCCGCAGGTACCGACGTCGGTTGTTCCCACTCACGGACGGACCAGACGACCCCAAACATCTCAGAATGTCACGTGGGACCACCCTTCCCCATAACAACGTACACCCTAGACACAACCGACACACACACACACAGACAGACAGACAGACAGACTTACACTCCATACTTAATATAATGTAGTCATTAATGTGGTCACAAACACGACCCCTGCGGGTCCGGGATCGTCCCTTGGAACCAAACGACTGGACACCTCCACACGACGGGAGCACCGGGGTACAGGGTCAGAGGGCCAAGGTGACACCTCCAACCACCGTGTTCCCCGAACCACATTCGTGACTCCGAGACTTCACCCATCCCGATGTCATCCAACACCTTTCCTTAACCCCAAAGTAAGTCTCAGGTCTTTCTGAGTATCTTCCAAAATCCACTCCATCCTATACTCCCAATTTAGACTCCCTGAGTCGTCCCTTTACACCTTTACGGTCCAACTGGGGAACCCGGAGGTAACTCAGAAGTAACACACGTTTTTGGGTCCGTTCCTGACCGGGTCCGGGAGTGGTTCGAGGGTGATTAGACGGACGGAATTGAGGGACTGACGGACCGGAACCTTTTGGACTAGGTCACTCCCTGTCGAGGTACACTCCTCAATTCGCCTCCTTCCTTTCCACAGAGACCCTCCCCAGGACCTCGGAGGGGACCCAAGAAGAATGGACGGTTACTAGTCATCACTCCAAATCTCCTTCGACGTCGGGGAAGATCCTCCCGACTCACATCAAAAACTGGGAGAAACAAAGAGGGTGGGGGTCCGTCCAGGGTATCTCGGGTTCGGATAAGGACAGAGACGGGAAAAGGGGAGAGTTCCCCCAATCGTCCTCCCCGTCCGTCTCCCGGAGTCCTGACCGTCTGGATCTTCTCTTCCGGACTCTCTACCCCTCGAACCTTTACACTTCCTCTCGTCTCCCGTCCCATAGGACTCGTGACCCCGACTCAGGACGTGACGGGTCCCAAACCAATCGCAGTCCTGACAGAGAAGGGACAGTCGGGGTAAGGGAAATTCACTTCCCAGTATAATCGATTAGGGATTTAGGGGGGTATGGGAGAAACTCCCACACGTAAAAGACACCCTTCTGATTCGTCCGTCCCCGTCTACTCTTAGAGTTCGGAATGCTAGAGGTAACAGGTCATCCTACACCGGAACGAGTCGTCACCTACAACTGACTATACTTCCCCGTCAGTGTCCCCGTCCCGTCGCTGTACCACCTCATCAAAGGACCCCGATCCTCTTCCGTTGTGGCGCCCTCGAGAGAGGGTGAGAGAACATCCGTCGTTCAGGTCTCAGGCCTCATAGGCGAAGCGTCGTTCGGTGCTACGTCTTTCGAGGGTCTCAGTGCAGGTGAAACTACTCTTCGACGTACTGAGACACCAGTACCAGTGGGTCCTCTCGCTGTCGTCGAAAGACCAGTTCCATACACGTATGGAGGGGGGTATTAGTAGTCGGAATAAGGGAGATGGAAGAGGGACCGGGACGGGTCGAAGGACTCGGAGAAGGTAAAGGAGATTCGACCGAGGTAGAAACAGGAAGGGACCCGGAACCAAAGGGGTAGACATTTTACCCTTCACACTCTGACACTACTCTACTCACGTGAATCCTATAACGAACTTACCCTCACCTCGACGACAATAGTAGTCGTAGTGGGGTCGGTAACGTTAACCTTCCGTCTACAGGTCCGAAACCACAGTGTCCCGACCCAAGTCAAGACCCGGAGGATAAAACCGAGACACTGGAACCCGTCCAGTGGAGCCAAAAGGAAGAGACTTCATCTCTGTTCACTGTGGGGTTTCTTGACCTTTACCTTCCCACATACATACACTCCGATTAATATAACTATTGTACCACACTGAAATAAATGAGACGAAACGGTTTGGAGACCGACTAACTTCGAGAACCGTCATCATAAATAGTGGGGACACTAAAAGGGAAGAGGGAGAGAAGATCACAGGTATGGAGCATGTGGGAACCGAGGAGGTCGACGACCCTGTGACAATCTAGGGTGTAGGTAAACCCTCCCCGACCTTCTTAAGAGACCTCCCCTACCTAACCTCCCTTTGTCCCTCACTCCGGAATTCCAACCTGTCATATGGTCCCGAGGGTACAACTCGGGGTCTTCCGTACCTCCACTCGTACCACCAACCACAGACTGGATAACCCTGGTGGGACTCCTCCCCGGGTCTCAGTATTGGTAAAGACAGGTTCAGATTTTGGGAACGAGAAAGAGGTTCTCGACTGTCAAAGGGGTTCCCTCGTTTGTCTTACTTGGGTTTGAAAGTTTTTATCGAGGGACGGAGGGTAACGTTTTAGATAAGTACAGGTACTATCTCTTTTAAACCTTCTATCTCTTTTGATATTTCTTTAAATTTTCATAGACGTTAGTATGATAGTTCTTTATTGGTACCAATTATAAAAATACAATAAGGTCAAAGGAAAGATCGAAAGAAAGGTTTTTACTTTTCGACCATATGGTCACATGTGTGACAAAAAACCAACGAAGACAACACTAGGTAGAGGACAAACAAAGTCATTTATTAAAAGGTACTCTAAAATGTTGACGGACTATAAGGTGATATAGACAGTAGTAACTAAATCGACCAAGGGACAAGGACCACAATTGTCAATAAAGATAAAACATGACAATATTTGTCCCGTCACTACTCAAAACAAAACAAAAAAAATGTAGACTCATAAAGAGGTCCCTTTATGACGTTCACCACGTCGACCTAGTGTCCCATGTCGGTCACTAATCGTTCATGTCGGTCTTTCGGGAGAACTCTCCACACGGGAGAAAATCGTCTCACAACCTCGGTATCCCTGACTCGAAATAGTGTGTCACTGTAGTAGGACTAGGATGACTTTCCGATTTACGAGGGAGTTTCCTGTCCCGGTAGGTAAAGGACTTTGACTCGTCCTCTCGCATACGGGACACTCGACACCTATGTCGTGGGTGTAACGGGAAGGACCTGACCGTGAGGTCAGTCGGATGGACGGGTTATCGATGGGACCGGACACTGGGCAGTGTACTGACTCAAAGACTCCTACCGTTTCGACACACATACTTGTTGTCTTCAAAGGGTCCGACACTTAGTCCCGACAACCTGTGTCACTCGGAAACTTACCTGTCCGTAGGTACAAGTACAGGGTCGTCCCGTCCGACCTAAGGTCCAAGGTACTGACCACGGTCAGAACACCCGGTCGGGACCTGACTGTTTCGAGCAGATCTCAGACAAAAATACTAAGACTGGGTGGGACCTAGAACACGATAGATACAACGGACCACCGGGGTGGTACTCACTGGTCTCCTGGTCACAGGGACCCGTGTACGACTATCACCACCCCCGTTCACCTATCGGACACATCACCCCAAAACTCGGAAGGGACACCCGTCACCGACCACGGAACGACACACCGTCTTCATCGGTTCTCCATGTCCCTCCTGACATCGAGTTGGTGTGACACCGGAAGTCGGTCGGTAAAGGACCGAAGATAAATTAGTAGATATCTTACCCGGTGGTTCCTTGAAGTCCCGGGTACTCTGTCTATACCCTGTTCACTATCCCCACCCCAGGAACTCCTTTCCCGGACCTCGACGGTCCGGTCCCCACACTTGGTCGATCTTACTACCTCCCTCAGTCTTAGGGGACCCTAACAGTTCCTGCGTTCACCTCCCGGGTGTCCTAGTGGTCACCATGTTGGGCCCGCCTGGGACCCCCTCTGACATTCACTTCCACCGAGGTAGGGGATGGGGAGGACGACGTCCAACCGAAGGACTTCTAGGACGTGTCCATACTCTAATGGAAGTGAGATGGGGGTCACGTGTCCGACTCGTTCCTGCAGGCTCTCTGTGGACAGGGGTCGGACGTGGAGTTCGAGGAGTCGCAGTACGGGTAGGGTCTTCCACGCAGGGGACGAACCCCACGACCTTCGAACGGGAGGAGATCATCTCGGACCCACACTCATCCTCACTGTCGTACCCATGAAGGAAGGGGGATAGTTCCCGACTACCCACCGAGTCTTTGGTCCTCTGTACTACGGAGAAATATCCGGACGACACACCGTTGAACCGTCCAGGGTACGGGGTCGGGAGTGAGGACCTGTCTTCAGGTGCCCGCGTGTGTTAACTGGATACAGACAAGTGTTAACTGGATACAGACGAGTGGCGGACTACCAATGAAGTCCCCCTACCACCCTCGGGAGACTCCTTGACGAGACCCGGAGATCGGGAAGGAAACGGTCCCCTTTGGATGACCTTGGAGTCCTTGAAACCCGTCGACGGAGGGTCGGGGGTGGTCTGGACTTCAACGAAAAGGTATGGGACGGTGGAAGTCGTGGGGAGGAGGGTTTCCGATCGCTTAGTCAAAGTGGCAAATGTCTTTGGGGTCGAAGTCAAAGTACAGAGGGGATGGAGGTGAAGTACTGAAACGGGAATTCACCCAACTCGTTCGGAGGAGTCCAGAAACGGAGAACGGTGGACTAGACGAGTCAGGGACGGGACGAGGAGGGAGGGAGGGGGTAGTGGGAGAGGGGGACGGACACAAAAACCCCTTAGGGTGGAGAACGTTCGGACTCAAACTGAAGACCGGATGTACATCTCGAGTAACTTCTTACCGTTCAAGGTCTCCGGACACATGGGTCGGGACCCCCGTCCCCACCTCCCCTCAAACCCGGTAGGAACGAGGAGATCTCCAGAACCACCACCCACCCCTTGGTCACTCACGACCCCCCGTCCTCCGGTGTCTCCACGACTAGCGGGGCCCGTCCAATGTCGCAGTTCACACTCATGAGTCGCGTGTTCCTCCCGCAGGAGTTCCTCCTCTACGACGATCGGACACTTCCACCGGGGCTGTGGACGCACGCGCACTACCACGTCCGTGCGCAGTACCCACTCTCGAACTCCGGATCCAGACCGATCTCCTCCCTCCGTGGTCGAACCGATGTTCCTCAAAGGTGGGAGGAACTCGGACTTTTTCCCTAGGAACAAAACCGGGTAAGGGTCAGAGGAACCACCCACGGAAAGAGGGGTAGGAGATCGTCTCGACCCTCCCTTCCATCTCCTCAGAGGAACCTCATCCACCCCGGTCCCAGGTGGGACCGTATGACTGAACAGCGGACAGAACGTCTGGCTGTGGTGCCGTGTGGGTACGACGATCTGCCGCAGTCCACGCACCCACGACTCGATCTTATGCTGAGGCTCGTATCACTGACCGCGCCGAAGCTGACTCCGGGAGCCACGGTGGACGGAGTCCCGGGAGCCGGAATTTGGGTCGGAGTAGGGGGTCTACGACGTACTGCCACGCCGAAGGAGGGGGAAGGGGTCCCACCCACACGTCCGCCTCCCAGGTACCCGGAGATGCGATCTCGGAACGGGTGCGGAGAGTGGAGTAAATTACACGGTGGAGGGACAGGGAGGTTGCAGGAGAAGAGGGTGAAAGAGGACACACGGAGTCGGAGGACGACCTTCTTTACCTAACTCGGGGGTTCCTCCGATAGACTCCTCCCGGTCCCCTCCCGGACCCCACCGAACATGGTGGGGGTGGGGTCGGTATTCCCGAGGTCAGTCTCGGATCCTCTCCTCCCTCGACCGAGACACCACCTCGACGGGCAATGATGACGACGACAGAGCGAAATCGGTGGAGAGAACAGATGAGGCAAAAAAGGTGACGACAGGTGCCACTCCTCCCTCTACGTCAAGGGTTAGGGATGGGGGATCCAGACACAACAAAAATTTACTGACCAACCCTATTTCAGGACTTCTTTATTTTGAAGGTCACCTATGGTCTCCGGTCGTCCCACAAACAAGAGGTCCCGGGACTCTTACGGGTCAGGAACGTTTACCCGGTTCCTTGTCAAAACCGATGAATGAGAAAAACCTTCGTCCCGATGAAACACCATAATGTCGTGGATCGGGGTTTTTTCCATACACGCCCACCACCGCAAAATCCGGACGGTTTTACTCAGACGTGCCCCTCCCCGGAAGGTGGGTCCAGTCTCTCCAGAACACCTTACCCACAAGTCAAACCCTCCGAACTGGTCTCCGTCGTCGTGAGGAAAGATCAGTCAAGGGTCGGGGTACGTGTCGACTTTTGGAGGGAAACATCTTGGATCGGTGGGATTGGGAAGGTGATGAGGTGATAACCTCAGAGGGGACACTCCATGGTCTTCCCATACCAAAGTGGAACTCAAAATAACAGTGGAAGCCCAAGAGTCCGTCCACCCCGACGACGTACAGTACCCTCCCGTCCATGTGATTTAACTACTGTCTCGACCCTGGTCACGAGAAAGACAGGAGGGATGGGAGAAGGGAGACGTACCAACCTAGTTATACACCCAGTAAGGGTTCGACGGGGACCCCGGAAGAGTCTACCTTTCCTTTCGGGGGGAGTCGTACAATAGGGTGTAGGGGGAGCGGACATGGGAAGAGTATCGGACGATGACGGGAAAGATGTTAATCGTAAGTATGAACCCGCCCAGTCATGGTGTGCGTCCTTCCAGGACGACGAAGACAGGGAGAGGACGGTCGAGGTCAGGAACAGGACGGACCGAGGGATATGTCCGACTCGGTCAGTCAGACACGTGAGACGGGAAGCCGAGGTCTGGGACGTGTTGGAGGAGCGAGAACGACGGGACGGACGTCGACATGGGGGTGGGAGTGGGGGGTTGAGGGTGGGACCGGGGATGAAGTCTGGTTCCCAGTTCGGAAGACTACGTCAGACGAAAGTCCTGGTGCACGAGGGATACCCCTTCGGAAACGTTTGGAAAATTCAGAAGAACCTGCACGGGAAGTCGGAAAGTCAGTCTCTTGACTCCGGGTTAGGGTTTCGGACTCAAAGACCTACACAGGGGTGGGTAAGGAGGACGCTGGAGTGGAGGGGCCCGTCCTACCGTCCTTTGTCCCACCTAAATAGACGGGGTCGGGACCCGTTTCTCAAGACAACCCGACCCCCACCCCCCCACGACCGTGACACGGGAGTCAACCTTTCTTTCAGCTACCGCCGCGCGTGTCTCGCTAACCACGACTGTAGCTACCGCCACTGGAATTAGAGTCACAGTGGTTTGACGTACCGTCGCGCCTAGAGCGCCGCCGGCCCCCCACGAGGCCGCCGCAGCCCCGGAGGGAGCCGACCGAGCTCGAGCTCCGACTCGCGCGGTGTGAACGCGTGAGGACCCAGCCACTACTTCGCGCGCAGGAGACGCCGCGTCGTCATGTCCAACTACTCGTGAGCGGCGACAGGACCCGCACGACCCGTCATCGACGCGGCGTGGAGGAGCGGGTTCCGGTGGCTAACAAGCCGCCGGTGCTTCGCGAGTTTTTGCAGCCACGTGGTCGCCGCTGGCAGCGCTTGGTCGTCGAACAGTCCGCCCACTTGTGGTCGGTGCTTCGCCAACTCGTGCGGGTGCGGCATACACTCGCCACTAGATGCGTGGGCTTGGTGAGGACCGCGGACGGGTTTTTCGTGACGCGGAAACTCCTACCACTCCCGATGCAGCACGCCTTGGTGGTGTGCGTCCGGTGCCCACGGGTCTCGACGGACGTGGCGCACGACGTCGTATCGGCTGAGCCGCTTCGGCGGGTGGTCCTTGTTGTCGAACTGTGGGACGTGGAGTCCCGCCAGGTCGTCACGAAGACGCCCCTGCCCAGCCCCTCGCCCATTCCTCTTGCCTGCCCCTCACCCGGTGACTCCGATGGCGACGCGTCGATCACCACGAAGGGGAGACGGGAGGGCATAGGGACCCCGTTGATCGGTAAAGTGATATTTTGGAATCGGACCGAACCTACTTCTTGTGTCTCGTGAAAGTACTCCCTGAGACGGTAGGAGTATCAGAGACGAAGGAGTTGTGATAGAGCGAAAGGGTGATGTGACACCTCCCGAACTCATTCCCACACTTAAAAGTGCCTAATTTACGGATGACGCACGTTCTGTAACACAAGTGAGAGATCTATGAATTTGAGTAAATTCAGTGACACTATTGTCAAACCCCCCCTGGATTATGATGGACCCCTCAGTCGGTGATCCCAAAGAAATTGGACCGTTCTGATGTTGCAGTAGGATAAAGAATTAGGGTTACCGTGATGTAGGAGGTCCATAAGGGCTACTAAGACCCAGAGTATGTAAGGTCACATACCTAAACCCCTCCAAAGGTCCATGATTAGCCCCCTTTATGAGAGCGTATACCCACACATACGATTCCACTTACTTACTGGGTTCGAATCCGCGAGTGGATATACGACCTACTAGGGCGACTGCCACCCGACTTTCTCAAGCAAGTACCGGAGTGTTCTGTAGGACTCGTAGGGTACACTCCTGGTGAAGTGCTTCAAGTGCGACATCTACCACTTCCTCCGTGTCCGGCTACCCAGTCCCAGGTCCAGGATGGAGATAAGGTCCGGTCTCATGGACCCGTGTAAGACATAACACGGTTGGTGTGAAGATCCCCGAAATCTGAGTTCAGACAAGGTCCAGGTTTGTACTCCAGGGTCCTCTCCTCGGAGGAAAACGGAGTTCGTCTCCTTATCTCTGGCCAACCGACCGTCCCCACACACACACACACACACACACACACACACGCACACGCACACGCACACGCACACACGCGCACGCGCACACACACTCTCTCTCTCTTTCTCTCTCTCTCTCATCCATACCGACGTCCCTTATACTCTATCTATAACCGGAAAGGCCTCTTCCGTTACCGTTGGGTGAGGTCACAAGAACGGACCTCTTAGGGTCCCTGGCCCCTCGGACCACCCGACGGTAGATACCCCAGCGTGTCTCAACCTGTGCTGACTTCGTTGAATCGTCGTCGTCGTCGTCGTAACCGGAAAGGGACCCCTGAGTTCTAAGGGAACGAAGGCAAACCCGACGTCTAAAGTCGACCCCATGAGTACGGGGAGGGGGACGGAGGTGGACCCGACCGTACTGAACACGGACCCGGTCTAGTTCACCTAGGAGATGACGGAGGACCTCGGGTGTGGAAAGAGATATCCCCGCCATGGGGTGAGTGGACGAGAACGCGTCCCGGCAGAGGTGTAACACCGGAGGGACGAATGCCATCTTCAGTTACTTCCTCTTACCATCCCTCTACAACTGGCGGGGACATGCCACGCCCGGACGTCACGCAAACGCCCGGAGCTTCCGATATCAGTCTAGGTGGGTCCGACGACCTGCAACGGAAAACTTCCACCACTACTTCAGGAGTGGCTTCTACGCCGGGTCGTCGACGAGCTTTCGGTCCAGGTGCGGGTGGCGTGGTGTCCCCGGCGGACCACAGGTCGTCTCTTCCTTCTCCCGTTGTCACGAGTAAGGCGACGGTCCTCCATAACCGTCCCGTTCCCGAGACCCGTGGTTCCCGTGACGGACCGATGAGTGGTCTACGGAACATCTCGAGGAACTCCCACGGTACCCCGACGAGGTCGACCACGTGTCAGTCCAGGTGACACGGAGGGGGTGTCAGACGGTGGTGTATCGCTAGAGGACACCCCCGTTCGTACTCGTGTGTGAACACCGTCAAATCGAGATCTGGGAGACCTCTGAGTTGGTCAGAAGTCGGGACGGGGTCCAGGACTCGGGACAGGCGTCCCGATACCCTCAATACCAACTTTCCCCGAAGTCCAGTGACCCATCCCCGTGTTCCACACTCCCTTTTAATAGGGTCCCGAGACGTCGAAGTGGACGTCTCTTAGGGGACCTCCTTCCCCCAATCACCGTACCGACACTCACCCCCAACCTCACGTCCACTACCACTCCCCCTGATGGTCGAATCCATGTCGACTACCTCAACACGATCTCGACTGAAACCCTGACAAAAGGGTGGGAGTCATAGACCGTGGGCGTCCCGGGTTCCTTATAGGGAGGTAGCGGGGAGGGAGGGGGTGGACGAACGTATAGTCGGGTGTCGAGAGGTTGTGGGCTGAGGTGGTCCTTACAGGCCGACACCGCCCTAGAAGCTTCGACGAGAGCCCGACTCACAACTCCCTGTCGTCCTGTCAGTCCAGTCCTCCGACGTTTTGGAACGGAATTATATCTCCCCGAGTCCGGTACCGTTTCAGTCTTAATCCTTCCAGATCTCCTTGACCCCTCCTCCCCTCTAGGACTCTGGACAGGGATAGTATCTTCCAACTGTGTCGTCAGAGTCACGGATCAGGACCGTCGTCCTCGGACCCCGACCACCCCCAGCCCCCTGTCGACTGTAAGGTCCTCCCCTCCCTTTTGACTAAGTCACGACAAATTCCCTTTCGACTTCTGGAGGTGGAAGTCGAATCTCATAGAAACAGTCATTGGGGTCGTGGAGAAGGATCCCATCCGACAGTGGGGGGGATGGTGGGGATCGGGGTGGGGGTGGGGACGAGGGGTGGAGTCTAAGTCCCAACCTAACTCAGGATGGTAGGAGTCTGTCACGATGAGGTCCCGTGTCATATCAGAAGTCACGGACGGAGGTTCCAGTGGTGATCCGTCGTGGGGACCCCAACCGAGTGGGACTGCCTTCGACCTCAGTTACCTCGCCGCAAGCGGGTCCGTGGGAGACGGACCTCGAGCCGATGAGTCTAGGTGCTCGACCACGTCTGCGTCGAACGCCGTCATCTGTCTCCGTCGGAGTCCGAGGTCCCGCTACTCATTAACGAGACGTAGGAGAGAGCTGTGATCAGGTCGGACTCCTGCCACCAACCGTCCCAACCCCTCGTAGCACCTGGTCCGTAGTGTGACTTTACCGTGGAGTCACGCCCGTTGGTCCCGAACACCCCGAGGATAGAGGAGGGGCAATATGACGTCGGTACGATCCGGAGAGTTCCGGGAAGGTACGACGTGTCTAAACCTCGACAGAGTCTCGGTGGGATACTGGTACGAACCCCACCCTCCCTACCGACACCGGTTCCTACGGTACCCCAACGGGTCGTCCCTCCCTGGAATCTGACTCACTTTTGGATCTCGTGGGCCCTAGACGGGGTCCGACGGGTTACACCGGACCCGACGTCCTTCCAGGGGAAGTATTCAGGACCCAACCGTCGACTGGTGACCGACTCCCCCAATCACCTCTGAGGTCTTATCACATAATCTCCCATATTACCGGTCTGGTAGTTAGTCTTCCCTACCACCCCCTCAGGGGAAATCGAATGAGTTGAGGGAAAGAAGTGACCATTACCTGTCACCGGTACCCGAAGGGGTGAGAGAACTCTTGAAACAAGAGTTCGTTACACTATATCTTCTTTTCTGTGAAATTGTCTCTTTAAAGTCCATGGTTCCGTTCGTTCGATCCCCCCTTTTTGTGAAAGACAATGAAAGACGTAGTCCTGTCCCCTAGGGGTATCCTTCATGAAATACCAAAACACCCTAAGGAGTCTAAGACTGGTCCACCCCCCTACCCCTACCTACCCATAGTTCTGAAGGACGGGTCCCGGTCGGGAAAGACTTGACTGTCGGTCCCTTGTCACACCCTCCTTCGTCCCACCCATTTGTTCGTCCCCCGATGACCCCACCCCCGCAAATAAAACCGACCCTCTCCGGTACGAAAGTAAGACCAGAGACTTTCCCCCTACCTACGGGTGACTGGAACCCCAATCGAGGAAGGTCTCTGTTCACTCCCGTGGACACCTAAACTGTGGATCCTTTTCCATACAAAGACCCCCCAACTTCCAAGACCAAAGAAGGTCCCCTCCCACGTGACCTTAAGGACTCTGACAAAAAGGTTGGAAGGGTAGAGGTGACCCCCACCCCGCCCCCCACCCCTCCCACGGACTCGACGTCAGAGGGAAAGAGGTCTTGAAACCCGAAGAGAATACCATCCTTCTAGTCGTTTGTATCCGGTTTTAGTGGAGGGAAGTATCAAAGTATCAGAATAAAGGAGACGAGTTCTTGAATTTGACCAACCTCGACACCACTTTTATGACTACGACCGAGTTCACCTGCAAGAACCGCAGGACGGGACGATGACAGTCACAATGGACGGTAGTCGAAGGGTAACGGGGACGAGACCTCTTGACGGAAGTTGACTTACTCTTGATGAGTGAACCGCCCCGAATGAGGTTGGTCAATGGTTACTGTTTGACTATTGCTACCTGTTTTTCGGTGGGGAGAACGGAGGGACACCGATTGTGATCCCATGTCAGAGGGAGGTCTCGAGAGGCACCCTAGTCCGACTCCGATCTGAGGTCTACTCTGGGTAGGGGCACGTCGACGAAGAGGACAGGACGAAAGGAGTGAGGGGAAAGTGGACTCTCAGGAAGAAGTTATGTGGTGTACGTGTTCTTAAGGGTAGAGCCTGAGACGAAGATCCTTTGGACGTAATTCTGTCACCAATTCGCCCGGACCCGACAGGGAACAGGGAGTCGAGACAAGGATGTCCGGGTGGGGGAGAGAATCACCGTTGTTGGGAGCTTTTATGGGTCGTCCCACCCCGACCGTCAGGAATGTGCTCCCGAGACACCAGGGTTCCCACCACATACTTACTCCCATACCTCGGTGCGGGCCCCGGGAAGGCTCGTTGTGGGTGCGAGACGGACGTACAAGAGTGGTCCATCCGTCGGAGGGCGTACTTGACGAACCGACCAACGAAGGTCTACCGTCCGTGCCAGTTGTGGGTCGCGTGTGACAGGAGGAGGTCGTCACTGCCCGTGACGAGGGAGTCGAGGACCTCGTGCTACCCCGTCACTTCCCCTCCCGACCGAACCAGACCCCCCGCACAGAAATATCCTCGACCTCCTCGATTAGTCCGGACTCCTTGAAGGGTCGACTGAACCCTCTTAGAATTGTGGGGGAAAGGGTGGTGGTGGTGGAGGGGTTGGGGACTGCGTCCCGATGGTCTATCCTTCCGTCTCCTGACCTTTTCTACTGGAGACAGAAGACTGTCACCGATGAGTCACCTACCCGACTCCCCTTTCCTATCCGGACCCCCAACAGGTGGGGTCATTCGTCTCTATCCCAGTGTCGTGTGGACTTCCCGTACGAGGAACTTCTTCGCGTTCCGTACTCGCTTGTGGAGGTCCCGTCCGTAAAAGAAAGGCAAATGACGGAGATCGACCCAGAAGTTTCACTCTAGGACGCTCCCTGTATCCCGTTGAGATATCCTCCGGTGTCGAGAGGTAAAGGACTGTTGGCGAAGATAAATGGGGGTAAAGGACGCGAAGGGAGAAACGATGACAGAGTGAGACCGAGATTAGAATCCAGTCAAGGGGGGTCGGGAAGGGAATGGGATAGTATGGGGCACCAGTCCGGAGGTAGGGAGTACACGTTTGAGGCGGAGGTCCCGGGGGAGTGGAAAGTCGAAACGGGTGGGAGGTACTCCGGCGGGAGGGACGAAAGGGAGGATCGGGACGGAAGGACCGACCTCGACCCGGGACTCGGTCTTACACTGAGTGCCACCATGACACCTAGAAGTAGAACTTGAAGAGTTTCATCTCGGTCAGTGCTCGGAGGAGTCCCAGGTCTAGTACCATTATTAGCGCCCGACATATCGGTTTCGACACTTTCCGTGGGAGACCCCAGTCGTCGTCCGTCCATCCCCAGAAGACCACCCGGTGTGGACCCAGGGGTGGAAGGGTAAAGGACACCTCCGTCCTCCGACAGTCACACCAGGCGTCATTAGAAGGGAAGTACCCCAACCCACGACCGAGACCCTGGTCGACACACTGAACCCCGTCGAGTGAACCGAAGGGGTCCGAGGTATACATTTTGTCCTTACTATTGCCATGGATGGAAAATCCCAAGAACACTTATACCACGAACCGTAGGTGAATTTAGAGGTATTTACAACGAGTACCCTAGTAGAGATAGGTACCTCGGTACCCAGGGTAAGCTGTAGGAGTCGAAGACGAGGGAGGGTACTTCATGTGGTAAACTGAAGTGGAGGGACAGGAAAATTGTTCATCGTCGTTCGGTAGTAGGTAGACGGAACAGCCCGCAAGACTACTCAGAGAGGTCCTGGGACCGTCTCCGGAAGAGGTTCGACCGACCAACAGGAGGAGATCCGGTGCAAGGTGTATCGATTCGAGATGCTAGTAAGGACAGACCGGGTGGAGTCGTCGATGTGGGGTCGACTGACGTGGAAGTTGTCCGGGGATTTGGGACTCTAAGGTTTGAAGGGACATACGTCAGTAGTAGACCTGGAGATGGGTGTTGAGTGACGGGTCCGGTAACCGGACCGTTTAGGAAGAAAGGGAAGGAGACGAAAAAGACTACGGGACTGATGAGATCCGGTTCGAGTGGTGACGTAGGTAAACCCCCTTCCTTGATCCTTAGGTCCTTCTTCCTTCTCGTACACGTTCAAATATCTCCACAGTTTCTCACCCCTCTTGATCTATATTCAACCGAGTTTCGTCGTTACAATTCTAGTTGATTCCTCATAGTTTACAGTATAGTCTTAAGACAGAACCACCCAAAATTCCCTCACTTCGTACTGGTGTAAACGGAAATCTTTACAGAAACCAAGGGTACATCGTTGTCTCACCTCCTCTCCCTCCCACCTCTTCCTTTTGGTCCCTCCTATAACGTCGGTAAGTTCACTCTCTCCCACCCCGACTTGAGTCTCCATACTCAGCCCCTCTCTTCATCTACCCATAATGTCTCTATAGTCCCTCTATCTTTACTACCCCGAACCACCGATCACCCTCATCTTTCCCGAACCCTCCTCCGGTCTTACAGGGGGTCAGTGAGGACACTGACAATAGAGGTATCATAGGGAAGTGCACAGGAGTCGGGATCGTTGTCCGGGTCGCACCGGAGTCGACACACACGACTGTTCGACCTTACGGTAAGTCGAGGATCTTTCGAGATTCCAGGATCCCGGAAACACCGGAGTCTACCTACACCTCCCTCGTCTCTTTCCCCTTCCTGTCAGGTGTAAGTACGTCCAGTTCAGGGGACATAGAAACCCCGTCACTGGGAACCGACAGAAAGGTATATCGGAGGGTCCGGGACCACTTCGGACGGCTAGGAGGTAGGGTCAGACTCAACCCTCGAAACCGTAGAAGGTGGATGCCGATGTCAGAGTGATTCTATGTAAGTTTCCTAGTCCCAGAACTCCGGACTTCCCTCCATAGTTTGTTTACAAAACAAGTTTGTTTTGAGTTGTTTGAAGTAGTCTTACCTAAAAAAGTTTGTCGAGAAAGTACTGTTGACACACTGAACAGTTAAGTCGATTGGAGAGATCAGGAAGTAAAGGAACATAAAGTAAACTCTACAACTTGGATCCTGACGGATATCCTTGGATGGTGTATCTTTAAGGTCGTGTTCAAAGGTTCCTTCTCATAAGTAACGTTGTGAAAAACATTACCACTTTTGAATCTTCCTTTTTGAAGGAGTTTTGATAGTTATCTTACTTATGTAATACTATGTAGGCTTGACACCTTATGATACGTTGTTACATTTCTTTTACCACCGAGAGAGGTATAAGTGTACTTTGTAGATGTTTTATCACGACTTTCGAATTTCGTTCAACATACAAAATAAAATTTTGGTGCATAAACACGTATGTACACACAGGGATACTGATCGGGTCTTTTTTTATTATCTTTTAAATGTTATTTTTTACTTCGGGTTGTAAAAGAACGTCTCCAGTTTCCCGACGGGGTTGACCCCGACTCCCGGGTCTGGACCCAGGGTAGGAGGTTTGAAAACGGGGTCATCCCTCGGGTCTGATCCCGACCTTTCGAAGAGACTCTTCTGGGGTACAGAGCACTCACTGTGATGAAGGCCCTGATCCAGAGAGGGTCCCACATCTGGAGGGGCGTTGGTTAGAGGGTCAGGTCGGTGAGAGTGGAGTAGTACACCTACCGGAGTCCCAGTGACCGTTTCGACTTCCGTATCGGTGACCTGCACCACGGTTTCAGCTATCGGTGATGGTGCCTCTTCCCCCGGACGACTCCCGGAGCCCGGAGCCCGAAGACGTTCACGTTCTCGATCAGTCCCTCGCCGGTCTCCCGATCCGACTGACGCACACCTCCAGGAGGGGTGGGGACCGACACCAGGTCTGGTCGGGACCGGGTGGGGGTGGATGGAGGACGGACTAAAGAGAGGGGAGGATTCGAGGACTGACTCGGGAACTCTACGATTGACGAGTCTTTCGGGTTCCGGAGAGTCCATCGGGGTACTTCAAAACTCGAGTTCAAGGATTGAGGGACGGGAAGACGGACCCGACGGAATCGGGGTGGGGGTAGAATGTAGTAAAGGTCGGACCCGGGTCGACCTTCGTCAAGACGACGAGACTCGTCGAAGTATCGTGTACCTGGACACATATACTCTGGGAAAACGAGAAACACCGGCGTCACTTTATCGGGTTGAGACAGGTCCAAACACCGTCTCTTCTCTTGGGGTACGTACACGGAGTCTCACCAGGAATGGAAGAGGGTTCGATCCGGACCCGAGGGACTCTTGTTACCCCAGGGGTCCAACCTAGTGATCCCACTCCGGTGGGGCCCATCCCACTGAATCCTTTAAACCCCCACTACCAATACAGAATCTATAAAGTTCGATCGTCAATGGTTTGATAAAAAATCGGTACACAGAGGAGAAGGGATCTATATAGAAAATTATTCCATCCCGACACCAACTGTCCTCCCCTTCGTTCAGACCCTCCGGGTCACGTGACTCCTGGATGGTTTGATCAACGAGTCTTCATGTGGACGGGTCCGTCCGATCAACGTTACCAAGGGCCTACAGTAGGACCTCCCCCGAGTAGAGTCATTTGGACAGTGAGGATATCAGGTTCCAGTGGATTCCGATTGGGTAGACCCCTCTTGTACTCACATGTCCCCGTCCTCCGTACCACCATGAGGGTCGGGTCTGGACGCCCGAGAAGATCTGTGGTTACGTTGGGAGGGGTGGTGGACCCGGGGGGTGGTGGGGCTCGGGACGGGATCCGAATGACCTCTGACACTCCCACACTCTCCCCGTTACGGTGTCGAAAGGACCCAGGAACCCCTCCGTCCACCCGACCCGTGACCTCTGGCGACACCCGACCTCGGACGTTTCTCTCCTATTTAGTGAGACCATGTTAATCCCATTCCCCGACACCGATCCAGGGTCTACACCCCCAAGGGGTAGTCAGTGACGGCCCGGTTCCACTCGTCATGGGACGACCCCTTCTTCCTGATCCCTCCCTTCCATCCTTCCTGTCCTGACTCCACCCCCACCCCCTATGAACCCGAGTCCCGGGTAATAGTCAATCTCCGCTGGACAAGGACTTCCCACTGAGTATGAAGTGGATCCCTGAGTGACAGAAGGAGTCGTGGGCAGTCCGTACCACCCCTTCTCCTCCCTATCTCTTCGTAACACCCCCACCCTTCCTGACTCAGGTTTCTATCTTCCCGTCCTCTCTCCCCATCCACTCGAGGACCCACTCCTACCTCTTTGGTCTTCTCCACCCCCTTGATGTCTGGACTCACCCTCCACCTGTCGACGAGAAGAGGGGCATTCAAGTCGGAGTACAAGATTAGTCCTGGACCCCCTTGACGGAGAGGATGGTTGGGAGACGGGGGTTCCCAGTACCTGTCCGGGTCGGGACGGGACTCGTCGGGACTCGACTCTCCACAGATTGGTGTCCTCCTTCCGTCTAATGTTCGAGGGCAGGGGGTGTTGCGGGTGTCTGGACTTCGGTCGTAAACACACTCCTCCGAGGGAACTCTGGGAGAGTGTCCGGGTCCTACCTCGACCTGGAAACCACCCTCCTTCGTCACGTCGGGCGTCTTCCGTCGACCGAACCTCCGAGTCCGTCAAGTCCTCCGTCCTCCCGGACGGACCGACCTGTAGGGGGTCCACACCCGACTACCGAGTGGTGGTGGTGTGACCCGAAACGACTTCGGGGACACGCCTCGTGACCCCGACGGGACCCAAGACACACACCCCTGCCCTCCGACCGGTCCCTCTAACCACCCCAGACCGTAAATCTGTGTGACCTTTTAGTTTGTCTGGACAGATCGAAATCCGACTCGGTCCCGACCCCGGAGCTGAGGGAGTCGGTGTCGGTACCCCGGGACTGTTCAGGGTCCGGTGGCACCGGAACCCCATGGGAACCTTGTATACACTCCCCGCCCCGTACTTCCCCTGAAATCCTTCACGGACGTGTCCCGACCGTAGACAGAACGTCACGACCTCCCCGTTCCTGTACCACCAGTGTGAAGGTCTCCGGGAAAAAGAATCGGTTGGCCAAGTCCGAACCCGGTTCGACGACACCGAACTCGGACCCTTCCCTCCGTCCTTCCTTCCGGGTCGGGTGGTCCAGAAACACTCACCTGAAGGACTCCGCACAGACAGGACGACGGACCGGAGGGTGGGGACGTGTTTTGGGTCTCGGACGAGGGTCTGGTCCGGTCTGTACGTACGTGTCTCAAGACACGTCTATATGTGTGTGAGAGTGAACTCTGGGACACGGGTCTCTGGACGGGAATCCGTCTGTCCGTCCCTGTGTGTGAGTGTGTATGATATATGTGTGGGACGTGTTTTGTGTACGTGTGGGTATGTCGGGACACGTGTGTCCGGACGGGACGTATGTGAATGAACATCTGTGAGCCCCCAGGGTACTTGTCCGAACGTCTCACACGTGTGTGTGTGTGTGAGTGTATGTATCAGGACAACGTGATTGGGTGGGACACGTGTGTGTGAGTGTCTTGCCGAGAGTCCTCGGAGACGACTCTCTCCGTACACCTGTCTGATCCCCAGCCAGACTCACGACCCCACTGTCCCCGTTACCCGGATCTACCTCCACTCCCCCGTCCAGAATGGTTACATGTCGGGGACATCCAGGTAGAGGCCCTGTCGGTCGTAGGAACGTCCGGGATATCGACACTTGTTCTTACCTGTTCGTCTTACCGTAAATAAACGAGGAAACAAGGGAATGACTTATGAATAAATAAATGAAAGTCGACCTCAGGAAACTTCGTTCAGGGTCTGCAGTACAACGAACTGGATATTTAAGAAATTGTACAGAGAAGTTGTCTATGTCTAAAAATTTTTCTGTAACGGTGTTGTGGTGATAGTACAGGTTATTTTAGTTATCATTAAGGAATTAGAGTAGGTCACGAGTTAGGGTGTCAGGATCGAACAGAGTTTTTACAAAACAAAAAAAAAAAACCGACGTGATGGACCGAACGTCTTAAAATCAAGGGGCTCGTCCCTTACTTGGTCCCGGACGACGTCACCTTCGTCTCAGGATTGGTACCCTGACGTCCCTTCGGGGAGTCTTTACAGAAAAAAATTGTCAACGAAACAACCTTCGTCCTACGAGGATTCACAAAAGTCCACGGGTAAGAGACGGTCTACGACACCCTGTGACAAGGACAGGACCCCCGGGTATCGTACCACCTCTTTAACAAGGATTAGTCTATTAGTACATGGACTTAGACTCTAATATTTACCACGATACTGCCTATGTTCGTCCCGTCTTTCCCATCGTACCGTTTCGACCTCTTTCCCCAACCCGAACCGAATAGCACGTCTGTCTAGGACCACCTGAGTTAAAATTTGGACCAAAATATACTTCCTGCTCGTTTAGGACGTCCCAAACATCACCGTTTCACCTCTGTCCGTGTACTGATTTAGACAAAATTTTTAGGGTGGACCGACGTACCTTCATACCTGACGTCGTCCTGTTGTACTTTGTCCCCGGTTGTCACGAGGTCCGTTGTCTACGACTGACGCATAGAACTCTGTATTCACGTGTGTAAATGCAATCTTCAATTTTAGTTGTTCGGACTGTCTTCAACCGACCTAACCTGAACCCTCTAATCCTTCTTCCACAAGAAGAATCTGACTGACTGGGTTCGTTCCTCTACCTACCAGTCTACTTCTTAGGACCTCGTCACGTTCGACCGTCCCCCTTTCCCCGTCACAAGGCCCACGTCAAAAACTTTGACGACTCTTTTGTCTGGTTCCTCAGTCCACTGTATACTGGATCTCCAGTCCCTCTTAAGGTTCCACCTCTAAACACAAACCACAGTAACAGTGTCCTTCAAACCACCTCTCATCGCACCCCCTTCCCTTCTCTCCTCTTCGAGACTTATTTCCAACTGTCCTCCTTCCAACCGACCGGTCCCTCTGTCCCTACGGACGATACCAAAGTACTTCTAGAGCTATTCTCTTCCGGCGCTTCGATCTAGGAAGTCTCTAAAAATCTACTTTGACCTTTGTAGTCTAAATTACAAAATTTCCGGGTCCCGTAAAACCACCTTACTTCCTCACCCCACCCTCAGACCATCCGTTCCTCCCTCGTCTCCTACTCTCTTGTCTCGATCGTGAAGGGCGATCACGTCGACTCTAGTCCTCCACTACACGTAGAATGGACCTTCTTTTATTTCGAACTCCTCCCCTCCTGTCCTAAAACAAAAGATTCTACTCTCCTTGAACTCGAAGACAGGCGGTCGAGGGTTCTCGAATAAGACACGTAGAGAAGAGTTAAAACTTAAATAACTGTAGTGTAACTATCAAACTTTAGTCGGCACCACTAATATGGTGTGTTCAACCGTTTGACGTTTAGTCCAAAAAGAGGGAGAACCCCTCGTCTGACTTTTTGTAAATGGTTGTTTCCGACCTAGTTCCGGTATCCTCTCTACTACCGTCGTCATGAATATTCAGCAAAGTTAAGTAGTCGTTTTTGTAACTTGTGAAGAAGGTCGGTCCAAGATGTTGATTCACGACCCCTTTATGACGAGTTACTTACCTAAAAGAGTTGGTTCCTATAACATAAACCTCGTCTTTGTTAGATCTTATTGGTTCTTTTTTTCTGAGTCCCCAACAGTAAGATTCAACTAAGGAACAGGTTTGGTGACAGATATTAATGGGGTCGAGAATAGAGACTCGGACACTATGTGACTCACGAGACTATGAGTCCCGACTGTTCCCGGATAATCCGTGGAATTCCTGTGGACCGACCTCACGTAGGACAACGGAGAGACGCGGAGTCACGGGAAAGGACATTTTGTCTAGTACGTCCGCGAACACTCCTAGTTCAGGTTCCTACCTTCCACCAACCATTTTTCCGTCTACACTCGCCACAAGAAAGGGAAGTACTATACCTAAGACTTCAAAAAGAACAGTCTTAAAAACCAAAATAACTCTGAAAATAAGATCAGTAAGACTCAAGAAATCTCTTCCTCCCTCCGAGACTTAGTTAAACACAATTTTTTCCTCTTAGGACGACTAAGAGACTCTCTGCCTCAATCTTCGTCCACCGTCGGTATGTTCGTACGTATGTACGGGGTATAAAGAAACCCTGTAGGAATGGTACGTATGTGTGGGCAAATGGTCTTTGTACATCCCTCTTACGACTAGTACCCTGAGTCCTGTTGGAGGTGAGGGTTTTCGATGTAGACCCGTCCCAGACGTCGACCTTTACCCCCCTCGATCTTGGGACGGGGTCCCCAGGTGATTAAAGTCTGACCACTACGAATACCCAAACTCTTATTAACTTACCCGGTCAAACCGAATGTGTCTTTCATTGGTAAAGGACCGATGTTCTCGTCCGATTTGGGACCGGGGTCGGACTGGGGACGGGATGGGTGTCTGTGAATTAGGGTGGAGGCCAGACAGGGAATTGGAGTGGGTACCTGACTGGGTATCGGGAATCGGAGTATAACTGGAGACTAGAAGTCGAAATGGGACTGGGTTGTCCGGACTGACCCCTGATCCTGTCCCACACCGACTCATCCCTCAACTTTGGTCTCTAAGGGTTGGGTGTCACAAGGGGTCTGATGTTTTCGGGTCCTGAAAGACAGGTTACCTCTCTTTAGAGGTTGCTAGAAAAGGAGTCAACCCGCACTACTCCGACCCAGGAACACAGGGAAGGGTAGGGGGTGGTCTCGTGAACCTGTACACCACAACGACCACAACGACCCGAGGTGTGTATGGGTAGAAGACGGGTACTTCCGTTTCTCGGGTGGGTTGAAATGTCGAGTGGAGGTATGGGGGTGTCCGGAAAAGGGACGTGGGACGGAGAAGATAGGTGACGAGAGAGAGTAGTAGGACGGTAAGTCGTTTGTTTCTCTTCGGTGCCCGTAAAAAGGGTTTGGTCTCTGACTCGGTTGGACCCGGGTTCCCTGTCTAGTCTTTACCGTGGGTTTCCCGACGGGGGCAGACAGAGACCTCTCCACGGGAGTTCCACTCCCTGGTCTCCCTCCGACACCCCACTCCTTCGACGGAAGAGGACCCGACCCCGTCCCTCACTGTCTTTTCCGGAGGACGTAGGGGAGGGACAGGAGGCGAAAAGAAAGGTATGTAGGACGGGGTGGGGGTACCCAGGGGTAGTTCCCTCGTCGGTCGAGTGTTTGTTGGAGACAGGGCGTCTCGGATCCCGGATTCGGGGAGGGTGGGAGAGGACGCCAGGGAGTAGTGGAGAGAGTGGAAGACCCCTAGGTCCCGACGGAAGTGAGACCGTCCCTCAGGTATAAAATCTCGAAGGAGGGAGGGTCAGGGAGAGAGGGTATGCTCGATCGAAACGGAGGACCGAGGTGTCGGGGGTGTCCCTCGGGTCTGGGGTGAGGTGGACCTAGGGGTGGGACCGGAGTGTCTCTCTTTGGTCTCCAGGGACAAGTACTCCGGTCGGGTGTCAGACCGTGACACCGTGGGGTCGGTGAGAACTTGAAGACTCGGGTGTCCGGGATCCTTGAGGGGGACGTCCGTGGGGGTTTCATGTGTGTATAAGTTGGGGTCCCAGAGGTGGAAGACCGGATTCTTGGCACAGGGAGGTGTTTGAACGAGGGGACCTCGTCGGGGGTCGGGGTGTCGTCTGCGGGTCTGTGTCTTCAGAGAGCTCGGGGTGGGAGTGGTCACATCCCAGGGTTTCGAGCCTACCCTCGGGAGTCAGCGACGGGGTCAACGGAAGGACTTGGGGTCTCGGGACGACCTCTGTCCCCGAACGTCGAGACACGGTCAGGGCAAGGGCTCCCAGTCCTTCAAACACCACCCCAGAGTCGGCGGTCGGGCGCTACTTTGGCGTTTAGAACCGCGGAAAGAGAGATCCTCGGGTCGTCGCGGGACGGGTCCTGAGTGGAGACGGGAGGGCTGTCGAGCTGGAGACACGTCTGCGGACCTTCGACCCGGGCGTCGGCCACCCCACCGGCACGGGACGGCGCCGCCGGTGTCGGGAGCTGCACGCAGGTCGGGGCCGGGGCGAGAGGCGGGACGTTGCGGGGCTGGGGAGAGGGAAGGGGAGGGGGAGGGGGTCCGGCCTACCGGCGCGGCGGCGCGGCGGCCCACCCGGTCGCGAGGTCGGGTCTACACGCTCCGGCCCCGCCCCGGCCGTCGCGCCCGGAGGCGGCTCCCCGGGGCGGGCCGAGGTCAGGTGTCGGGGAGGGGCGCGGGGAGGACGCGGAGGGTGAAGGGTCGGTGGGCCCCCCGGAACTCCCTTCTTCCAACTCCTCCGCTCCATCTCCCATCTTCTCTCCTTAAAGTCTCGGGGGGATCCGAAGGACGTCGGCCGACGCCTGCCCGGGAGACGAGTGGAGTTCCGGTGGTACTCGGTCGATCTTTCGGGTGGACGGATCTCCCTCCCGGGACGGGGTATGGGAGTCTCGGGCAAGTGGGTCTGTGGATGGAGGCGTGGTGTAGGGGTGGTTCTAGGGATCGAACCAGAGGTTCCTAGTCTCTTTTCTTCGGCTGGACTCCTACTCGTGTCCGGAAGGTCGGGTCTGGTCCGGGATCCAGAAAGGGACGACTTCAGACCCCGTCTCTCCCTTCGTAAGAGTGTTAGACCCAGGCGGGAGGATCGTTTCCCTCGTGAGTCTTGAGTAAGACGAAGTTGTTCCTCGTGTACCGGGGAAAGGACACTCCCGACCACCGGAAGAAAGATTCGATCGGAAGACAGGATCGGGTACGAAAGCACTCCCAAACCCCTGGACCGGAGGTTTGTCTTCTAACTCTCACCTCTAGACCAACGATCCGGGAAGATTCCGTCGATTGAAGGGTACGGGATGGGGGGTGTGGAGGACCAAGACCATCTTGGACCCGGACTGGGTAAAGGAAGACGGGTCACACAGGGGTGTCTCCGAATCCGACCGCACCCACCTCATCCCGGTTCTCAACGAAGAATCGAACAGAGAGACACGATCCCCGCGACCGGAGAACAGACAAGGGAATCAGGGGAGGAGTTTCTTCCGAAGGTATCAAGAAATCCATAGTCAACGGTGGTGGGTGGGGTTTGGAACTGTACCGGATAAAAGAGAGGGACCTTATGAAAGAAAGGAGGAGAGGCAGGTAGACTTTCCGAGGAGTCGATTCCATAGTAGAGAAGATTTGAAAACCGGGATAACAGTCCCGGTGACGAGATCTCCCGAGGGACGTCACTCCAACCCCCACTCCCCACATGTCGTGGTCAAAAACTACAATCGTGACCCGGTCATTCGGTCGTTCCATAAGTTAGTCGTCGGAGGTGACCGACGAGGTCTACACATTCTCACACACATAGACAACCACACAGAGACACACACACAGGTACACATACTCACACAGAAACACACAGACACTCACACATATATATATATACACAGGTATACAGAGAACCCTACAGACACACTGACACAGACACGGACACACAGACATACATAATATATACCCGTACAGACACAGAATGCAGAAAAACACATACATAAACAGTATAAACAGACAAACACTCACACACTGTTCATACACTACCCCCGACCGTCCGGAAGTAGAGTAACGTCTCCGACTCTTTTCGGTCCCTCCCAACTTCACACCGACACGTAATCACCCTTCCCCGTGTCCCAGATCGGGGAATTTGTTGGACGAAGCACAAAAAAAAAAAAGGAGGCGAGATCTACAAGGAGGTGGGAGTGGGGGTCGAAGTGTCCGACCGAGTAAGGATTCCCGGTACCGTCGTCCGAAACTCGTCCTCACCTCTTAGCACCCACCCCCCAGCGATCGAGGACCACGGGAAGACGAATCGTCAGAAGACAAGGGGAGATAAAATCCGGGGAGTCAATAACGTCAGTGGGAACCCGTCGAAGGTCAGTCTGTGTTCTCTTCCTGTCGTTTGTCAGCGTCACTTAGGAACGGGTGACCCTCTAAGTTAAGTTAACGGTGGTCTTCTAAACCTGGTTCTATCCTTAGCTCTTCCGTCGTCGTGGGGTCAGGTCATGAGAACGGACCTTTTAGGGTACCTGCCTCCTCGGACCATCCGCCGTCAGGTACCCCAGCGATTCTCAGCCCGTGCTGACTCGCTGAAGGGAAAGTGAAAAGTGAAAGTACGTAACCTCTTCCTTTACCGTTGGGTGAGGTCATAAGAACGGACCTCTTAGGGTCCCTGTCTCCTCGGATCACCCGACGACAGATACCCCAGCGTGTCTCAGCCTGTGCTGACTTCGCTGAATCGTCGTCGTCGTCGTCCGTAGCTACTCCCAGGGTGTCTCGGGGGTTCCCTGGAGAGACTCGGGAACGTAAGGGAGGAGAGGGGAGGTCACGGTACCTCTACGTGGGTCACTGGAGTGACCGAAGGACGAAGAGGGACCAACCCCTCCTCACCCCTTCCTAGGCGAGTCCTCGTCGGGGAGAGGTCCGGAACGGAGGGAGGAGACCGGACGTGAGTCCTAGAGGGAGAGAGGTGGAGATAGGTAAGACAAGGGCCGGGACGAGGAGGTCAAGTAGAGAAAGAACGTTGACCTCCTCTGAAAGTTTTCACGTTTAGACTAAGGTCACGGAGTGGTAAGGATGTGGCAGGGAATGGATGTCTTCTTCTCGGTCACTAGGTTCCGAACCTGACGGCAACCGACTGGAGAGCTCGAGGGAAAGGTCGGGATTTCAAGTTGGGGTAGACGACGGGAAGTTCGGGTCGAACGGAAGAGACGAAGGTTTGGACCCGGTCCGGGGTCGGACGACACGAGCCGTCCGTCGTGAGAAGGAGGGAACCCGAGAAACCCTTCTTGACCGGGGACCCTTTGAAAACACCCAGTACACAGACGAGTTTCTCGGGGGTCGGCACCGGTGTGGCTAGAGCCCACCGGAACCGGACGTTACCGAACTTTGTCCCGAATCCAAGGGTCGTTCTCTAGCCCGACCCAACGCCGTTACTTACGTGGTCAAGGATCGGTGATCCAGTCACCGGTCACTGTTCCCGGGACCGGGAAGTCGAAACGTCTTTTCTTAAGGGTGTTTCTGTCTTTCATTGTTTCGTTCATTTCATAAATAATTCTCTTTTTTCTCATGTCATGCACACCTCTCTAAGTGTCCGTCTGAATTTCCCTCTTAGGGACTCAACACGAGAACACTATCAAACTTAATGAAAATACCCCATAAAGAAGGGTCAAGGGAAACCGGTTAGTACAACTAAATGGACCAAGTGTCAGGTATAAACCCTATAGAGTCCTAGGAGGGTACACACGGGTGAGTAGAGAATCGGTTCTACCTAAAATGACTTTTCTGCATACCATGGGACCGTAATCAATCGTAATAAGGGGAAACTGGAGGTTCCTCGAAAAGACACATACATATCAGCTCCTCCAGAGGACTGAAACTCTTACTCTTTATACACCAGACCCGTCCTGGGTCACTTCACTTTCAGCAAGTCAGTGCAGACTGAGAAACGTTTGGGTACCTGAATCGGGAGATCCGAGGAGATAGACACTTTTAGAGGTCCGTTCTTATGACCTCACCCATCGGTAAGAGAAGAGGTCCCTTAGAAGGGTTGGGTCCTCAACTTGGGCCCCAGAGGACGTAACGTCCGTCCAAGAAATGGCAGACTCGGTGGTGGTCTCTCCCGGGTTCTTCCGCGGTCAGAGGAGGAAATTGACAGGAAACCTGAAAGTCAGTTATCCCTTCCTTAGAGGTTAACGAAATAGGACCGCCCCCCGGGTAGATGGAAGACGGAGTTATGGTTCACCAAAAATCCTTTTGAGAGACCCAAACCTTCTGTTCTCGTTCCGAGGAGAACAGACCACAGACTGTACGTTTGGTCGTCCGTCAAAATCCCGTCTCCCGTACAGACGGACAGAAATCCTGTACAGTAAGGGGTGGATTCGAATACACATGACTCCCCGACACCTCTCTTGAAGACAGAGAGGAGGGAAAACGGGTTCAGACCGACGAACGAGGTGGGGTCTCGTTCCGTCTGTCTGTGTGGTGTGTGTGTGTACGTCTGTGCCGTGAATGGTGTATATGGCCCCCTTCCTTCCACAAGGACGGAACCCTCATCTTCCACCCGTCTCCAACAAAAAAAAAAAAAAAGAGTAGTCATGGGACAATTGACGTGGAGCACCATACGACCACGATGGACGGTAAATACGACGGTGTTGTGGCAACCATCCCTTCCTGAGAGGTAGGAGTAAGATGTCTCCTCTTTCGACTCCGAATCTCTTTTGTCCTGTAACAGGTTAAGTCTTGGGACAACTAAGTCCCGTGTCTAACTAAGTCACCCGACAGAGTCTCAAGCACGAGAACGGTTACGGTGTACAACGTTCTCTGACTTCTTCCTTTCTAGCATAGACCTGTGAGTCTCAGTCCGAAGGACTTATCAACAGGTCAGGACGGACGGGGAGGGACCCCTACCTTCCACCCACCGAGGACCCTGTCTCCCGAGACCTCACAAGGAGATGTTCTAAGGACTCCACACTCGAAGGAAGGTCCTTACTGAAACGGACGGGGTGGGCCGACCTGAAGGAGAGACACCGGGCGACGGAGGCAGACGTAGTAAAGGGAAAAACCTTTACCCTCGTACTCTCCGGGTCACACAAGGATAGAGTCAGGACCACCGCGAGCCGGAGACGACAACGTACCCGTCGACCGTGAAAGAGGATGTATTTTTCTCTCGGGACCCCAGGAGGGAAGTACGACTCGGAGGGATTATGGGACGGGATTTACTGGGGGTTTCGTGGTCTTACCCGGACCAGAGGGTCTTGAGACGTGACTGTACCGAGTTAAACGTCGGGGAAGAGGTCGCACTACAGTAATCCCGAGGTTTGCCCCTGGAACCTTTCTGAAGAACCTCCACCAGACACAGGACTTCCTACTGACTCTCTCAAGAACTACACCTCTTCGTCCTTCCCGGAAGGTTCCCCCTCCTTTGACGTTTGCTTTCGTACCTCCCACCTCACTCGTCCTCTGTCTTCCCCTAGTTGTCTAAGTCGTGACCTACCTCGACCCACACACACAGGGACCATGAAAGTTCATGTCTCTCTGGAGGGAACAGAGGAAAGGGTCGTCCGTGGAAACAAGAAGCGAGTCCTTGGAGTTGGGGCGAACGAGGTGAACCTGTAGAAGACAAACCTTAGAAACTGGTGACCCTCAAGTTCGAAGTCGAAAAAGACGAGTGGGGAAGTGAAAGGAACTCACTGTGGAGGGGAACAGCTGGGGACGGGGTATCTTATCGGAGAGACGATCTCATATCCCCATATCTTTTCCTGCTTCTGAGATTCCCTTTTTTTCTACAACTCCCTCTCTATTATGAAAGTAAAATCGGTACAGTTCAACCTCCCTTCCGGTATCCGTCACGACCTCCGGGAACGGGATAGTGGATCAGAGGAAAAGAAGTATTATCTTAGAAGAAAAAAGTCGATACGCGTACGGGGTCGTAATTCTTATATAGAGGGTCGGAAAGAACGACGATCTACACCGGAACACTGACTCAAAAATGATTGCTCTATTTTCGTCTGTACAAGGTACCGTGGAAGGTCGGAAATTTGTAACGACAACCGAGGGGTGACAGGTACAAGAAATAGGGCGAAAAGACGTAGAACGGACCTTACAACTACCCTACTACCTCGAGATTGGTAGTGCAACCTGACATTCCAACTCTCAGTGTGGGGTCACTATCGTCTTTTGTTGACCGTTCCTCTGACCGTGAGTTGTCATCCGGCACGGGTAGGTCCCGACACATGGACGTCTGCAAAGTCCCACTTTCTTTATTTGAGAAAACAAATCCTGGAACATAAAAGTCAGATATCTCGACCAGATATTTCTTTCGACTTGCGGCTTCTTAACTACGAAAACTTGACACGACAACCTCTTCTGAGAACTCTCAGGGAACCTGACGTTCCTCTAGTTTGGTCAGGTAGGATTTCCTTTAGTCAGGACTTATAAGTAACCTTCCTGATCACGAGTTCGACTTCGAGGTTATGAAACCGGTGGACCACGCTTCTGGACTGAGTAACCTTTTCTGGGACTACGACCTTTCTAACTTCCGTTCTCTTCCCCTACTGTCTCCTACTCTACCAACTTACCGTAGTGGTTGAGTTACCTGTACTCAGACTCGTTCAAGGTCCTCAACCACTACCTGTCCCTCCGGACCGCACGACGGCAGGTACCCCATCGTTTCTCAGTCTGTACTGACTCACTGACTTGACTTGACTAAAAGTTGGAGACAATGAGTATCGTCGTACATTAGGATAGACTAAACTGGGGTTCCTTTTTACAACTGATCCGTCACCTATTACCTAGACTTCGTGTTCGTCTCAGACCTCAACTCCCATCTTTAAACCGTCAGTAAGAGTACCTCGATACTTAAATTCGGTGGTCTCATTACTCTAGTGGGTCCGTCTTCATACGACACACCTTCTCGGTTGCTCCGGAAGGGTCCTTCGTCAGGCGGGGGAAGAACGGGTCTTACTGACAGGACCGAGACAACGAGTCAAAGTGGGTGGGAGAAGGTTGTGTCTACAGTGACGTACTCCTCCCAAGACGGAGGAGTCGTCTAAAGAACCGAAAATACTGTGTCTTAGACCTACCGTCCTCCGACTCCCTTCTGTTCTTTACATACTTGATCCTAATCCCCTTTAACAAAACTTCTCAAAAACCTCTCTATTAAATTTCTCGTCGATACCACACACCCCGTTTCACCTAACCTCTTCCTTTTTTTCGTCAGAATATTACACAACAACATTTTTGGGGAAGACACCACAAGTTCCTTTGTGTGTTGAACTTTACACAACTTTAATGAAAAACCAACGATCTGACCTGGAGTAGACAATATCGTAGTGGACTCTGACCAGGTGGACCTACTACCGAATTCTTCACGGTGGGTTCATTTTCTTCAGGTAATTTCACCACATTCATTTCCTCTTCGAGTGTAGTGTCTGTGCCCCCCAACATATAATATCTTAGACCCCCGTCTCCTCACGTCGACCCGAGGTGTTCCCGGACCTTGTTCCTTGACCTTTATTCGGTCGTCGTCTCTCGATAGCGGGACCGGTGAAAGGAGGAAGACGACGAGGGACATATAGACGAGTTAAGAAGGGAACGTCGTCTGACAGGAAATTTTGTCAAATCATCTAAAGTAAAAGTTTTGGTCAAACTCTAAGTATTTTTATGACTAGTCTATCATCCATCAAAGGTAGATAGGGGAGAGAGTGTGTTAAAGGAGATAATTATTTTAGAACCTAATCACACTATATAAACAATGTCAAGTATCAAATGTAATTTAAAGTGAAAAACAGAACACGTAGACACCCCAAACGGTTTATGCATTATAGTGTATAAGTGGTAATGTCAAAGTACGTCTCATCAAAGTGACGGGATTTTTAAAGGACACGAAATGGACAAGAAGACGACTTGTGGAGCACTGGTGACTAGAAAAAGGATAGATATCAAAACGGAGAAAGTCTTACAGTTTATGATCCGAAGAAAGTGAATCATTATACATAAATTCTCAGGAAGTACAAAAAAGTACCTAACTGTCGAGTAAAGAAAAAACATGACTTGTTACAATAAGGTAAAATGCATACATTGTGTCAAATAAATAGGTCAGTTGGTGACTTCCTGTCGAACCAACGAAACCGTTAATATTTATTTCGCAGATATTTGTAAACACATGACCCCAAACACATCTGTATTCAAAAATTGAATTAACCCCTATATAGATCTTCACACTGATATCTAGTATACCATTCTGATACAAATCGAAACATTCTTCGGTGGTTTGATATAAGGTTTCACCGAGATGGTAAAAACGTAAGGGTGGTCGTCACGCACCCTCAACAACAACGAGGTGTAGAAACAGTCGTAAACCGCAACAGTCACAAGACCTAAAAGTGGTAAGATTATCAACACATCACCATAGAGCAACAAAATTAAACGTTATGGTGTGTACAACAAAATTAAATGTTATGGTGTTACTTTACACTACAAGCTGTAGAAAAGTATACGAATAAACGGTAGATACAGAAGAAACCACTTCATAGACAAGTCTACACAACGGGTAAAAATAAATAATTAAAAAATTAAAAATAAAAACCCCGATACGGAGTGTCTTGTGCCCCAGAATAAAGGGACCGGTCCCTAGTTTGGGTCCGGTGGACGTAACCCTCGGGCTTCAGAATTGGTGACCTGGTGGTCTCTTAAGAGACGGGTAAAGATTTACCTCAACAAACTAAAGAAGGAAAAAAATTTCCTAAATAAATACTAAAAACACAAAAACCGACACCACCCAGAAACAACGACTTACGTCCGAAAGAGATCAACGCTACACACCACCCAAAGAGTGACGCCACCAACCGTGTGCTCGAAGTCGTCAACGTTCTGCACTCGAGTCATCAACACCGAGTGTCTGACCTCGTGACCGAGTCGTCTACACCTCGTGACCGAATCAACGAGGTCCCGCACATCAAGCAGGGTCTGGTCCCTAGATGTCCACAGAGGACATGACGTTCCGTCTAAGAAATGGTTACCCGGTGGTCCCTTCGACAAACTAAAGAATAACAACTCAAAATTCTCAAGAAAAACATAAATTTATGTTGGAAAATAGTCTATACAAAACGTTTGTATAGACTATTTTGTATAGACATAGACACGAATAGAAAAGTAAGAGAGTTACCTAACGGAAAAGAAATACAGAAAAAAAGGAAGTACGTATACTAGTAAGGTGTCGAGGACTTAAATAAACGGAAGTTAAGTCGATGTTCGTCCACGGTTTATCACAGAGAATCAGGGTCAAGGTCTAAAAACCCTCTCTGACAATAAACTGGTCAAACCACTTCACCTTTTAATTAATACCGACCTACCACACCACTGAAATTCCATCGACCTTCCCCTAGACTCTTTATATTGAAATCAAAAGATCGGAAAGGAGACGTCATGTCCTTTTATTTGGTCTTCCTCCACCCTCCCCTCACTCTTGGGAGGTGTATTTATGTCCTTTATCTCGGACCACCCACCAACCGTCCAACGACGATACCGCGTCATTAACATCCATTTCTTTGACTAGGCTATATCCTCTGTTTAGCTTGTCGTTTTAAAGGGTGTTAGTCAAGGTTAGGAGTCTTGAAAAAGATAAAAATCTATAAGGTCTCAAAATTGTAGTATCAAAATTTATCATATGAAATGGAACCAAAGAGTCAAATCGTTGAGTCTCTTGTAGATTATTACGGAGTAGTAATTTCGTTCTTAAATTTAGTGTGATAGAGAGTAGACTCAGACTCACTTGAGGCCCTTAACCACTACCTGTCCCTCCGGACCGCACGACGCTAAGTAACCCAGCGTTTCTCAGTCTGTGATGACTCGTTGACTTGACTTGACTAGAGAGTAGATAGGTACAGACGAAAGAGTTAACACAATCGATATAATAATGACGTCAGAATAAAAAACATAATAAGTTCAAAATTTATGAGACACAAATTTTGAATAAAGGAAAGAGTAGTTGAAGTCTGTCTTAAAGAACTCGGAACGGGAGATTCGGTAGACGGTAGAAGGAAGGGCGGAGGAAGATTAAAGACCACCAAAACTGAAACGTAAAGGTACCGGTTTCAAATATTATGAAGATAAGACATAATATTAATATGGATTTAGAAGGTGACAAATAAGAATTTAACTTTTGGTTGGTTAAAATACTAATATATTCGTAATAAATGACGTCTAAATTCATTATTCTATTGAGACGACTCTTCCTTTACATAACGGTAAAGGAGGTGGGAGACGACGAACTTCGTCTTATAAACGACGGAGTTTAGTACGGAGTCTACGCAAACGAAGTATAAAATAAGGACCTTATCTAAAACAACAAAGACAAAAAGATTAACGGAAAAAAAAGGGAGAGAGAGAGAAAGACTCCCTTCTTTGTCTACAACAGAGGTAATGCAATGGTGTCAGATGACCGGTATTAGTGACAGGGTACGGTCTAGGAAGTAGACCCATCACTCTACACCATCGACAACAACTCAAATAGGTCGTAAGGTAAGTGTAGAGGAAAGAAAACCACTTGACGACGAGGGGTGAGGTTACCACACTGAACCTCAAAAAAGGGGTTAACGTCATGGAAGTTCCCACCCGACATGGGTTACGGACCGTTAAGTGGAAATACCACTGACTACTCCCAACTTGTGTGTTGATTACACTGTTATTGACCTCAGGTTACCTTGAACCAGTCACCGATAACTCTTATTCTCCGTGAGTGGGGAAATCGAAGTCCATCCCGAACTGGGTCCTTGAGATTACTACAGTAATTCCCGGGTCTCAGTGACATATAGAAAGAAGACGAGAGTACAAAAGCGGTAAGGGACCGAGGGTCCACCAGACGGTCCTCGTTGTACAAATAGAGTACATCGTTTACACCCCCAACCCCTCAGTTAGAGTAGGTTAAGTGTCTTGAACTCTTATGTCCACCCTTTAGTCATAAAAACAAAAAATTAGTTTTTCTCTTACTTAAGTAAAACATGTGAGTTTGGTGTCTACAAGTGTGAGAAAAATAACTTAAAGAAAAATAAAGTCACTAAGATCGAATTTAAAGGTTGATAATAAAGAACGAAATAAAAGTGTCGAAGGGGAAAAACCAAATATTTACATTATCGTAATCTTAGAAAAATATTTAAAAGAAGACAAGGAATAGATAAAGGAGACCCTAGTCAAAAAGTGGAAAATAAATTAAATAATTTCTCCGTCTTGTCAACTTACTAAGTCTCATATCACGTTCTTTGTCCGACGGACCTAAGTCTAAGATAGAGAGACGGGAAATGATCGATCCATTCGGAGTCAGTTCAATACAACGGAAAAACACTGAGTCAAAGGGTCTTTCACTATTATCGTGGATTGAGTCTCCCAACAATGTACTCAACGTACGTACGTACGTACGATTCAACTAAGTCAGGACAGGTTGAGAAACGCTGGTATACTTGACATCGGGCGGTCCGAGGAGACAGGTACCCTAAGAGGTCCGTTCTTATAATCTCACATGACAGTACGAGAGGAGGTCCCTCAGAAGGGTTGTGTCCGGTCCTTAACTTGGACAAAAAGAAGGTAGAGGTAACCGCCCAAAAAATGGTGACGGACCCTCCGGAGCAATGTACGTATGATTTACATTTTACGAATCTGGTACCTGTCCAGGTGTTATTTGGGACTTTTCCATAAATGATAAGAAAAGAAATAGAGAGAAACAAAGGGAGGGGTGGTAGTAGAGGAAAGTGATTCTTATTACTGTTCCTTTGTTCTTAAGAAGAAGGTCAGTTTATGTGAAGACGAGGGAGAATAACTATAAAAATACTGTTGACGGTCCATCATGTCTTATGTAAGTCAACCAAGGTGGGTCTATACACAGGTAAAATACTGGTATATAACAGTGGAACGAATAAATTGAATATACGTTTCATGTAGTACTCTTTGCGACCCGACCTTCGTCGTGTTCGACCTTAGTTCTGATGGTCCTCTTTATAGTTATTGGAGTCTATACGTCTACTGTGGTGGAAATACCGTCTTTCACTTCTCCTTGATTTTTCGGAGAACTACTTTCGCTTTCTCCTCTCACTTTTTCAACCGAATTTCGAGTTGTAAGTCTTTTGCTTCTAGTTCCGTAGGCCAGGGTAGTGAAGTACCCTTTATCTACCCCTTTGTCATCTTTGTCACAGTCTGAAATAAAAAACCCCCAGGTTTTAGTGACGTCTACCACTAACGTCGGTACTTTAATTTTCTGCGAATGAGGAACCTTCCTTTCAAAACTGGTTGGATCTATCGTATAAGTTTTCGTCTCTGTAATGAAACGGCTGATTCCACGTAGATCAGTTCCGATACTAAAAAGGTCATCAGTACATATCTACACTCTCAACCTGACATTTCTTCCGACTCGCGGTTTCTTAACTACGAAAACTTGACACCACAACCTCTTCTGAGGACTCTCAGGGAACCTGACGTTCCTCTAGGTTGGTCAGGTAGGATTTCCTCTAGTCAGGACCCACAAGAAACCTTCCTTACTACGATTTCGACTTTGAGATCATGAAACCGGTGGAGTACGCTTCCCAACTGAGTAACCTTTTCTGAGACTACGACCCTCCCTAACCCCCGTCCTCCTCTTCCCCTGCTGTCTCCTACTCTACCGACCTACCATAGTGGCTGAGCTACCTGTACTCAAACTTACTTCAGACCCTCAACCACTACCTGTCCCTCCGGACCGCACGACGTTAAGTACCCCAGCGTTTCTGAGTGTGTGCTGACTCACTGACTTGACTTGACTTGACTTACTAGGTCAACGTTCAAGTAATTCTACCCATATACACATCTATTTATATCACCTATGTATATAAATATATACCGGGTATAGACCTATTCCCAAACCCTGCCACGTTCTGGAATTTTAATATGTACGAGTTTTACCCGAGAAACGGGTCACGATAAGAAGCAATTAGGAAGAGGAAAACAACCAAAAAGAGTCAACAGACCATTATGAACCATTATGTCACGTAGAAATACTGGCTTCCCGTCCCGACTAGCCATAACCGTAACTACATCCCATAAAGGGGACGAGACCACGCATTCGTCACCCGTCCCACTACCCCTCACTAGGCAAACGGTGAGTGGTAGGGAAATTCCCTACTCCAGAGGGTACCACCCAGGTGAGGACGAAGACACGGACGAACAAGGAAACCCCGTCGAAAGAGAGTCTTTCCGAAACTGATATGAAAGGAGACGGGGGTAGACACGGAATAACGTTAGATGGGAAGATAGAAGGTCTTCATTTATTTTTAGGGATCTGTCAACTAGAGGGTGAAGGTCGGTGGTCCGGAGTCCGGAAACTACCTAAACGAAGGAAAAGGGAAAGAGTGAGACGAAAACTAACATAAACTTCCTGATTCTCACCATCCCTGCACAAGAGTCGGGTGGTAGAACTTGACCTTCAACCATATCATCAAATTTACAAAGATTGAGGTAGGTTGAGATTTGTATATCCCAGGAATCCCCGGACGTTAATAAGTGTGACCTACAGGTCTGGGACGTGTCCTTCCTTTTTCCCTCTCTATTGAACCCAGAGGATTAAAAGAACACTTCGGAGATACCCGGATAACTGGAGGTTCGGTCTGAGAGTCTGGACACCGACAAACCCCTCCCTTACACCGGGAAGTCAAAGGGATTCTTGAGGTCTCTGAAGTTTGAGAGTCCCTTATCTTCACTCACTCATGTTCCACGTACATGACCCCTCCTCTCGGTCTCCCTGTCTGTTGTCTGAACCTCCCCACGAATTTTCTGACTTTCTTTCAGGTCCCACATACTAATCTCACCTTCCGTAGAACCCCCTCACCTCGTGTCGGAAGTCAGTGAGGATGGGATGTGAGTGTCTCGAGAAGGCTGTCAGGTCCGGGACAGTCTTCGAAAAGGATGTTCGAGAACCCTCCGAGACCTAAGACTCACCAAACTCACTGAAGAGGTACTAACGTATCGACGACTTCCTATACAATACCTAAACTTGAGTCTAGGTGTGTCCCGGGACCTAGGTTTGAGGACCCAATGTACTGACGGTAGACGGGGTTTCGACTGGTCTCGTTCCAGACTTCCTAGAGAGTACCCAGTGAACCCGACTCGACAGGTGTGGAGTCTACAACGTCAACCCAGAGTTTCCTCTTTTCGTTCCTTCGTCTCTCGAGACTGCGGGAGACCCCCTCTATCCTCTGAGACGTCTCAACGTCGTCACCTCCACCAGTCCCCGGACCCGAACCCTAGGTTGATCCAGGTGCTTTATTTACTAACTTAATCCCATGACTAACAAGATATACTCTCGTCCTGAAATGGAGGGGTTGAGGAATCATTTCTCGGGGGTTATAAATGGACCCGTGTAGTAGATATCTTTATTTTTGTATTCCGATACACAGATTAAAGACCGATCACGTTGTGTTCGTCTTTACTTCACGTGTTACATTCTTTAATCGAAATTTACTTCCCCGTACTGGACGGAACAAGGAAGGAGGTTGGATGAAGGACCTTATGTCTATATTACTACTCGAGTTCGTCGGTAAAACTTGGTTCTCACTTTTGTTTGGTGACTTCTCCCGTCTCATTTTGTATTCTTTCTTTCACTTCAGTGAGTCAGGAAAGGTTGAGAAACACTGGGGTGCCTGACATCGGATGGTCCGAGTAGGTAGGTACCCTAAAAGGTCATGATCTCACCCAACGGTAAAGGAAGAGGTCTCCTAGAAGGGCTGGGTCCTTAGCTTGGACCCAGAGGGGGTAACATCCGTCTGAAAAATAGTAGACTCGGTGGATTAAAGTCTTACTAGTGCTTCAACGGGATAGTCGGAACCTACGATTGTGAAATGAACTTCCTCTCCCTCTATGTGAAGATAAAATAAATTTAGTGACAATGAAAGGCAAAAGACATGAAAATCGGTTCGAAAAAAGAAAAGTGAATTTTTTAATTCGAACAAGTACGGTCTTGTTTTCATTTTACGTAATAGTTTTAAAATGATTCGGACGTCGTATTCGGTACTTTACTTAAGTGAATTATCGGTAAACAAATACTTATTTACCTAAAAACTTATATTAAATTAAAGTATAAGTTCTAAAATATAGAGTTCATAACGGTGACTTTTTTGTGACAAACCACAGAAATGAACACAAGAAAGGGTTAAGACCACACAAGACAACAAAATCTTAGATGGTAAGAATCCTATCAGACACTACACTATACAAATCAATACTTCACCTTAAAAATTCTAATGAAATACAGAAAAGTACCGAACTATCTATTAAGTAAAGAGGTTTCTTTTAACGTACCAGACTACACGATATCAAATAAATAGGTAAGTAGATGACTTCCTATAAGACCAACGATGATTGAAACCTGTCAATACCTATTGTGAAGATTTCTATAGACACACGTCCAAAGTCAAGTCAAGATATTCAAGGTTCCCCGTGTTGACGACCTAACATACCATTCCCATACGAAACAAAATATTCTTTGACGGTTTGACAGAAGGTTTTACCGACACCATCCCTGGTAACACGTAAGGGTGGTCATTGCGTACTCTCAAGACAACAAGGCATAGAAATGGTCATGGACCACAGCAGTCACAGGACTTAAAACAGGTAAAATTATCCATACATCACCAGAGAGAAAAACCGAAAAGTATGACAAGTACCCTAAGAGCTCTGTTCTTACGACCACACCAAACAGTAAGGGAGGAGGTCACCTGGTACAAAACGGTCCTGAGAGGTGATACTGACAGGTAGAACCCATCGGGACGTGTCGTACCGAGTACCGATGTTACTCAATAACGTTCAGGGAAACGGTACTGTTCCGACACTAGGTGCTTCCCCACGACGTCAGGTACCATAGAGTTTCTTAGTCTGTGTCGATTTGATGACTTGTTGTTGTTGTTTCGGAACCTGATACACCCAGTGTTACTTGGCACCTTTTAAGAGTTCTCTACCCTTGTGGTCTGATGGAATTGAGAGAGGACTCTTTGCACATACGTCCAGTTCTTCGTTGTCAATCTTGGTCTGTGCTTTGTTGACTGACCAAGTGTTGACCCTTTCCTTATGTTATTCCGAACTATAACAGTGAGTCGAATAAATTGAAGTACGTTTTACGTCTCATGTCGTACGTTTTACGGTCCGACCTACTTAGTGTTCGACCTTAGTTCTAACGACCCTCTTTATAGTTATTGGAGTCTACACGTCTAATATGGTGAGATTACCGTCTTTTACTTCTCCTTGATTTCTCGGAGAACTACTCCCATTTTCTCCTCTCACTTTTTCGACCGAATTTTGAATTGTAAGTTTTTTGTTTCTGATACCGTAAGTCAGGGTAGTGAAGTACCCTTTAACATCCCCTTTTTCATGTTTGACACTCTCTAAAATAAAAGAACCCAAGATTTTAGTGACGTCTACCACTGACGTTGGTACTTTAATTTTTTTTTTTTTTTGTTTGCGAACGAGGAACCTTCCTCTCGATACTGTTTGGATCTATCGTACAATTTTTCGTCTCCGTCGTGAAACGCCTATTTACAGGTAGATCAGTTTCGATTCTAAAAAGGTCATCAGTACATACCTATACTCTCAACGTGGTACCTTTTCCGCTTCACGGTTTCTTAACTACGAAAGCTTAACACTACGATCCCTTCTGAGTCTCTCCGAGAACCTGACGTTCCTCAAGTTTGGTCAGTTAGGATTTCTTTAGTTGGGATTCATAAGTAACCTTCCTGATTACGACTTCGAGGTTATGAAACCGGTGGACTACATTTCTCGACTAAGTAACCTTTTCTAGGACTACGACCCTTTCTAACTCCCGTCCTTCTCTCCCCCCGTTACCTCTTACTCTACCAACCTATCGTAGTGACTGAGTTTCCTGTATTCAAACTCGTTTGAGACCCTCTATCACTTCCTGTCCCTTTGGACCGCACGATGCCAGGTCCCCAAGTTTCTCAGTCTGTGCTTAATCACTATCTTGTCTTGTCTTGTCAACATAGGGTAACACCCTCAGAAACAAACAATTAAACAAACAAAAACCACCTCTGTGCACCAGACACCCCAGAGTCAAAGGACCGGTCTCTTACTTGGAATCGGGAACCGTCACTTTCACGTTTCAGGATTGGTCACCGGGTCGTCCCTTCAGGGTAGTAAGAACGAAATTAGAGGTAGAGAGACTACTGTAACTACACCTCGTAGAAAAGTACACGAATAAAAGGTAGACATATAGAGAAACAATCAACGGGTCGACAAAAACGTTGAGGTACCTGACATCGGACGGTTCCAGGAGACAGGTGTCTTAAGAATTCCGTTCTTATGACCTCACCCATCGGTAAAGGAAGAGGTCCCCTAGAAGGGTTGGGTCCCTACCTTGGGTCCTGAGGACGTAGTGTCCTTCGAAAAAATGGTGATCGCGGTGGACCCTTCGGGTACATAGAGGAATCATCATCATCACAATCAGTGAGTCAGTACAGGCTGGGAAACGTTGGGGTACCTGACATCGGGTGGTCCGAGGAGACAGGTACCCTAAGAGGTCCGTTCTTATGACCTCACCCAACGTTAAGGGAAGAGGTCCCCTAGAAGGGCTGAGTCCTTAGCTTGGGTCCAGAGGACTTAACGTCCGTCTAAGAAATGGTAGACTCGATATCCCTTCGGGAAATATGTTTCTCTTTATATAGAGAAACTACTCCAGAATATAAAAATATGTTTCTCTTCAAATAGAGAAACCACTCCAGAATAAAAAAACATCGGTTTTTTAATATAGAACCTGTTTATATGTTGTAGGGGTACACAACTAAGAGTGTACACCTTACTCTTATTATCACGGATGGAGTGTCTCACAAACACTTTCAATTTTTATACACATTGTCACTCTGGATAACTCTTTAATGGTTTCTTAAAAAATAAAATTTTAAACAAAACCGTTGCTAACTGAACCTTTTGTGTCTTTCCGTTACAAGGAACTGGTCCGTTTCGTCTGTTCAGAAACAAGAGGAATGGGATTCCTTTCCATTAGACACGATAACTCTGAATTCGGAACATAGTCAAATAAGAACATCGATTGCGCGTTGGTGTCCTAAGAGTCACCTAGGGTCGTTATTTATGTGTCTAGACTCGTCCAACCGACTCCAGACCGACCTACGCGCCCGACACCCAAACCAAGTCCAGACAAGGTGTACAGAGAGTAGGAGAAACCTGAGCGTCCAATCGACCTCGAAAACGAACCGTTACCGTCTTTAGATTCTGTCGTTCCGGTCGATACGTTCATGTGAAGTAATGTCAAACACAACACAAGTGAGTGTAGATAGCCGATCTCAATTGTACCGATTCAGGTTTTAGTTCCCCACTTCCTCTTACGAAATGGGTGGTACCGCGACACCCTATCTATACACATCAGATCTTACCTGACTCCCTAACCCCGACTAATCGGTGTGAGTGTGTCAGGATCTCAATCCCCCAGAGACCCGGGTGTTCAGAATACAACCACAACCTCTTCCTTCGTTACTCTAACGAAGTTTTTTACAGTTTTTGTCCTTTACTGGTCCTGAAGGGACCACCAGGTCACCAATTCTGAGGTTCGATGGTTTAGTCCCCCGGACCCAAATTAGGAACCAGTCCTTCGATCTTAGGTGTACGACGTTGTTTCTAGTTTCTAGGCTGGACGATTCTGTACCACGTCGGTTTATTTGTCTATGTAAAAAATTTCCCCATGTGTTCCTGATGTTTCTCCTACCTCACTATCTCAAGTCAGAGAGACCCGGACTCCTAAAACCCCATCTTACAGTCCTCTGTAGACAAAACCCGGTGACTCTGGACTCTAGGACCCAGGGAGGACTAAGTTCCAAAGTACAGCGAAAACTAGACGTACACACCCAAACGGGTGTCCCATATCTGTCGGACTAGACCGACCCGAGGGGTGGTGATGTCTATCCGATCCCAACTCGACTTAATGTAAACTCAACACTTTGTCTTTACATAACAGTGAACATAGGTTCTAACAAACCTCGTTAATTGTAGACGGGATATGGGATTCACGGACTGTGTACTTTATTTCACTTCACTTTCAGTGAGTCAACACAGACTGAGAAACGTTGGGGTATCTGACATCGGGAGGTCCGAGGAGACAGGTACCCTAAGAGGTCCGTTCGCATGACCTCACCCATCGGCAAGGGAAGAGGTCCCCTAGAAGGGTTGGGTCCAGAGGGCGTAATGTCCGTCTAAGAAGTGGTATACTCGGTTGTCCCTTCGGACTCTTATAACCTTACCCATCGGGAAGGGAAGACATCGTCTAGAAGGGTTGGGTCCTTAACTTGGTCCCAGAGGACGTAACGTCCGCCCAAGAAATGGTCGAATCGATGGTCCCTTCGGGACCGTGTATCACCTACGAGTTATTTTGCCCGAGATCATAGTACTGTCGTAGTGTTGGTACCGTTCTAGAAGGGAGAAGACGAAATCGTCCCCACCCCCACGACGACTTTAGGGTACCGCCCTCCCTGTCACCCCTTCCCTTCTCCCTAATCTCTATGAGAAGACAGAACTCTGACCCCGGAGACACAGGGAGTGTAGATCTCGGACGAAGTGTCTCCAACAGAGGTCTCATCGGTCCACGTTCCCCCATGACCCTTCCAGGGTTTCCTGAACCGTTTAGTTGTGGCACCAGACCCACGGAACAGTGCGAGGGATAGGGTCCTACCTGAACAGAGGAGACAACAGTCCTCCTTTTGACACGTCTTACGAGGGAAGGAGGAGAGTCTAAGGGATTTTTCCGGTTCCCCAGGGGTTTCTCTCCTCGTACCGGCACCGACCACTGGTCCTGGGGGTTCAAGGGTGAAGCGGACTCTCCTCCGGGGGAGAGTCCGTTTCCCCGGGTCTCAGGGTACAGACGAGCGGGTTCAGGGTCTCAGCGTCCGGAACGACGTCAGAAGGGGACGGACTCTCCAGAAAGGCCGGAACTGTAACACGTTCTGACCGGAAGGAGGGACTGATCGAAGGTCCCGTCCGTCACCTCGACTCCGAGACCTTTTTCTCCTTCCTTGGGGCTCGACCCAGAGGAAAGGGTCTCTCTGTCGCCGTGAAGCTCGAGGACCGGGAGGGGTGTAGGAGGAGTGTGCGCCAAGTGGTCGGGACGTCGGGGCAGGGAGACACCTCGTCCATGAGAGTAGGGGCCCGGATCTCCTACTCGACTCCGAACCGTCGTCCCGACCTAACCCTAAGACCCCTCCTGTGGACCCACAGGTTCGGGTTCTGTTTCTATGCGAGTATTGGGTTTTGGAACGTGTTGAGGTTTCAAAGGGGTTGAGTGTAGGGTTGGGGGTAGATTGGGACTGAGGACGGGGAGGGTCGGAACCATGAATAAGATGGGGATGGAGTGGGAGATAACGTAGGGTAGGGGTTGGTAAATCATTGGTAGTAGAGGTAGATCGGGGTCCGGACTGGTCGTGGGAGTGGGTTGGGGTAGTGAGAGAGGAGGTGTGGTTGTGATTAAGGTAAGGTTTTGTGTCGGATTGGTAGTGAAAGTGGGGTTTGGTTGACATCAGGCTGGTAGTGGAAGGGGAGTCAAGAGAAGTAAATAATGGTGAAGTAAGTAGTCTCGTTTCCGGGGGACGTGGCAGGTCGTCTCGAACCACCTTACCCGTAAGCCCGACTCTCGTAAACGTCGGTCTAATTCCTTTCTTTACACTGTGAGACGATGGGTAAATTTCGACTATCTGGAGTAAGTACCTATTACACCAAAAGGCTCAATTTACCGGATACAAACCCTGAAAGATAATAATACTTCTATTACATAGGGACTTTAGCGGGTAGACTTGGACGAAAGACTGGACAACTCGTCTCACGACTTCGACCGAACCATCGGGGGAAAGGGAGGAAGAGGTCGAACTTATCCCTTCAACCCTCTTCGAGACCATGACCCTTTATCTTTGACTTAGGACTTGGGTTCGTGTCGACGGATGTCACTTTGACGGAAACGGGAAAGAAGGGGTCCGGTTTGAACTGGAGACCCTAGTCTTTAGTCCCTGAACACCGGGATCAGTGGGAGGGTCTACAGGACCCTGTGAACCAGAATATAAATGGGTGAGTGAACGAGATTGTGTCTCTCGTTTATACCCACAGGGGGTATACGGTATGTGGGGTTGGGTCACGACTCCGTCGCAGATAGTCAAGTCTCCTCACCCCAAATTTGGGACAGAAGTCTTCCAGGTTCCAAACCTCTAAGGTCCTACTTGGGACCTTGACACGAGAGGGTTTACCAGTAACGGACTCCCGATGTCACGAAGGACAGGGGTCATATCGGTGACAGAAGGGTCCTTGACATCAGTAGACAGATGGTAGTCCTCCACGATCCACGGGTCGTCCTGTGGGGTGAGTCGGGCTCGGGATCCCCGTGGAGGGACAGTTGTGGTCTGAAAAGTGACCCTGTCCTCGATGGAAGGACCTCAAGAAGTACGGGAAGGAAAAAAAGGTCCTTTCAAGAGACCCGACTCCGACCAGAAACCCCATCTTGTTCGACTCGGTTATTCGACCTGAGACTACCCTGACTGGGGAACCAATAACCCTGACCCGATTCATATCCACTGTAGATGTCCACACTGAAACCCACCAAGATATTTCCCAGGAGAGTTTTTGGGGACGAGGTAAGACCCCAGTCACACAGATTTTAGGGTGGCAAGGAGGACATCGAAGTCACAAGGAGAAAGGTCCCGGGGTCTACCCTTCTCGTCCCCTCGATCCCTGTTACACTTGTAACCACCACAGGGTCGACATCTCCTCGGCTAGGACTACGAGTCACACCGGGTCCCGGTGTAGACGGGGGTTTGTATCGGTCGTCCGACGACAAGTCAGGTCGAAGGTCCTGTGACGTGGGTCCAGTACACCGGGTCGGACCCGGTCGTACTCGGTTCCTGGTCCACACCTCCCACACCCATGTAGAAGGTACCTCTCCTGGTCGTCATCCTGACGGGGTTTCTGACTCCTGTCCGGTGCCCCGGGGTCGTTTACTGGTCTGGACAGACGTCCTCGCCGGATCGGTCCCCGGGGTCAGAGGGCTCCTTGTCCCGAGACGGACAAGAAAGGTGTCAAAACGGACGCGACACAAGGGAGATTCCTGTAGGGAGGAGAGAAGTGTGAACCGATCAGTAGGAGTGTCCGTTAAGTCGCGGAGAGGTCCGAGACAAGTCGGAGAGGGGTCCTCACAGGAGACCATCGGTGGTCTTAGTCGACCCGGGGTAGGGACTCTGTCTACCCGAACCCTGGCCTTCTATAGTACTCAAAGGACAGGGGTGAAGGTCCAAGGGGTCCGGGAAGGGGACTGAGACGTCCCAGTCGTAAATCCCGGTTCCTTCTGACGTTTCAACTGTTATACCCAAAACAAACACATACACCATTTCAAATGACAAAATTGTTAAAAAATTCATACGCTAAGTCACCGTAATTCATGCAAGTATGATGACACATCGGTAGTAGTGACAGATAAAGGTCTTGAAAAAGTAGTAGGTTTTATCTCTGAAACATGGATAATTTGTAATTGAGGAAGCAGGGGTCCGGAACCATTGAAGATAGGATGGAAGATGAGTGAACGGATAAGATGCATAGAGTATTTTCACCTGAGTATATTATAAACAGGAAAACACGAATCGAACAAAGTACACAGTCTTAAAGTAAGGAAGGATACCGACTTATAATAAGACAACATACCTATATAGTGTAAGTAGACAACTACCTGTGAACCCAACGAAGATGAAAAACCGATAATACTTATTACGACGACACTTATACACACGTTTATAGATAAATTCCGGGATAAAAACTAAGAAAACCCATATATGGATCCCCACTTCAACGACCCAGTATACCATTAGACACAGACTGAAAAACTCCTTTGTGTTTTGAAAGGTTTTCCCGACGTGGTAAAGTGTAAAGATGATTACCATGTACTCAGAAGGTCAAAGAGGTGTCGGAATAGTTGTAAACAATAAAAGACCAAAACAAACAAAAAAATGTCACACTTCACCATCGAGTAACACCAAAACTAAACGGAAAGGGATTACTGATGACTAGAAGCAAAAGACTTACAACTCGAAATTCGGTTGAAAAAGTGTGAGAAGAAAGTGAAAGTAGTTCTCCGAGAAATCAAGGAGAAGTGAAAGACGGTATTCCCACCACAGTAGACGTATAGACTCCAATAACTATAAAGAGGGCCGTTAGAACCAAGGTCGAACACGAAGGAAGTCGGGTCGCAAAGAGTACTACGTGAGACGTATCTTCAATTTATTCGTCCCACTGTCATATGTCGGAACTACATGAGGAAAAGGATAAACCTTGGTCAGACAACAAGGTACAGGTCAAGAAAAAAAAAAAAAAAAAAAAATGAAAAAATTGAAAAAAAATAAAAAATTTAAAATTTTAGAAATTAAGAATGTACGCAAGGGTTTGTACTTGGGGGGAGGGTGGAGGGAGGGGTGTTGTAGNAAAAAAAAAAAAAATTTAAAATTTTAGAAATTAAGAATGTACGCAAGGGTTTGTACTTGGGGGGAGGGTGGAGGGAGGGGTGTTGTAGAGAGACCCAGTAGGGGTACGTGGTCGGGGTTCGTACGACGTGGGATGCAGTCTGTACCTGACCGCTAAGTTAAGAATGTACTGTCATATGTACAATCTTAAGGGTAAGAGGGTTTAGTAGGGTGGGAGGTACAGGTCAAGATTGACAACGAAGGACTGGACGTATATCCAAAGAGTTCTCTGTCCAGTCCACGAGACCATAAGGGTAGAGAAAGTCTTAAAAGGCCAAATAACACTAGGTGTGTCAGTTTCCGAAACCGTATCAGTATATCGTCTTTATCTACAAAAAGACCTTGAGAACGAAAAAGGTACTAGGTCGCCTACAACCGTTAAACTAGAGACCAAGGAGACGGAAAAGATTTTGGTCGAACTTGTAGACCTTCAAGTACCAAGTACATAACGACTTCGGACCAAACCTCTTAAAACTCGTAATGAAATGATCACACACTCTACTCACGTTGACGCGTCATCAAACTCGTAAGAAACCGTAACGGAAAGAAACTCTGACCTTACTTTTGACTGGAAAAGGTCAGGACACCGGTGACGACTCAAAAGGTTTAAACGACCGTATAACTTACGTCGTGAAAGTGTCGTAGTAGAAGGTCCTAAACTTTATAGAAAAAACATGTTTTTACACTTCTAGAAAAAACATGTCAAGAAGACACATAAGAACGGTGGAGAAGAATTATAGAAGACGAAGACAATCCAGGTATGGTAAAGACAGGAAATAGCTCGGGTAGATAAAGTACCCTTTATCTACCCCTTTGTCACCTTTGTCACAGTCTTAAATAAAACCCCCCGAGGTTTTAGTGACGTCTACCACTAACGTCGGTACTTTAATTCTACTAATGAGGAACCTTCCTTTCAATACTGGTTGGATCTGTCGTATAAAATTTCGTCTCTATAATGAAACAGTTGTTTCCAGGTAGATCAGTTCCGATACCAAAAAGGTCACCAGTACATACCTACACTCTCAACCTGACACTTCTTTCGACTCACGGTTTCTTGACTACGAAAACTTGACACCACAACCTCTTCTGCGAACTCTCAGGGAACCTGACGTTCCTCTAGGTTGGTCAGGTAGGATTTCCTCTAGTCAGGACCCACAAGAAACCTTCCTTACTACGATTTCTTTGAGGTTATGAAACCGGTGGAGTACGTTTCTCAACTGAGTAACCTTTTCTGAGACTACGACCCTCCCTAACCCCCGTCCTCCTTTTCCCCTACTGTCTCCTACTCTACCGACCTACCGTAGTGGCTGAACTACCTGCACTCAAACTCACTTGAGACCCTCAACCACTACCTGTCCCTCCGGACCGCACGACGCTAAGTACCCCAGCGTTTCTCAGTCTGTGCTGACTCACTGACTTGACTTGACTTGACTTACTGATGACTACAACTTATAGAAGAGTACCCGAACAACTGGTAAACATATAGTAGAAACCTCTTTACAGATAAGTTCGGAAGTCGTGTAAAAAAGTTTAAATCCAACAAAACCCCCCCCACAAACAACAATTTAATATCCTTAAGAAGTATTTAAGGTCTACAATTAGGCAATAGTCGATATACTAAACGTCCATAAAAGGAGGCTAAGACACCCAAAGTGAGTGTCAAAAGTGAGAGACCTATCATAGGAAACTACGTTTTTTGTAAAACGTAAAACTAACTCAAGTTAAATAGATAAAAAAGAAAACAACGAAACGAAAACCACAGTACGAATTCTTTAGTAACGGACGATGATCCAGTACTTCTAAAAGTGGACAAAAGAAGATTCTTAAAATACCAAGGTCTCCATGAGAGACCACTTCCCGGACGGAAGAACACGTACCGTATGTCATCCGTAAATAGAGAACAAACACTCGATATACAGTGCGTCCCAAGAACACAGGGGACAGTGTGGTTTGAACGGGACGGTGGTTGAGATTTGGGAGTTCCTGATGTGCGAAGAGAACGGGTGACGACGTCCCCCGCTCCCCGAGACGTGACGACGTCCTGTGTACAGGAGTCAGGGTTCAGGACTCTTTACCCACGAGTGTCGATGTTTCTTGTTCCGTTTATGTCTTTACCGAGATCCCACCGATCTCTGGGGTTTCCCTTTCAAAGTCGATCTTCGGTGAAACTTCTGACTTACTCTAAAGTTGTCCGTTTCTAGTAAACACCACTTCGGTCTCGACCTATCGACCTCTCGAACACCCGTCTCTCATGGCCGGGGTCCCACCCTTGACTAGCGTCCCCCTTGTAATTTACCCCCGTCTCGACCGTCATCCTTTCCTTCCGGAAAACCCCTACATCCCTTCGGTGTAGAGTACCCGTTACCCCTCGGTATCATCCAAAAACTCATTCCCTCCTGAGAACTTCCGACTTCAAAAGATTCACGAGTTTAAGGTAATACCAGATGTCGACCATTCTGACCACCATCCCTCTGTTTAAAGTTCATTTTTTGGTAGTAAAAACGACCTACGGAACCTCATTCAGAAACACGGAGAGACCCGAGGTCAACGACCACTGAACCCGCCGTCCCTCCCCCGTTCCTTCACCCCCTTTATCTCTGTGTCGACAAGTAGAAACTTCTCCGACCCTTTCGTCTTGAATCCCACCCCGGTTCGCTGTCTGTCCTAAAAGACCCCGGTGGTTCACTTCCGTAAGGACCTGTGTCGGACTCGACCCTTGTACCCGAGGACCTACGGTCGACCGTCGACGGGACGGGAGAGTGACCCAACCGGTCGTATCACATACCCCTTTGTCCTGACCCTAGGGTCGTCCGAGACTCTGACTCCAAGGGATCCTCTAGGGACACACGGGTCGAGTCACGAGGGGCTGGAGCATCCGTTGTCTTGGTCTCACTGTTGGACGATACCTGAAGGACGAGGTCGAGGAGGAGGACCGGAATGGGTAGGGTCGTCCATTCGAAACGACCGGAAAAGGAAGAGTGTCCCGGACCGGCGCCGCTCAAGTCGGAGACAACCGGACCCGTCTGACTTGACACAGACCAGTGTCCAAATCGACGACTCCAACTTCCTACCGTACTCCTCCGCCACTGTCCCATGTTCCTAGGAGAGACCCCACGGGTCTCCCCAACGTAACGACCCCCGTCCCGTCCTAAACGCTCCCGCAGACCTTGTGGAAGACCCCCCGTCTCGTACTGGCGTTCGGACGTAATGCGAGAAAGAACAGGACGGAGAGGGAGTCTGGACTGGAGCACCCCGCAGAGGTCAGGGCTCTGGCACTTCCCATACTTCCCCAGGACGGAGCAGTAGGGGACGTGGAAGTCGAAGGGACGGTCACACTTTCACGGACTACCGTAGTGTCGGTAGACCATGATACTGATGAGTCCGTCTGCCGTCTATCACTCAGTGAGATGTTTGGGGGTCGACCACCTCCGGGCGAAGGTTCCGGCACGGGTCGACCACCCCTTAGGACTCGAGTTCCACACGTTGGACGACGACTTCCTGGACGTCGGACTCCTGAGTCCGAGGATGTTGAAGGCGAAGCTCTAGTCACTCCAGTTGGCGACCCATCTACAGTCTCCGTGTCGTCAGTGACATTGCCCACTCTCGTCCCAGTGGCTGACCTTCCCTGAGGTCCGACGAGGACCGGGGTGACCGAGTATCGAGGTTGGGACCAGGATTTGGTTTTGGGTTTGGGTTTGGGTCGGGATTAGAACCGAAGTCAAGGTCGGGTAGGGACACGGGGGCTCGTAAGCGGGGGTCACTTGGGGACCGAAAGAGGAAGGGGAACTTCAGGGGACGGGACCCGACTCCAGAGGTCCCGTCCACCAGAGTCCATGCCACTTCCCCTCGGGGGTTGGAGGACAGAAACAGGAGTCTCCTCGAGTAGTACGGGTGGCAACGGAGAGGCCGACTCGATGTACTCCCGTACCTCCACCTGAAGTTGACAAGGTGAGGGATGCGCACGAACGTCCTCGGCCAGTGGGACGCCACCGTTCCGGTCCTGGGACGGGCGAGGTAGTGGAGGTGTGAGGTCTTCGAACTCGGGTGCCCGTAGGTGGTGGTCCTCTGGGAGGTGTACCGGGACAGGACCGTCCTGGTACCGGCCTGGGACTCGACGGTCGAGAGCCGCCGGTTGGTATCCTGAGTCGCGCTCTAAGCGGAGGTTCACGTCACACTCACTTGCACCGTCCGACTCACCCATCGTGTAGGAACAATGACTCGAGTGTGTGTAGACACCAAGGGGTCACCTTTGGTAGACGAAGGCCGGACGTCCTTATCGGTCCGACACGAACCTGAAGGTCCCGCCTCGTCCGCCTTTCTGACGATTAGGGGCTCTCATCATGACTTTCCGAGGGAGGTGGAGGTCAGGGATTTCGATCCGACCCGTCCCTTCCCTTCTGAGTCGGCCTCGTGACCCCCAACCCGTCATCCCCGGGACCCTAAATCTGGTCGAGACCTCCTACTCCTCCACCGCTCCCAAGTGGGGAAAGAACGGAGAGTGTGAGTTGTTGGTCCCATTGTGAACCTGCACCGTTTCTCTGTCACCCTCCTTAAGGTTCAAAAGTGAACTAATACGTAGAAGGGTAGTGTCATTTCTGCCCGTCGGACAAGATCTTGTTGACAACATGTATCCGTAGTCCGACGACCGAAGTGGTAACTGATCTACTCGTTTGAAACCCGTTCAATGAACGGAGAGTCTCGGAGACAAAAGAGTGATGGAGAGACATCACCTCTATTATTATTTATACAAAATAGAGTGTCCTAACAATACTTTTAATTTTCACACGAACCGTGGATAATTCGTACGTTTTTATAATCGAAGATAATAAAAGTATCAATGTATCTAATTCTTGAACTTTTATGATCGAAAAAAAAAAAAAAAAACGGTGTGGTGTACCGAACAAAACCGCCCTCCTCTTCCCCTGCCGTCTCCTACCCTACCAACCTACCGTAGTGGTTGAGTCACCTGTACTCAAACTCATTTGACATCCTCAACCACTATCTCTCCGGACCGCACGACGTCAGGTGCCTCAACGTTTCTCAGTCTGTGTTGACTCGTTGACTTGACTTGACTTGACTTGACTTGACGTACCGAACACTCTAAAGTCAAGGGACTGATCCCTGACTTGGGCCCAGTGTCGTCACTTTCGGGTCTCAGGATTGATGATCCGTTAGGCCCTTGAGGACTTTTATAAGCGACAATAATCGTATCAATGTATCTCTCTCCGAACTCTTGTTCTAAATTTCTTTACGTCAAAGAAACATAGTAACCGTAGAGGGTTGTTTACTCAACTGGTAAGAGTCTCTCTTAAACTGAGACGGAAATCGGGAACACAATCCACCAAACAGGGAACGGTCGTCGACGGTGTTCGGTGATTTCGTTCGTCACACGGGTACCGGGAGTCTATCTTCTCTACCGCTACCTGTGCAGTACTCCGTCTTTCGGTGACTTCCGTCACGTCCGACTTACGACACGGTTCGTAGTGCCGTAGTCCGACAGTCATCTGTTCCTGTCCTCGTCCGAAGGAGTGTTACACTCCGGTCCCGGACGGGACCTGTCCCCTGACTACCCTCAAGGCTAAATAGACCCACCCGAAGGAATCCCGTCTCACAACTTTCTCCTCACCCTTTCACGGGGACGGAAGGGACCCGTGGTATGAGCTGTTGTGGACAGTACGAAACGTCTACGGGGGTTCCCACACCTTTAGGAGGAGTCGGGGAGCCCCGCCTTGTAGGAAGGTCCCCTAGACCAGTGTGAGTAGACGGTCCACTTGTCGTCAGTGGGAGTCCAGTCAAGACACGTCACCCAGTTCCTACCCTGCGTGGAGTTTTGGGCCTCAGCACATGATGTCAACGGGGTCCGTCGGACCCGACTACGACCGCAGATGTGGACACTTCGACCCTTACCACACCCGAGAAGCCAGAGTGGAGGACAGTCGGAAGTGTAGAAGTCACTCAGGACCCACTCGGACCCAGAACTGGTCTCCCATCCCTCCGTAGGTCCGGTACCCTCGACTCCCTTTGCTCCGGTTCCACGGAGGACCCTACGGACACTCCTCAAGGTCGAACCGAAGACTGTCCACTGTTTGGAGGGACCGTCATTTGTCCCGTTTCTCTACGTACCGGTCGGGTCCTCCGAGGAGGAGTCACCCCACACTACATGTCCCACGCCTCGAAATCCGGCTACCCGACGTTGGGACTCCCCGCCCCGGACTTTCAGGGGCCTCATCGGGAGTCACACGAGATACGACGGGGGGTCACCGACACCAGGTCCACTCGGGTCGTCCGAGCTAAGACCTCTTGGTCTGACACTGCGACCGGACGTTGTGTGGCTTTCTTCGCGGGTCCCTCGACGCGATGTGTACCATGTTTTTGGTGCCGGACTACTTCCTGTGGGTGTCAGCGTAGGAGGTCGACGTGAGTCACTGGTCCCGGCTATGTCCGAAGATGAAGACACTCCACGTCTTACGGGTCCCGTCTCTCGCGAGACTGGGTCAGTCGCACCACCAGGTGGCATTCACCACCCCTGCTCCCGTGACCTCGACCCTCGGTCCGGTTTCTAATCTCGGGGACGTCCTCACAACCCCAGGAGCCGGCCCCACGGGAACTCGAGTGCAGACCCGTTCCGAAACTTGAGGGGTCCGGAGTCACAGGATAAAATTTGTTGAAAAATAAAACTTTATTCAAGTTTGAATTTTCAACGTTCTTTTTATGTTTCTTAATAGTATGTGGTAAAAAATTGTAAACTAAAAGAAAGATTGATATATAATATAAACACACATGTATACATGAATGTGTGTATATACATACGTATATGTGTACGTGTATATACACACGTGCGAACGTGTGTAAAAGCGATGTATATGTAAGATAAGTGTACACATATATGTATACGGGAGATATACATATGTACGTGTGTATTAGATAGATACATAGGTAAATATAAGAAGTCAGTATTACCGGGAAATGAGGAATTAAAGAGTCGTACATAAAGGATCCCAGTAAGAGTACGTATTGGTGTCGTGTTGTTAATATACATCAGTTCTTTGAATTGTAAGTATGTTCTAGTAATAGATTAAATGTTAGGTACAAATTTAAAATGGTCAGCCGGGTTATTACAGGAAATACCATTAATAAAAAGACCAAATCCTAAGTCAAGTCCTAGAACATGACGTAATTCAACAGTTCAGAGAAATAAGAGGAAAGAAGTCAGAAAGGAACAGAAGAAACTGTAACTTGGGACTGCTCGTGTCCAGTCAACAAGACACTATAAGAGGGGAACGTAGTCAGACTTACCTCGTCTGGTTCGGGCACGTGGACCCGTCTCTGTGGTGCCTGTACTAAGACACAGACAGAGGGACACAGTGGAGTTCTCCGTGTACCCCCGTCAAACAGAGTAACGACCCTCACACCTGAAACTAGTAAACGACGTCACGACAGGGGACGGTCGAAAGAAATGGTCAAAAGGGTGGTAATTTCACCCCAGAGACCTAGGGGTGAGAGTCCCACTGACGTTCCTAACTGATCCTACTTGATCCTATTGTCTTACTAAACGGGTCAGACTCCTGTTTATCCTCGACGACCCCCAGTGATTGAAAAGGGTCCCGTAGTACCCTGTTTCATCCACGTCCCCAGTCTCCGACATTCTCCTTTAGTCCTTACGTGGACAACTCCCATTGTCCGGACAGGGAGTAAGGCACGTCTGGGCGGGGAGTGGGGTGTGGACTGACGGAAGGACCTCTGCGTCCTCCCTGACCACCCGTAGGAGGTCACGAGTCACCAGTCGCTCGGGGACCGAAGAGACCACAACAGTGCACTCCCGGAGTAGGAGCGGAGTTGAAGGCCTCTCCCACTGGTCTCGGGTGCGAAGTCACAGATGAGACGGGGTTTGAGGGACGCGGACCTCTAAGCTCTGGACCCCGGTTGACTGTCACCCCTCATGTGTACGAGTCGGTGGTTAAGGGAACCCTTAAGTAGGAGGTGGGACCTGAAGGTACGGTTACCATTCTCCCGGTGTGACCCCGACCATCTTCCTCGGACTCCTCCTCCGGACGAGACCGGAGAAGGAGGACTCTTGGTTCTCCCGAGTTGACTCCCGGACTGGATCGACCGATCTTTTTTTTTTTAGTGTAGTTTCTAGACTCGATATGTCAGTAGGGTCAGGGTCTCAAAGGGGGATTCAGTTTCGTTTTGTTCTTTGTACCGTCTAACTCAATAAGGAAAACATAGGTGAGACTGAGACTTGAATGTCCCAAAAAGTTACGCGTAAGTAAACAAAAAATAAATGATTTGCAGACCTCGTCTGAGACACCATCCTCAGTCTACGTCTTCGGGTTTATCTCTCCGACTCAGAACCGCGTGTACAACCGGAAGGGAGGAAGACTCCGTCCGTATCGATTGACTAGTTCGGTCCAAAACTGTCTCCGGATCCTAGACCGGGTCTTAGGACGAGTTGGTACGACGTCGGTCGATGGTTATCTAGACTTAACCGTAAGTTCCGGTTTGGGAAGACTAGTAGTTCTCTAAATGTCTCGACTACGGTACTACAAGTCTGGAAGACTATTAACTCAACCCTCTTCGGGTCCTCCCGAAGGATGTCACCCACCGTACCTCGACGTCTGTACGTCCCCTCGACTCGAAAGAAGAGAGGAGGGCGATCACCGGGCGGAGGAGTAGTCGGGTCGTCGTCTTCACCGCCTTCCCGTCCGCCATTGTGAATCGACATCCTCGTCGGACTCGGGTTACGGACTGTGGGCGAAGAGGACCATGGCTTTACCCCGGGACGAGGAGCTCCCCGGGTCGTCGTCGGAGGACGAGGGACACCAGAGGTCGTGACTGCGGCCGAGTATGGTGACAGCCCGGGTCCTACCGGTACCGTGGTCGCCCGAGAGGAGTGGACGACAGGAGTGGCAGGAGACACTCATCGGAAGGGAGGTCGGGGACGGACGACACCCTTCTAGTCGGTGGTCTCGGGTAGTCGGGGGAGGAGGTCTGGAGGACTGAGACAGGACGGGTCTCAAGGCTACCTTCCGTTGGTGCTTGGACCCGTGGTACCGGGACTGACGGGATCGACTTTGTACCTCTGGCTCAGATCCCGTAGGGTAAAGGGGTAGGGTCAGGGTAATCTCGAGACGGAGATCGGAGTCTGGGTAGTACCTGTGGTACAGGTTCGACATCGGAGACGTCGACCCGGGACCCTGTGATGAGGATATATACATCTGTGCGGGGTATCCGCCGTGGGAGTGTCCACGTCTGTGTTTCCGTCTCGGAGGGGTGTGTCCCGGACGTAGAACAGTTCCCACCTACGAGGACTCGCCGACTGGTTGTAAGTCCTGTGTGAGTCGAAGGTCGTGTCGAAGGGATTGCACACGTCCTGTGTACAGGTCCCTGACAGTCCTTCTCGCCAGTGGAGAACCCCAAAAGATCACAAGTCCCACTCTAGTGGACCCCCAGAACCAGGGTGAGAAGTCTTTGAAGATCCTCTTTCCGTTAAATCCGTAATAGACAAGAGTACCCTCGACCGAACCTCTATTCTCTATTCTCTGTCCGTCCCAGAATCCCCTCCCCCACACTTCTCTCCTTCGTCTGTCATTTTGTCGGTCCCTAACGAGACATCCATGGGACGGGTCCTCGTGTACCGCCCCTACGTTCCACCGACGATCGGGTATGTCAAGACCGCTACCGTCGGGTGAGGTCGTGAGAACGGACCTTTTAGGGTCCTGCCTCCTCGGACCACCCGACGTCAGGTACCCCAGCACTTCTCAGCCCGTACTGACTCGCTGAAGTGAAAGTGAAAAGTGAAAGGACGTAACCTCTTCCTTTACCGTTGGGTGACAACCGTTGGGTTACAAGAACGGACCTCTTAGGGTCCCTACCGCCTCGGACCACCCGACGGTAGATACCCCAGTGTGTCTCAGCCTGTACTGACTTCACTGAATCGTCGTTCTATCTTTTTCCGGGAGGAAGGAGACCCTTCTGAGTCCGGTCACGATTCCGTATCAAGTCGTGTGCCCGTACCCGACTCCAGCACGGTGGGGCCAGGCCACTAGGAACATGTTACGTGACAGACGTGTCGACAAACGTCGTCGAGGCCCAAGTACGGAATCGAGTCACACAAGACCCGCGGATCGATCGAAACTGACATGGACACCCTCGGACCGTCTCCGACACCCTATCACGGGTATGAGGAGAGAGGTCTACGGGGTGCGGCCGGGTGCAAGTGACGGGTCGACCTGGGACTGTGACGGCCTCGGCCAGTCGCTCCGGAGGACAACACGGCACACCTGTCGCTGGGGGGCCGGGTCGACGCCGACGAGGTATCCCCAGCGCACCACCGGAGACGGGAGGGTAGTCCCCCGTCGACATCGCGGACGCTCTCGACAAGGAGTGCGTGTTTCCAATGGTCTCGGGGGTTGGACGACGCCCATCTCTAGGTTCTGGGCCACGACCTCCTGCTCCCGCACATGGAGACGCTCCGGTCGTTACAGGACCCGTTGCGGAGACGGAGTCGCTTGAAGTTACGGGTCCCACTCCGTCCCGTCCCTCGTATAGTGAACCCCAGTCCCCGACCATGAACCCTGGGATAAGTAAACGTTGGGGGTCGAGACTCCTCCCAGTCAACCCACTTTGGTGGAGGACAGTCGTCTCCCTCAAGCCAAAGGAGGGGAACGGTGTACCCGTGGGTCTCCCCGAGGAAGGGTGGACGAGGTCTGTCCCTCCGTCCTGGTGAGTGGGACCCCTGATTCCCCTTCGGTAGTCCCAACTCCGGGTAGAGTCACTCGGACACGACGGACGAGAGGTCGGTGGCAGGACCAGTAGTGTGGCAGCGTGTGCGACGTCCTCCCGTGACCTCGGTTGGACTGAACGTCCCACTTGGCCCTTCGACCGCCGGGACGGTTGAAGTGGACCAAGGCTCTACCCCGGGACACCCGGGTCCCGGGGGATCTCTTGGACTGCGACGACGGACACCGGTCTTGTCTACGGCGGGACATACGGACGGCGTAGGAGTGACTCCGGCCACGGGTCGAGAGGTGGGGACACCAGGACGCTCACGAGACACTCACTATCCGTTCCCCTAAACCCGGGAACCTCCCACCTTCCCCACCAGACCCCGTTTGTCCCGACTCCAACTCAAACTCCTCCGTTCTTGTGTCGAACCCACACCCACGTACACCCGGACCTGACGCATAGACCTCCTGTCGGACCGTCGACTTTCCACCACTCGACCCATCCCCGACCGGACTCGAGGGGTGACAGAGATGTCTGGGAGGTCTGGGAGGTTTCGACAGACGAGAGGACCTACACCTGGTCCCGGTGTGCCGACACAAACAGACGTGACACCTGTCAGCGGGAGGGCGGGTCGACCGAGACAAGGTGCCGCTCGTGGAGAACCGGTGGTCGGGCCCCGGGGTCGAAGGTAGGGCACCGGCGGAGGTCCGGTTTTGGTGTCGGTTGAAGGACGTCGATCTCCAGGTTCTGAACTCGAAATTCCTGAGACCGTCAATGGCGACACTCCGGTTGTTACGGGACCCTAGTTGATTGTGAAGGGAAAAGAAGGTCCAGGCTCCACTCACAGGAGACATCGACGCCACGTAGGTTCACAGGACCCCCGGTGAGACGTACGAACACATCTCTACACAGTATATGCCCGAAGGGTCCACCACGATCACCATTTTTTTCTTTGGGACACGGTTACGTTCTCTACGTTCCCTATGCCCAAACTAGGGACCCGACCCTTCTAGGAGACCTCCTCCTTTACCGTTGGGTGAGGTCATAAGAACGGACCTCTTAGGGTATCTGTCTCCTCGGACCACCCGATGTCTGGTACCCCAGCGTCTCAACCTTTGTTGACTTCGCTGAATCGTGCACGTACCTTATACATTAGACACACAATTCAGTGAGTCAGTACAACCTGAGAAACAATGGGGTTCCTGACATCGGGTGGTCTGAGGAGTCAGGTACTCCAAGAGGTCCGTTCTTATGACCTCACCCAACGGTAAAGGAGGAGGTCTCCTAGAAGGACTACGTCCCTAACTTGGGTACAGAAAATGCAGAGGACGTAACCGTCCTCCCAAGAAATGGTGATCACGGTGAACCCTTCGGGGTATATTACACGTTTACTAGTGTAAACATGTATGTAACAACCAACGACAAATCAACGATTCAACACAGACTGATATGTATATATATATATACATATACTTATATAGGTATAAGTAAATAGATAGACATATATAGAAGACATTATTAGGACGGATTCACTTATTCGGTCTTTTTTGTTTCAATTATGGTTATTACGACTTTTTGTTTTGGAAAAAAAAAAGGAGGGTGTCACTGTTTGTAGTTAAAAACTTGTAAAAGGGACCCTGAACAAAGACATAGAGGATAAATAGTATGGGAAAAGTGTCCGTCTCTTTGACTTCCAGTCTCTAGATCCCCGAACGAGTGCCAGTGTACTGGTCCTCCCCGGGACAATCGAGACCTACTTAAGTTACGACCAGAGACCGTGTCAGACTCGAGAGTTAGTGGCGAGATCGACAGGGAGTGGACGAGAGAAGGACGGAATTTAGACCCCCCTTGGTCTCTGTCGGGAAACGGACCAGAAGGTAAGGACCCGAGAGTACTGAACCTTCAACCCACGCCTCTACCCGATCTCTCTCGACGATTAAAGGGGAAGGTTCGACAACCAGTGGTACGACTCCAGTCGAGTACTAGTCCTGTCACCAGGAACCAACCTGGATTCAGGAATGGTAAAGACACGAAATACCCCAGTTTTGTTGTAAACAGTTCTCGATTGTGCACGTCCACGACACGTACCGTGATCCCAATCTGGGTCCACTCCGAGTGGGACACCATCCACTCTATACTAACTGGTTCGTTTTGGTATTGAGTTCCACTACCCGTCACTTACGGTCCAGTCTTGGTCTCGTTTCCTCAGTCCGCGTCCTCTCCTTCTCCACACTTCGACGTCACCCCGGGAGCCGTCACCAGACCACCCACTCGTCACCGAGACCGTGCACCCCAACCCCAGAACCACAGGAGTACCCATGTGTTTGCGGCAGGGTCTACACCTTCCGGGAGTAGACGAGAACCAAAGAGGGACATCCTCGGACCCAGGCCCACAGTGGTAGCGGACTCGAGGTCCTCCCGGTCCGACACCAGGACTCGACGGTTCATGGGTGTCCCCAGGACCTCCCCTGGAGTATGGCAACCATGGCTCTACCGGTCGGGGAGGTCCTCAAGTGGAGTCGGTGTTAGGTAAAACGTCGGTATTGAAACTCGGTTCGACCCCGGATGGTAACGGTTCGGGTCCGAGGACCGAGTCGGTGGTGCTTGGACCGTCGGGGCCAGTCGGAGGTACACAGAACATTCGTAAAACTAGGGCAAACACAAAGAACCCCTTCCTCCCTCGGTTCCCGTACTGACCCCTTCCCCTATAACTCGGGAACCAGGACCTGAGATGAAGACTCTCTCAGGATCTACTCCCTTGTGGACCAACCCGGGACTGGTACCAGACGGAACACATCTGCGGGGAGCGGTCCGGTGTGAGTGATGGGAGTACCTGTGTCCGGGACCCGCTGACCCGGAGGAGGACACGGCACACTTGTCACTGGGAGGTCGGGTCGATGCTGACGACGTGCCCCTGGCGGAGCACCGGAGATGGGACGTTCCTCACCCCCTCGAACGTCCGTCGAGAGGGGCCGATGTCCACCGACACCGGGGGTTGTGCGACGCGGACCTCTAAGTGTTACGTCACGACCTCCTACTTCCGTAGATATGGACACTCCGGTGGTTACGGGACCCGGTCCGGAACCGGAGTCGGTGGAAACTACGGGTTCCAGTCTTACCCCGACACTCACACACTCACCCACCAAGAAAATTCTCTTCTCCTCCGACCTCTCCCAAGACCTTCGGACTCTGTGGCCGTCCTCCCGACTTGTATCCTGTCACGTAAGGGTGAGAAGAATTCCCGTCGTTAGAGGTTTGAACCAAAAGTGACTTCTTGGAAAAACTTTTGTCTTAAAATGTACCTACGAGTCCCCTATTTTGATTAGTCTGCCCAGCGAGTTCCTCTTTGGTGTCGTCCCAAAAACTCCGGACACAAGAGGGTCCACGGGAGGTTGTCCCAGTCCCTCCCGAGTCCCGTGAGGTCCCTCTTGAGTCGACCCCTTGTGGACTGTCCACTATTCGACAAAGGGTTCAAGGTAGAGACTCGGGGTGAGTGTCCGCTCAGTGGACACGGAGGGTCTCCAACTCTCCGAAGGGTGGGATGTCCACCGAACGAAATGTGTCGGAAGCCATAAGGGACCATAGGGACACGGGAGAAGAGAGAGGTCGACACTCACACGTCCACACCGGGTTTCGGTGGCACGTCCTCCCTGTCGACCACTTGGACTGGACGGAACATACCTGGTGAGTGTACTGGGTCGAGTGGATGTGTACCATGGTTCTACCCGTCGTCGCAGGTCTACGACGGGTGAGGTAGCGGGAGGGGTTACAGTGTCAGCACCTGTGGTGGAGGATGTCGACACCGCACAACTAGGGACCGGTCTGTGAGGTAGAGAGATCCGGACAGTGGGACCTACAGGAGACACTCAGACCAACCCACGTCCCACCTCGAACGTCCCTACTGTTGTCGAACACCCCTAGTCCCGTACCGGTTCAGGGTGTCAGTAGATGGGGTCCTTGAGTCATGGGTCGACCGATCGTGACCTGTTCCTCGTAATCTCAACCCCCTGTGATCCCATCTCCTCGTCACGACGTCCAACCCGTTCACCTCCGGCAACTCTCGTCTCTCGGTTTCGGAAGGACAAAACTTACGGTGGACGTTTGACCGGAGGAATGGCGACACCCGCGACTTGAGGAAGAGACGGAAGGACGTAGCGTCTACGGGGGGCGTCGGACGCGGACTGGATAGAGGACCTCTCGGCACCGCCCGTCGAACGGGACCACGACACGTGGCACCTGTCGGCAGGTGGACGAGTCGACCAGGAGTCGGTACGACCGGCAGAGGACCGGAGGAGCTGGTGTCGGAGACAGGGGTTGTGGGACGTCGACCTCGACACCCTCGGGCCCGGGTCGCTACTCCCAGAAATGTCGACGAGTCGGGCGTCAGGAGACCCAGTCCAGTTGTGTAGGAATCTCGACGCCGATCTCCCACTCCGTCCCGGATCGGTCCCCACCCTAGTCGATACCACAGAACGACCTGGGTCGACTGGGACAGAAGAACCATGTCCGCACGTCCACTGAGACCGAGGCAGTCGGCGACACGGGCTCCCTCGGGGATAGTGTCACTCGACACTTCTGGGACGACGGGCGGGTGGGTGGCAGATACGGACCATGGTGTTATCGGCAACCGACGTCCTCCCCGGTCTCCGGAGAGAGAGGAAGGGTCACCAATGTGCCCGAGTGCGTCCTCGGATATGGACAGTCCAGGCCCTACGGGTCCCATGTGCGTCGAGGGCCGGGTGTCGCGACGTACAGGAGACATTCGTTCCCAGGAACGGACCCCCACGGGTCCCACTCCCCTCCCGCGAAGACCCGGGATCAGGCCCACCCGTGTTCTGACGTGTCCTGACTTGGACCCTTACCTGTGAACCCCTTTTTGTATCCCCTACTCCCTTCTAAGGACTCCCAGGAGACTTGGGACGGACCTCCTTAGACGGGTGTCCTAAGGACTTCGACAGTGAGGGATCTTCACTGGTAAAGGGGTTTCCGAAGTCGGAGTGGTTACGGTCCGTCCACCCGTTACCTATCGTGTCCCAAAGGTTCGTTCTGGGAGTTGAGACGGGACGAGGTGGTAGGTCTACGGGGGGCCCTGCGGCGACACAGGAGGAAAACCCTGAGTTCCTGGTCGGGGTACCGACACCATGTCACGTGGCACCTGTCACTCGGTGGACGACTCGACCGGGACCGGGCGTTACCGTTTCAAGACCGGTGGTCGTTGCCGTAGGGACCGAACCGTCACCTCTGCCCGGTACAGGTCCACCGGGCGTTACGGGACGCCGACGCTCACGTTCGGCACGGGAGTCCCCTACTCCTGTGGATGCAGACGTGTCGAGCGTTGAACGACCCGAGTCAGTCGTGGTGGAACCCCGTCGACGTCCGTCTTCCACTCGGCCGGTCCTCCGTCCTCCCCGCGACAACGACACGCCAGACTCAGACACACACCCCACCCCGAGGGTGTTCTTCTTCGACCGACCGGACTGAACTATCCTTCTTTGTCACGGGTGACCTCCCTCCAACGAGTCGGACTCCCCCTATTTGTCGGACCGAAAACCTCTCGAGGGATGTTCTCTCCACCCACCTCCATACCGTTGTTGAGTTCCCCTCGTACCCATCTCCCCTCTGTATTGGAACGGGACTCTCTCGGGTCTGACCCACCCTCGTGTCTGGACGGGACCCCTTTGACCCTTACCCTCCTGACTAGGTTAGAATGGAAGTCCCTCGAGTCAAACGTCCTGTTCCACGTCGGAGTAGGAACCCCTCAAGTTAGACCCCCGTTCTGTCTCGGAGTAGGTAGTATTTCGGACTTAACTACTCTCTCCCTCCGTGACGAAACGGGGTCTTCAGGGGTCCCGTTCCTCTCCATCGGGATTACCGTCAGACTACCCCCTCTGTGTCAGGGTGGAAACCCTAGGTCTAGGATATAATACGTGTCTCCTGTTCGGTCTCCGACGTCGAGGGTGTCCGGAGGTCTGGGGTTGACGCAGACGAGGACGTCCACACGCACACGACCGGCTCGGTCCCGATCTACACGGGCTCCCTCGTCGTGACTTGAACTCAACAGTCGAGGGACCACCGGGACCCGAGTACCCGTTGAGGTGGAAGTGAACCAAGACCTTACCGGCCGTTGATGTGTGCCTCGGACATGGGTGGGAGCGGAAGTGGGTGCACCGGGCGCTGGTGCGACCCTACATGGTGACGGTCCGACTCGAGGGGTGACCCCGGTGGCGGAGACGAGGTCAGTGGGAGGCGCACGAGACACTCACAGTGTAGGAACTGTAGGAGGGGGACGGAGTCAGAGGGACGGAGAGTGTACGAAAAGACGGACGTTTTTGGTTCCCGAAGTGTCGTTACCTCAGGACCCAGTCTCTTAGGGGTGACTGACCACACACTAGAACACAGAGAGACGAAACCAAAGGAATAGATATTTTACAGTCAGGGGAGAGGAACACTCCTCACGTCTTCCATCTCGTACGTCTTACGGACCGTGTCTCATTCGGGAGTAGTCGGAATCGGGGGATAAAATGAGAAGTGTTCCCGGGTGTGACATAATCAGTCGATAACGACACATTGTTCGGTGGGGTTTTGGATCACGAATTTTGCTGTCGGTGAAAAATAAACGAGTGTTCAGATGTCCAGTCTTTAAACCCGACCCGATCGTCAAGACACCGGAATATAGTGCACCGACGTCGATAAAGTAGAAGAACCGACCGTTTACCTCACCCGACAGTCAACCCGGAGTACACAGGTTGTCCGTCCGGACCCGAAGATGAACCAACAAAAGGTTCCTTTCGTCTTCGACGTTCCGGGTAACTCCAGATCGGGACTTCAGTGTGTTTCCGTGAAGACGGAAGTTTCCCTCAGCGTCTAAATTTCTCACTCCTTTGTTCGAGACGGAGAATTACCTTCCTCGTCGTCAGCGGAACGTACCCGATGTTCCTCCCTCCTTAACACATCAACAAAGACGTCAGTGGTGTGTGGGACAGAAGGACGTCTAGGGGGGTTCTGTGGGTGCTACTGCCAAAAACACCTCGGACTCCCACCGTAGGTTCCGTAAGACCTGACGGCTCATCTGTCGCTCGGGGACCGGTCGGACTGGGAGGTGGAACCGTCAGCCGACCACCGGAGATCGGTCAGGTTCTAACGAGGACGGTTCGGTGTGTAGGTACAGAGTCAGTGGGGGTTACGGAACTCCCACCAGTATCTCCTCGACTCCGGGTCACTGGTCCCCCTTATACACACGAGGCGGAGATTAAGGGACCCGAGACGGAGACGACGGTGGATGAAACCTTGGTCTCCACTCTCGGGGGCGGGATAGAGGATCCGACACGACGTGTTTCCGGGTCGAGGGTCCAGGTCTCCGAAGGAAGACTCCAGAAAGGACTTAGGGAAGACGAACAGCTCAGATCTGACTAACGAACTTTGAGGAAACGTCCCCCTTTAAAGGTTCTTTTTCATCTTGAATTTTATCCAAAGTAGAACCCCCTCAGGCGAACCCTCCCTCTTAGTCTCCGGACCTCGGTGTCGGTGGGGGATTCGGAGTGGAGCACAATATCGGGACGTGGCGGACGTCGACAAGGTCGTCGAGGAGACCCAGGACCCTGACGACCGACCGGAAGAGACGGATGACGACCCGGACCCCCGGATGATGTGGACCTCCACCCAGACCTCGATCTTCTACTTGTCTCATTGGAGAAGGAAGGGGGCACAGGGAGGGTGGTTTAAGTGTTCGAGGTATGAAAGATCTGACAGGGGAGAGGAAGGGAGACGAGGTTTAAACCCTTCGGGTAGATTTTAACAGAGATTTAGATAGAAAAGTATCAAAAGAAGAAAGGAATAGAGACGAGAGAGTGACGACTTCTTTCCTGACCCCTCCTGCTTTCTAGTTTATCGGATGAGAGGTGTTTAGAGGGGGTGTCGAGACACATAGCTCGTCCCACATTCGAGTGCCCCAGCCCCCTACCTTGCCCCCGTCCGTCCCCTCCTCTCTCCGAGAGACTCAGGTGAGAACAGGAACGTCTTCCTCCGTAAAGGTCTTCGACTCTCTCCCACTTTTAAGTCACCTCTACCGAAGAGTGTTCCTTTGGTACGTCCATAGGTAAGTGGTACACCCGTGCACGTCGACGTCAGGAACCGATTGGACGTGCCACCTGACCGTGACTCTCTAATAAGAGTAAATATCCTGTCACGAACCCCGACCCCCTCTAACCTCTCTCTCGTGTCTCTGGGTCGCGGGGGACTCTTCTGTCACCCCCGGTATAAGACTCATCTCGTCTCGTCAGTGCCCGAACGACGTACCGACGGACTTATCGACCTCGTCTGTAAGACTTGACTCGTCGTAGCGGCGATGAAGGTCTTGTGTAGAACGTTGTGTCCTGGGGTGGACCCAAAATTCCAGAGAGAAGGAGTGAGGACTAAGACGGGTAGTGGACTCGTCCTCACTTTCAGACAAAGGGGAGGGGGCACCACACAGGGAAAGACATTTATTAGGTAAACCACCCGGTCCCGAGGGTCGGTGTAAAAGTCGGTACGTGTGAGAGAGGTTAGGGGACCCCTGGGTATGGGTCCGGACCCCTGAACCTCCTGACGGGAGGTCTCGATCTCCAGTCCACTACTGACGAGGGTCTCAGAAGATCACTGGTCAAAAGAGCCACCCTTCGAGTAACTAGGATTACGTCGGTGTACAACCTGGAGTACGACCCGAGACGGGGACTCGACTGGACACCGCAAAGGACGGAAATCCTCCTCCTTCAGTGGTCTTAGACACTACTGAGCTCGGGACACTTGTTACGTCGCAACCCAGGACTGAGGGAGACTTTTGTAGAGACACCGTAGACTGAAAGATACTAGACCGAGGTTGGGGGTTCTTTTTACCCACCACTCTCCACCACCACTTGGAGTTAGATGGGTTTTCCCACAACTGGGACCCGTTGAGACTTCTCTTTACTTAACTAGTGCAACAGATAAAGAGAAAGAGAGAAGAGACCTAGAGTAGAGAGATAAATAGAAGGTTACGTAATGGAGAAGTGTAGAAGAAGGAAGTTCGCGTGGCACCTGAAGACCCTACCTAATCTTATCTTCTTCTCGAAAGATATAGCAATGTTCGACCAGTTCCGTGGGATATCACTGATCTTATATTCGATCCGACGAGATTTTTCTGGTTTATGTCATTGAAGTTGTACTTTCTTAAACTAAAAAGAGAGAGTATGATCAGACGTATACAATACCACCAAATTCTACAACCTCGAGACCTAGGAAGAGAAAACGAAAAGAGGTAGGGATTTTACAACGAAAACTAACACTTCAAGTGTTACTAGGGTAACCCGAGTATGAGGAAGGTCGTTCTTCTCCCTTCTCACCTTCACTTTACTTTCCGTGTGAGTAAGGGTAACACCTATGTTGGGTCTTCAAGACCGACCTTAAACCAGTATATCGATGAGGTTCGACGTTCCCTAAAACCCTTTACATCAAAAATAATATAAAGGTTTCCTGAGGGTTGATACCTGAGTGGGGACTCTGAAACTCTTGTGACTGCTCTTACGACGGTCGTCCGGTATAAGACAGAGTCACGGGTAGATGACTTCCGGTCCCGTACGGAGACAGGAAAGACCAGTACTCAGGACCTCCTCCATCACGGAGAGTGTATAATTCTGACTCTTTCAGTTCTTCCTAAGTACCAGGGATCCCTCTCCCTTACGGTCCGTCAGCTCAACGGACTTGTCCGTAGAACACGGTCCAGATCGGGAACTTTCTTCTCCACGGGGGTAATGTGAGGGATGGGGGTCTCTCACACCCCTCGTCTGTAGCACAGTCGTAGGAACAAAGACGAGGTTCACATAAGGACAGGTGCTAGTTCGCTCGAGTGTAGGAGAAGGACCTTCACACACGTGGTCCCCGATGATTCTGTTTGTTGCCGGTGTTTCTTTCTTATTGCACGGGGATCCCTTCAGTCACGGACTCCCCTTGGTCAAGAGTCCACCCGATCACTGAGGAAACCGTAGGACCACCGTCTACCACCCTCCTCGTGTTTCGAGTGGTGAGACCCTAAACTCAACTCTTTACACCTCTCTTCACCCTTCAACCGTTTCCTCGATTGTCCAACCCTTCTCTAAGCTCCGGTCCACTCGAATACGTCGCATCTACCTGGGAAGACCAAGGTCCGGGGTAAGAATAGTCACGGGCTAACGGTCCGAGAAGGACCCCAGATAGTTTGTACAGGAGGGTTATTTGTAGGTAGGACACTGTATTGACCTTACTTAGAAAAAGTAAGATTAGGACTTGTGTCTCCTAATCTTACACTCACCCCAAAGAAGACCTTCTGACAGACGACTTCCGTCGTCACCCACGTTTCATGCATTGTAAATGGTGTTTGATGGAATGTGAGTTCGCTAAGTCCGAGGAAGGACGAGGGACTCCGAGACCCGTGACGAGTGGAGACGAGGGTACTGGTCGCGACACGAACCGTACGACACCCGTTCGTGAACCATTCCCCACAAAACAGATGTAACGACAATTCACCTTTGACACCCAATTTTAGTCTGCCCTGCCCCTCTCTCGTTTGGTTTACGTGGGCTAATAGGGGACCACCGAGTCCATTTCTTAGATACACGTTACGTCCTCTGAACCCAAACTAGGGACCCAACCCTCCTAGGGGACCTCTGCCGTTACCGTTGGGTGAGGTCATAAGAACGGACCTCTTAAGGAACCTGTCTCCTCGGACAGCACGATGTCAGGTACCCCAGCGTTTCTCACACTGTGTTGACTCGTACGTGCGTGGATCGTTCCTTCTCTCCCGTTCCCCTCCTGGTGCTCATCTGGGTCTTTCCTACCGATGACCCCCTAAACCCTTGTAAACTGGACCTCAGAAGTAGACGAAGACACGTGGAGGTTCGCCCACATCCAGGTGGTCCCTAACCTTCCAAGAGTCTCTCCAATCAACACAGGTAGGGGTCACCAGACTCGGAGGAGTTCTGACAACTTTATTGTAAATAAAGTTCGCATCGTGTGTATCTTTTCACGTGTGTAAAATTCACATGTCGAGTTACTGAAAAGTGTTTCACTTATATGGGTACGTTGGTCGGGGGTCTCAGAGGAAACACAGGGAGCGGGTCAGTGTTCGGGGGTTTCGATAGATCTTTTTCTGTAGGGAGAAAAGAGGGGAAGTCCCTCCTAAACCCCTTCTCCAAAGCGTTCTCTTACACCGAGGACTCTCTCCCGTTTAGTCCTTCGATGTTCAGGAATAGGTGTCCTCCTCCCCAACTACGGAGAGATCGGACAAATATGACCTCGTGGGTCCTATTGGTTTCACTAGATACAGACATGATCCAGACCAAGGGGTTCTGTTCCTAAGTACACGTTCACTGGATAATTCCTATACAAGGGTCCCCTCTGGTCGTTTCCCCACCTCCTTCGTCCTGTCCGTTTCCCTCCTTCAATTCCTGTGTGTGTCGTAAAAAATTATTGCAGAGTTTTGATTCTTGGTGGGTTTCCAGGTCGTTGTCATCACAGTTACTTTTTTTGTGTACCAATATCAGGTGTTAACTTACGATGAACCGTCACTCATATTAACTCGACTTCAGTATGCGGGGTCCGACCTATGTAGAGTGTTTGACCCTTTTTACAAAAGTTGAGTATGAGGTCTGTTTCCCAAGTAGAAGGAATATATCTCTCAAGGAAGTTCAACAATTCTCTTTCTGGAGTTATCTTTTTACTCGACCTCTATACTTATCCGTTAAGTCCCTTTTTCTGTCTGTTTGACAAGAATTTACACACTTATTTATAAGTTGGACTGAGTATTCTGTTTTACCTTTACTTCTGAGGTAAAAGTGAACGTCTGATCGTTTATAGTATAGTTATTTCAGAGCTATTGACAAAACCCTTCCGACCTCCTTTTACTCGTGGGGTCTACGTTAACATTTGACCATGTTTAGCCTCCCGTCGAATTGAGATAGACGGGTTTATTGTTCTCGTGTATAGAAAACTGGGTCTTCAGGACGAACATCCTTTAGTAGAGTGTTTACTTAAACACATACTTTGACAGGTGATGTCGTAACAAACATTCTCGTTTCCCTAACCTTTGGTAAAGATACGGGTTCTCCTCTGATACTTATTTACTGTAGTAAATTGATAATTTTGACTACATCTAAAATCGATAATCTTACCGATTTTAAAATTTCCAACCGGTTGTGATTTTACAACCACTCCTATATTTTTTGAGACTGTGTAACGACCACCCTGACATTTTACCATGTCCATGAAACCTTTTATCGAAGAAATTTTTTAATTTGTACGGAAAATGACATACTGGAAAGTTAACATGAAGATCCATAAATGTCTACTCTTTACTTTTGTACAAGTATTTTTCTAAATGTGTCATTAAACACCGTCGACATAAATCTTCTTAGCTTTGACCTTTTCTTGGGTTTACGGATCGACCTCTTATCTCTTTGGCGCGAAGGGAGTATGGTGGCTTGTACGAGTCATGATGTTTTCTCGTTTAATGACGACGTACTTTGTAGTATGTACTTAGAGTTTACGTCTCTACCCTCCTTTGGTCTGTGTTTTCTCATGTACGAAACACTAAGATGAACAAACTCCAAGATCTTATTCGTTTAGATATCTATCTTTTAAATAGTCACCAACGAACCCCAATCCTCACCCCCTCTCTGACTGACCCTTCAGTCAGTCAAGTCAGTGAGTCAGCACTGAGACGCTGGGGTATCTGACGTCGTGTGGTCCGGAGGAACAGGTAGTGGTTGAGGGTCTCAAATGGGTTTGAGTACAGGTAACTCAGTCACTACGGTAGGTTGGTAGAGTAGGAGACTGCAGGGGAAGAGGGTGGAAGTTAGAAAGAGTCGTAGTCCCAGAAAAGTTTACTCAGTCAAGAAACGTAGTCCACTTGTTTCATAACCTTAAAGTCGAAGTCGTAGTCAGGAAGGTTACCTATAAGTCCTGACTAAAAGAAGTCTTACCTGACCAACCTAGAGGAACGACAGGTTCCCTGAGAGTTCTCAGAAGAGGTTGTGATATCAACTTCTCGTAGTTAAAAAGCCGTGAGTCGAAAGAAATATCAGGTCGAGAGTGTAGGTATATACTGATGACCTTTTTGGTGTCGGAACTGAGCTACCTGGAGACAACCGTTGCATTACAGAGACGAAAAGTTATACGATAGATCCAACCAATGGGTGAGGTCACAAGAACGGACCTCTTAGGGTCCCTACCGCCTCGGACCACTCGACGGCAGATACCCCAGCGTGTCTCAGTCTGTGTTGACTTCGCTGAATCGTCATCATCGTCGTCGTCCAACCAGTATTGAAAAGAAGGTTCCTCATTTGTAGAAAATTAAAGTACCAATGTCAGTGGTAGACGTCACTAAAACCTCGGGGAGGTTTTATTTCAGACAGGGACAAAGGGAACAAAAGGATAAACGGTACTTCACTACCCTGACCTACGGTACTAGAAGCAAAAGACTTACAACTCGAAATTCGGTTGAAAAAGTGAGGGGAGAAAGTGAAAGTAGTTCTCCGAGAAATCAAGAAGCGAAAGACGGTATTCCCACCACAGTAGACGTATAGACTCCAATAACTGACCCTTCTCCGTGTCCCTTTAATAAACCCCCACTACCTTTATAAGATAGATCTGACACCTTCACTACTGTGTCCACATATTTCAATAGTTTTGAGTAGATTGACATGTGAATTTTATTCACGTAAAAATAACACACATTATTACAATTAAAATTGTAGGTTTCATTATTATTATCTTATCATCATTATTAGTATTCTTATCACAACTACACCTGAAGGGGTCACCAGGTCAAGGATTCCGAGGGGTGAAGGTGACGTCCCCGTCCCCCCAAGGTAGGGGACAGTCCTTGATTCTAGGGTGGACGACGGCGTCATATCGGAGAGGGGGGAGGGGGACGTTTTTTTTTTTTTCTTTATTACAATTACTCTAGAGGCTATTCTTCCTAGAAGTTCCGTATAATTGACCCCCCTTTTTCCACGTTTTTTACAAATTTTTCTCCCCCTTTTACAAACATAACAGAACCTGTGTGTTATTTTATTAGTTTTTTGGATATGTTCTTCCATTATTATCGAAAGACAACCTCCCTACACCAGACTCTCCTACGCGACAAGGGACATGAACGGTGGTATGAAGGACTACAAACTTAGTCCAGTCGTATCCAATGGGCAGGGTGACGTTGAGAATGATTGACTTAAAACTTATGAGTTTTTGTTATGTAAACGAATCTTAATTGTAAGGAGCGACAGTCTTGTGTACGATGAGGGATAGGTTTAAATAATGAGTCATTTGTTTGAACCCGAAGGGACCACCGAATCTCCAATTTCACGAACGGATGTTACGTCCTCTGGACCTAGTTTGGGACCCAGTCCTTCTTGGGGACCTCTTCCTTTACCGTTGGGTGAGGTCATAAGAACGGACCTCTTAGGGTACCTACCTCCTCGGACCACCCGATGTCAGGTGCTGACTCACTGAATTGATTGAAATTGATTTGTTTGAAAAATTTTGTTCTTTGTTTACAGTCGCTCCGGGTTTCCTAGGGGGTGCACACCCCCAGATACCGACACACGGTAAGAAGCGCGGGACGGGTGGAGGGGTGGGGGTAGACGGAGGTGGTCCCGGTGTCCCGCCGGGGTGAAAGGCGGGCGGACGGGACGACGGAACAGACACGCCGGTCCCTTGGGGTCCGGGCCCCGGAGGTGCTCAGGTCGGAGGTGGGCGCGCGGAGCCGGCCGTCCCCGACCCCCGGGACACCGTGTCTCCAATCGAACCCCGGTACCGGCGTGGACGGGCAGCGCCAATGGGGCCGGAGGGAAGAGAATCCCCGGCGGTCAGAGAGTGGACCCGTTGAGACCCGTCCTGACCACCGTTCCACTCCTGATTCCAGGCGGGGCTCTCTGACGCCTCCTCCCGCGAAGAGCTCGTCTGTGCTCGTCGGTGTCCACCGGGGATCGTGACAGGGATGAAGGGACGAGCCCAGGGGTCTTGGGGAAGAACCCCCAGGGACGGGGTAGAGTGAAGGGTAGGGGTACTCGTCCCCGGGGAGACTTTGAATTCGACGCCCAGCCGAGCCCTCCCAGAGGGTTCCGCCCCCCGGGCGTGTCTAAGGGCGGGGGCGGGGAGGTTCGAGATCCTTCTACCTAGACCGAGGGGCTCCCGTGTGCGGCGGCCGGACCCCAGTCCTGCCTACCCGCCGCTACCACCGTCCCCGTCCGCCCCGAGGCGCGTCCCAGGGCGCTCCTCCCCCACGCTCGGTCTCCCGGCCGACATATCCCGCACCCAGCCGCCGCTAGGTCGCCCCCACCTCGGCACTCGGCCCTCGGCGCTCGGCGTCGCTGCTGCGACCCGCGAGTCTCGATACGCAGGCCCCAGAGCCTCTCGAGCTCCCAGCGGGTGCACCCCCGACGACGACGATAACCCTGATGCCACCGGGCACACCCCCTGCTTCCTCAAAGTTCCACTCACCCTCGAGGGGGTGTCCCAGTCCGCTCCGTGACAACCCTACCTCTAAGTCTTTAGGGGCCCTTAGGGCGCCCGGTCCTCCTGTCCGGGACCCCTCCCAAACCCTTTCAGAGGCGTCCTTAACGGGTCCCTGAAAGTGGACATCAACCCGTCTGGAGAGCGGGTTAGAAGGTGTGAGAAGGGTCTACGGGACACGGTTATCAATCCGTCTCACCGTCCCGGGAAAGAGGAGACTCATCGGCGAGTCGTGGGGGTTCGGGGAGACCTAAGAGACGAGAACGGGTAGACGGTCACACTTCCAGGGACCTGGAGGTAAAGGATCCCAAGTCGTCCGGAGCCAGGAGGTCCTTCGGGGTCTGGTGACCACGGGACCTCAGGGACGACGCCGGAGTGCGATTCCCTGATCGACACCGGAGGTGGGAGGACGTAGTAGGGTACAAGCGACGAAGTAGGGACCCGAGACCCCGTCACACATACAAATATGACAACGGAACAAACCAATCTGTCGTTGACGAAGTCTGTCTTCCACGGACTATCGTCCCGGGACTCCCTTCAGAGATCGAGACAGAGAAGAGTCTTACCGGGGAGGTTTGAGACACGCTCTACCCCAAATGTTTTTAGAGAGGACACGTAGTCCACGGACTGGTCCCCCCGTCCTTCCCGTCCCGTCGGACCACCGTCACCCAAGGTCTCGTGACACGTCCCACAGTGTCACTCTCCGTGTCACGATCCTAGGACGACACAAGACCGTACACACACCCCTCCCTGTTGTCGGGAGTCCGGAAATCCTTACCAGGTGTCCGTAAGGTCGCGAGGAAGAAGTCGGACTCCAGACCCCTATTACTTCCTTGGGGACCCTCCTTACTTCTCCCCGAGACACGAGGGGTTGTGGTGTGACTGAGGAGGCAAAGGTGAGGGTAGATGGATCAGTGGTGTCAAGGTAGAGACGGAGGAACGGGGGTAGTTCCATGGTTACCGGTCACACACACGCGTCCCGGTCCTCTCTTGGGGGTTGGGTGTGAGTGTGCACGTGTCGAAGGGGAGAGGTGGAACCCTTCGGGTCCCGGTCAACCTAGATCAATTTAGGAGAGACCGGACTCTGGGGGTGGTACCGAGGGTATGTACGTGAGTCTGGGGAGGGACGTGGTCGGGAAGTCGGAGGTAAGGTTCCGGGACTTGGAGGGTTGGGTCTGGGAGTAGAGGAATTACCGTTGACGACTAGGAGAGTTCCTCCTGGACCGTCTTCCTCTTAAGGACCTCGACGACGATAGGGTCCAGAAACTACTACCCCAGATCTCCTCCTCTACCTCTTCCTCTTTCCTCAACTCCACCGGACCGTCCTCGACTCGGTGAAGGTGTCCGTCGGTAGAGTCGGACCAGTCGTGACCCCCGTCCCGAGCCCCCACCCCCCACCCCTCACCAGTCAAGACCCTCGATCCGAAGGGGTCCCTGACTCACGGTCTCTCCGCCCTTCCAACGGACGTTCAAGACCCGTCGGATTCCAGATTAAGGAAGTCCCGCCCACACCCACACCATTCTCAAAGACCCCGGGTGATCCCCCCTGACCCTCGTAAGGTCCCCTCGTAAGGTCCGCGGGAGACTCATTACGAACCGAGGACCTCGGGGAAATTCGTAAGGGTCGGACCCTCGTGAGTCCGAGACTGAGGTTTTGTTGGGGGTAGGG